>CM055267.1:30457649-30790997 GCA_029237695.1 Conchocele bisecta
GGAATTTTTGGTATAAACCACGCAGCCAATCGTGAAGCCTATCACCGGGGTCAATAACGTATACCTCAGGGTCGGTCCATATCCACGGGCGCCGCTGATAAGTATCGTTGTGCCGCACAGCGGGACACATGATCACAATATGACGAAAGGCATCGCGGTAGGAGCCCTCGAGCAAGTCTAGGATGAAAAACGTTTTTCCACATCCTGTCTGCCCACATATTATGGCAGAGTGGGCATCTAAAATCGTGAATTGGTATTGATTGCTAATTTTCTTAATTAATTCTTTAGAATTATCAAATTTATTAATTAATAAATCGTTAGATTTAGTAGAGTGCTGAGACGTATCGACCATCTTCGATGTTGAGTTGTGCGTCTGTAATTATATATAAGTACACGTTCAATGGCCCGGCTCCGTCCGCCTCTTTGGTTATCTGGATCGTCACACCCTCGCTAGCGTTCTCAACTTGGCGTCCGCTGCCGTGTATTTGGTCGTCGTCACTGGCTCGCATGTCTAGCATAACGCGTATTTGGTATTCAGGAACTCCGCGAGGGAGACGGCCGAGAGATGCAGGTCTTTGGCAACTGCTGCAACCTCCGGAGAGCGCTTAGAGCCGGCAGCAAACTGCTTTCTTACTTCATTCCACTGCTGGTGCGCGCGAAGACCCGCGCTGTAGAGTTGATTGGGGACTCCCTCGATCGTCACCTCTACCTTCGTGATTTTGGGGTTATAGAATTTGTCGGTTTTTCTAGCACCGAACGCGAACCGAGCATCCTCAAACAGCATCAGTATACCTTTCATCGAGCAGGCGGGTACGTTGACATTAATATTCCACAATGTGTCGCCTTTGTCTTTCGTCATCTTGCGATGGCGCAGAACTCGGTCGTAAAGTATGGCAACGCGCCCGGCGTACTGGGTTCTGATCAATCGCGCGAGTTCGGGCATCGTGACCATGTCGTACTCCAGCGAAACATTGTCGATCGTATACGTCGATAACATGTCGCTGGCTATGAGAACTCGGCCGTAGTCGTTGAACGTTAGTTCGTATTCGAGGCGGTCAGCCAAAGCACTCTGATAGTAGGGCATGTGGCTCTCCAGCAACTCAAAGTCGAGCGGGATGTAGAAGCGGTTGCCGTAATCGCCCGCGACCGCGTTGTCACTCGCGTTGTTATCTGCCTTGTTAGCAGCCCCGATTCTAAGTTTGGTTACGTTCTTATTTTTGCTGGTGTTAATACCCTGATAGACAGCGTTTTCGAGCTCTTGTGCCGTCTTCCACAGGTCCTGATAGCAATGGTAGACGTCGCTGTCGTTGATCGACATCACCTCATTACCAAAAATCTTTATCATAGTCTTCTTGACTATGGCGCGACCCAGGTTCTGAACGACGATTCGGTCCGTGTCCGTCGACGTTAGCGAAATAGTGAAAGCGAGGCGAACAGTACCCGGCACAATGACGTCGTGAGTTCCGAGGTTGGGGAAGCGGACTAAGAGCTGCTGGTTCTGGTCGATCGTCGATGGGTTGTTCGTAATAACGACTCTGTCTCACGCCTTTTGCCCCGAGGGGCTCACGCAGTCTGCGGTATGGATTGAGTTTGCGACCGTATTGACTCGAAGACATAATTAATAATTTTTGAAAAAATTATTGAAACTATTAAACCCGTATGGTTTTGTCTTTAACACATAATTTTGAAAAAATTAAAATGGATGAATACGAGGTTGAAATGGATGAAATCGCCAGAGCCGCTTACCTCGATGATTTTAACGATTACCTCGATGAATATGGTGATGATAACGAAACACCCTTCATAGAGACTCCAGTTCCAATCCAATCGCAATTGGGGGAAATAGGTGGCGCTACCAGCAGCGTTGGTCAAAGTCAGGAATTACTTGAGGGAGCTGTAAACGACTACTACAACAATTTGGCAGAAAAAGATCTGGTCCCATCTGTCGGTCGAGACTACTCCAAGTTTGAATTGGATATGCATGGTAGGGTGCGACTAAAAGCATCAGATAACCCGATCGTCAACATGAAGACCGGAAAACCCCTAGCAATGGGCACCATTGCTGGAAAACGGGGCGGTGGCGAAATCATAAGGAACGAACTAGGATTTCCAGATTGGAAGCGTGGTAAACCAATTATGCCGGCCCGCGCTGTAGCGGCCCTACAGTCTACCGACAAAACTATGGCGAAGACGGCCACCGCGATAGAAACGGTCGAGCTCAGCGAGGTCCCTCAAGTAGCCACCGACGCTATTAACACGATGGAGACCACGTTCAGCGTCCAATCACAATTGGGGGAAATACTCAACGATGACCCACCGTTACCTCTTCGCGAACTCCGTGGACTCGATAAGGCTCTACAAACGGTCCGGGGCGAACTGGTCCTTAACCTCTCCAAACTCACGGCGCTGGATGAACATATCGCGCTAGAAGAAAGAAAACTGGAGGAAGCCGGTGACGATAGAGAATCTACCGAGCGGATCGCCGAACGACTGCGGTCTTTGCGGGACGAAAGAGAAGCTCGCTTGGAGGCCGCCTCGGCTAACCGTGAGGCTCTCCGCACACAAATAAGTCGGATCCGCGAAACAATATCGAGGGTTCTGCACGAGGACACGACACTCGGTGAGCGTCTTCGCACTCTGTTCAGAGAGCAGGGCGTCACGATAGCAAGCATCCTCGCAGCTGTCGGCATGACTATATCAACCATAGTTCTAGCTTTCACTGGTGGTGCGGCGCCACCACCCGCGCCACCACCAACACCCGCGCCATCCGGTGGAGCCAAGGAATGGGTAAAAAAACAACTAAAAGCCCTCGCCAATCTTCTAGCTAAATTAGCTGGAATGGTGGCTGCCGCACTACCTGGACTGATCGGAAGTATCGTTTCATACTTGTTATCTATATTATCAAAAACGGTCGGATGGCTCGCCAATAATACTTGGGCTTTTATCGTGGCAATCGCCGGTCTCCTACTATTCTCTGCCACCAATCGAGATTGGAAGTTCCTACAACCAAAGCGCGAGTAGTCCTATCGCCACGAGGGCGACGACGAGCCCTAATTTCTCCTCCTCGTGTGTTGTGCTTCCAATTTCACCCAATTTGCGATTGATTGGTGTTTCTCCAATCGCGATTGGTCTGTTGACGATTGAATTGGGGGAACTCAATTCGTGAATTGGGGGTGTGGGTGAAACAACGGGTTCAAATGAACTTGATGGGGTGGCCAATTCGTGAATTGGGGGCTTTATGAAATCTTTTTCAAATTTATTTGAATTTACAACTCCGTGCCCGATCATGTTGGGGGTGCGCTTGATCATATCCGTGTTCACGTTACCGTTGTGGCCGATTGGCGGTGGCGATTACGATCTGATTATTGTAACCGTCAACCGGGTCGTCTCGTAGTATCATATTGCTCGGCGCCATATAAAGACCTATTCCAAATACATAGTCTACTGGAGTGCTGGCATTCTGCAAAACGTCTTGATAATTCTGGATCGCCTTCTCCAGGTCCACCCTAGCTGAGATGGCGTCCTCTACAAGTGCCAAGAATTGTTTTTGTGCATCAAACGCTGTTCCCGTGCCCAGTATAGAACTGCGAGTTTGCTTCTGTGCGCCGAGGATGGCCCAGACGTACGTCGAATGGAGTCGTTGACGCGAGTAACCCCGGCCTGCGTGAACCCTATACCCTTATCTAACATAAATGTACCCCACGCGTCCTGAACCTCAGCAGCCTGCTGTATATAATCGACGTGAGCCCGTTTCGGAGGTAACATTTTACAAGAAAACACGCCACAGTGCCGACCTCCAGACACTTCCGGCCCGAAAGTCATAGTCGCGTGGTCAAAATTCCCGGCGTTCCGACTGACGATGTGGTCACCGGAGTGATCATGTCTAAAATCAGTCTGCATCCAATTCCCGGACTGGCCCCGAATGAGAACGTCCCCGAGGCTGGTGCTGGTAGGAAATGCTTTCTGTCTCGTCCGCGTCTTTTGAAACGTTAAATTCATTACACAGTCTTTCAAACGCCATACGGTCGTATGCGTTGGAAATGGGATCCCAGGCGTCGTCTTGAGGTAGTGAAATACCTAGTTCTTTGAGAATCCTCCTAATAGTATAATACGCGTGAAAGTTGTAGACACTTCGGAGCATGACATTCTTGGATGTCAGATGGTCTTTATGTGAAACTCCCACACCCGGCTGTTGCGCACCATACAGCGAAATTTATTTTGGTTCTGCCAAAACTGCATCGGTGTTTGCGTTTCCACCCGTTTACCGCCTCCATCGTAGTAATCTTGGGCAGCCTATATTGTTCAAAGATGTCGGGGAAGTTGGTGGCAAAGCCACTGTCCGGTCTAATCGTTACGGTTGGGTGTACAAGGCGGTTAACAACGTCTTTTTGCGTGTATTTACCTCCGACCGCGTACTTTGCATTAGAGTTAAAGCTAAATGCTTTGGTATCCATTGAAAGATATTATTATGTTTGCTACTATCACTAATGTTCAAAAGAGAGTTGTGAACTTCTTAAAAATCAATCGACAACTGCTGCGGAAAACGCCGGGTGGGCCTCAGATCAATCACCTTCACGGTTGGATGGCAGAATGTGGGGAAGAGCGAAGGGTTTTACTATGTGAAGGATGGACAACAATTAGGTGTAAAGCTGCCTCACGGACTGTGGGGAATAAGACAGCTCAAAGATTTTGTCAACTCAGAGCTTGACGGTATAATCAACCTCACAGTATCGAATGCTACCGGGCTCGCAACAATGACCATCAGCAGCGATAATACGGTAGTGGTCTCCCCGGGGTTGGGTATTCAACTCAGTTTTAGAGAGACATACTCCTCAAACAAAGGAGTGTTTACCCCGGTGAGTACGTCGGTGATAATCCGGTGGACTTCGCCTTCACGAAAACTCTCAGGGTGCACCTGGATCGGGTGAACACCTCGTACAACACGGTAGACGGAGCTCCCAGCACATTACTGAAAACCGTGCCCGCCAGCGACTGTTTCTATGGTGAGACTGTGACCTTAGACTTCCCACACCCCGAGATGAAAGTTTTGGAATCCGGACATATTCACGAATTTACGGTCTCTATTCTCGATGATCAAGCGAGAAAGTTGAATAACTATTACCCGATTTCGCTAGTTCTCGAAATTTCCAATTGAGTATAGGTGCCCAATTAATATAATTAATTTAAGAAAATTATTATGAGTATATACGGACCGGACCAGGTAGTTCTTCCGATTGGGTGACAAATTCAAAGAATTTGGAACCGGCAGAAGGTGGATTCATCCCGACAGAGGGCGACTTTTTAACTACTGAAAAAACCAAGGCCCTGATCAATAAAACTATATCGAAGGTCACAAACGGGATTCACAGGAGTATATCAGATGTTAGAGTAGAAGTGCTGATGGCGACTGCACAAATTGAGAAAGATCAGGCGGCTTATAAGGTGTTGCGCTCAGAGGACTCTCTCATCAGAGAAACGGAACTAAACGAACTAGGTGAAAAAATAAATTTTGAAAAGAGGTAACGTCGGGTATTGAGTAAGCCCGAGAAGACCACCAGGCGGACCTTATGGAGGCTTATAGGATGTTGCGCTTAGAGGACTCTCTCAGCAAAGAAGCGGCGGTTGTTGAACTAGACGGAAAAATAACCGAATTTCGAAAAGAGGCCCGGTCGGGTATTGATAAAGTCCGAGACGACCACCAGGTGAACCTTGCGGAGGCCATTGCGGAGGCTTATGATGCGTTGCGCTTAGAGGACTCTCTCAGCAAAGAAGCTACACTTAATGAACTAGACGGGAGAATAGCCGAATTTCTGAAAGAGACCCGGTCGGGGGTTGAGGGGGTCCGAGAAGACCACAAGGAGGCCATTGCGGAGGCTTATGGGGCGTTACGCTCAGAGGACTCTCTCAACAGAGAAGCGGCACTTACTGAACTATACGAAAAAATAACCAAATTTCGAAAAGAGGCCCGGTTGGGGGTTGAGGGGGTCCGAACGGGTATTGAGAAAGCCCAAGAAGACCACCAGGCGGACCTTACGGAGGCTTATAGGGTGTTGCGCTCAGAGGACTCTCTCAGAGAAGCGGCGGTTGCTGAACTAGACGGAAAAATAACCGAATTTCGAAAAGAGGCCCGGTCGGGTGTTGAGAAAGCCCGAGAAGGCCATCAGGCAGCCCTTGCGAAGGCTTATGAAGCGTTGCGCTCAGAGGACTCTCTCATCAGAGAAGCGGCGGTTGCTGAACTAGACGGGAAAATAACCGAATTTCAAAAAGAGGCCCGGTTGGGTGTTGAAAAAGCCCTAGAAGGCCACCAGGCGACCATTACGGAGGCTTATGATGCGTTGCGCTTAGAGGACTCTCTCAGCAGAGAAGCGGCACTTACCGAACTAGACGGAAAGATAACCGAAGTTTCCGATAAACTGAAACATGATCGTATAGCCGCGACCAAAGCTCTTGAGGAGGCCTCTTATAATATTCGTACTGAAGCATATAACGCAAACAGTGCGCTTGCCGGAATAGTGTGAACAATGAAAACGCCAAAACGTGTCATAACAGTTTGGGCTGAGAAGCGGGGCCCATTGGTTGAGGGGCACTATGAATATTCGTTCGGTGCCAAAGCGAGTAATAAATGTGGGGGATACACTATGACAGCTGCAGGTGAAGTTATCCAAATGGCGGTCTGCTCGGTTAATGGTAGTGGTAAACCTGTGGGCGCGGTCGCGATAAATATTGTAGTAGATGGGGAAGAACGGGGGGTTGGAGTCACTAAAATCGCTGGAGATAGTTCGACAGTGGTTTCGTTCTCCGGTTATGATCGAATTAGACTTTCCAAAGGTAGTGTTATTAACTTTGTTACGAAAATCGGTGACCCAGAGAGTTCTTCCACTATTGTCTCATTGTTAATTGAACTTATTTTGTAAATACTAATATATTGAACTAAATTTGTAAAATTTAAATATGAAACGAATCACTGCTTCCAATTGTCAATACCGATCCATCAACACTGTATCCAACTCTCAATACCACTACATCAACACTGTATCCAATTAACGAAAGAAGTTCAGATTTTAGGTTGAATAATATCGTCTATGCAGGATATTTTAGTTAGAGAATGTGCAAATAGAAAAAGACACGCTAACAAATATAAGCGCGCGGCGAACATGGCTGAAGCATCTAGTACAGTTCTGGCAAGTTTATCTGTAATGAGTGGTGCGGGGACTGCTGCAACGCTATCTACAATTGTAACGGTTCCACTTGCAGGGGTTTTGAGTGGAATTACCGTTTTATCTGGAATACTTTGTATGGTAATTAGGGCGGCGGGTGGAAAACTCGAGAAAAAAAGTAGAAAACATGATAGAATATCCGTTCTCGCTAGGTCTAAGAAAAAAACAAAAATAGCATCGACGTTATGGTGTCCAAAGCGTTGGCCGATAAGAAAATATCAAATTTAGAGTTTGAATCCGTGGTGGAAGAAATGGGGAGATATGAAGAATTAAAAATGATATAAGAATCAAGGCGCACGCCACCATGCCCAAAATTGAGTGTACTGATTGGGATAAATTTAGGGTAAAACTTGGAAATAAAGTCGGAGGAAATGTTACAGCACCATTATAAAATAATTAAAAAAAAAAAAAAAAGTTTTCTTATATTGGTGCAGTAAACAAATTTACATACCTATACAACATGTGTTTTTCACTGAGAATTACGCCGTAATCACTATTGGTTGTACTGGTGTATCACAATGACAATGTACACAGTCGGGGATTACACTGTAATCGACTGTGTAAATTGATACACTCAGCTATCAATTTACATAACCCGTGTAATTGAAACTGTCTGTTTACCTCGGCTATCAAGTTACATAACTCGTGTAATTGAAACACTCGGCTATAAATAACTCAAGTTACATAACTCGTGTAATTGAAACACTCGGCTATAAATAACCCGTGTAATTAACTTAAACTAGAAATGGACGCTTGTCGACAAGCGCATGTGTATCCCCCTCCCCAGATACACAAGTAGTTTGAAAAAAGGGTGTTCGAGTTATGCTCCGGAGACAAAATCAGTTACGGAAAAACAAAGGGAGATAACTAAAGAATTAGTGATGCAAGAGTTGTCATTCTTGCGGGACACACCTTTAGGGTCGTGGTCTATGCATGTGTGAAGTTTCATGAAAATATTCCAAAGGGTGTTCGAGTTATGCTCCAGACACGAAATCAGTGCACGAAACAACAAAGGGAGATAACTAAGAAATTAATGACGCAAGAGTTGTCATTCTTACGTGCGACACACCTTTGGGTCTTCTATGCATGTGTGAAGTTTAATAAACTAGAAAATGTGTTCATAGAACACGGACGTCCCACATATCGCTTTGATAATAAATGAGGCCAAATTGCAAGTCAAAATTTTCTTTTACCTGAGCGTTAAAGTTTTTGAAGCACCAAGTATGTGACCTTGACCCTGGGCTTGGCGGGGGCAGGACAAACGTGGATTTGGCACAGGGCGGTAGAGGACCATTAGAGCAATGCATATATGAAATATGAAGCTGATCCGTGAAAGAAAACAGAAATTATAAGATATTTGACCTGAGCGTTAAAGTTTTTGAAGCACTAAGTATATGATGTTAACCCTGGGCTTGGCGGGGGCGGGACGAACGTGGATTTGGCACAGGGCGGTAGAGGACCATTAGAGCAACGCATATATGAAATATGAAGTTGATCCGTGAATGGAAAGAAAAATTATAAGATATTTACCTGAGCATTAAAGTTTTTGAAGCACCAAGTATGTGACCTTGACCCTGGGATTGGCGGGGGCAGGACGAATGTGGATTTGGCACAGGGCGGTAGAGGACCATTAGAGCAATGCGTATATGAAATATGAAGATGATCCATGAAAGAAAACAGAAATTATAAGATATTTACCCGAGCGTTAAAGTTTTTGAAGCACTAAGTATGTGACCTTGACCCTGGGCTTGGCGGGGGCAGGACGAACGTGGATTTGGCACAGGGCGGTAGACGACCATTAGAGCAACGCGTATATGAAATTATGAAGTTGATCCGTGAATGGAAATAAAAATTATAAGATATTTACCTGAGCGTTAAAGTTTTTGAAGCACTAAGTATGTGACCTTGACCCTGGGATTGGTGGGGCAGGACGAACGTGGATTTGGCACAGGGCGGTAGAGGACCATTAGAGCAATGCGTATATGAAATATGAAGATGATCCATGATCCATGAAAGAAAACAGAAAGTATAAGATATTTACCCAAGCGTTAATGTTTTTGAAGCACTAAGTATGTGACCTTGACCCTGGGCTTGACGGGGGCAGAACGAACGTGGATTTGGCACAGGGCGGTAGAGGACCATTAGAGCAATGCGTATATGCGTGTTCGAGTTATGCTCTGGATACAAAATCAGAGCACGAAACAACAAAGGGAGATAAGTAAACAAGAATTCCGCGGAATCAGATGCCTCGCCTTGTCCCGCCTTGACCTCAGCCTGGGCCCGAAACCAATTTTCACTGGCCCGAACATATTATACAATTATTGACTAGTGAACCATAGAATATCAGATTATATTCTATGGCTCACTAGTCAATAATTGTTTTATTATATGATAATAGTCTGTATATAGCACTTACGACCTTATGCTACTAGACAAAAATTGAAAAAGAATTTGAAAACAAAAAAAAAATGAAAAAAAAAAATGGAAAAAAAGTTTAAAAATTAAAAATAATAATGCTTGCTACTGGAGACCAGATTTTTTTTAATAGTCCTATATTTATCTACATATATCTGCACATCCTCCATAATGCCACAATATTTTTAACACAGTTTACGGAAATGTAATATAATCATTTACCTGTATAAATTACCTGTAAGTGGTCAGTGGTCAGTTGCACATGCTAGCACATGCACAGGTGAATAGTCTGTATATAGCACTTACGACCTTCTGCTACTGGACAAAAATTGAAAAATATGAATGAAAAAAAAAAAATGGAAAAAAAAAAAATGGAAAAAAAAAGTTTAAAAATAATAATGCTTGCTACTGGAGCCCAGATTTTTTTTCCAGTCAAATTGAAAAATAATTTGAAAAAAAAAATGAAAAAAAATAATAATGAGAGGCAGACCATTTTTTTTAATAGTCCTATATTTATCTACATATATCTGCAGAGGTCCACATAATGCCACAATATTTTCAACACAGTACCCAATGTAGTGATTTACCTGTATAAATTACCTGGTCAGCAGTGGTCAAGCAGTGGACATCTGCACATGCTAGCCCATCTTAGACATGGTTCTCCCAGTTTTCTATTGTTCTCTCTACAGGTAAGGTGTACAGAGCACACGAGAAAAGGTATACAGAGCAGACGAGAAAACAGGTCTTCATGCATTATTGTCCAGTTTGTAGAGTGCGCAAAACAAAAAAGAGAGATAACTGAAAAATTAGCTACGCAAGAGTTGTCATTCTTGTGCGCGACACACCTCCGGGTCGTGGTCTATGCATGTGTGAAGTTTCATGAAAATATTCCAAAGGGTGGTCGAGTTATGCTCCGGACAGGAAATCAGTGAGCGAAAACAAAAAAGGGAGATAACTCAAAAATTAGCTATGCAAGAGTTGTCATTCTTGTGCACGACACACCTTTGGTTCGTGGTCTAATTGAATGTGTTAAGTTTCATAAAAATATTCCAAAGGGTGGTCGAGTTATGGTCAATCAGTGCGCAAAACAAAAAAAGGGAGATAACTAAAAAATTAGCTATGCAAGAGTTGTCATTCTTGTGCGCGACACACCTTCGGGTCGTGGTCTATGCATGTGTAAAGTTTCATGAAAATATTCTAAAGGGTGGTGGAGTTATGCTCCGGACACGAAATCAGTGCGAGAAACAAAAAAGGGAGACAACTCAAAAATTAGCTATGCAAGAGTTGTCATTCTTGCGCGCGACACACCTTCGGGTCGTGGTCTATACATGTGTGAAGTTTCATGAAAATATTCCAAAGGGTGTTCGAGTTATGCTCCGGACAAGAAGTGTCTGCGGCGGACGCGGACGCGGCGCGCTGTCAAATCCATAGTATCCCCCGACGGAGTCCGGGGGATACAATTAATTACTATGTAATAATAGGGGGTGTTCAGCTTTAAATTATTAATTTTTTTTACAAAATTAATTATAAAATTAACAAAATAACGAACCATCCCATGTTTTCTTTCGCCAATAGGTATTAATAAATAATTATAATTTGCACACCATTTGTATGTTGTATAGGAAACTGATGAGTATATATACGTTTGTTGACCTTACAACAATTGGTAGTCAGACTGCTGATCTAAAGGTCGTGGGTTCGAGCCTCACCGGAGGCGCTGCGTTGTGTCCTTGAGCAAGACACTTTATCCACACTGCTCCAGTTCACCCAGCTGTGAATGGGTACCGATAATTCGTAGTTGCTCTGTAAATACAAATTACCGGCTTCTCTCAAAAAATCTCTACCTCCGTTCTTTCTCCCATTCTTGGGAGACGGCATGCAAGGTCCTCGAGCCAGTGCCGCCGTTAAATATAAGCAAAAAAAAAAAAACAACAAAAAAACAACAATTGGTCTCATCTCGTACAATTGGTCTCATCTCATGCATGCCATGTTGTTGATCCGGTATGACGTCCGTCTCGTCTGTTTAATGGTAGCAGTCTATGCATATGTGTGTGTATTTGGCGATGTAATTGCGTAGCTCAAAGGTGCCGTCCTAAAAGATTTCTGCCTAAGAGCTTTGCAATTTCGGAAACCAAATTCACACATAGGCTCGCCTTACTTCGCTGGTTTCTCTTAATAGAGGAATTGGCAATGGGGTTCAAGGCGACCCAGACTGTGAGCCAACAGATGCGTGGGCTTAAGAAAGGTCCCAACACCCCAGTGGCTGGGTGCCGGCTAGAAATCTGCCCAGTCGCTGGGGGTGTTGTGCACGAGTGGAGGCTTTTGCTATTTTTTGTTCAAAATATCTTTATAAGCGATATCGTAGAAATGTATATTCGTAAACGAATCGTTGGGTTTTAACAATTTTATATAATACACCTTAGTTTCATATCCGATACGCATTATCCGTCTTTATGTTTGTATTTGCCTCTTGTATAGTTGACATAATTGCCGGTATAATATTGTAAATGCAACGTTTTTATCGGAGCGTAATAAATTACGCTGGTATTTCATGTATTCGATATCGCCTAGTGTTCACATTTTATAGAATTTATATATAGGATTATAACCCCCGTAAGCTTCGTAAACTTCTTCAACAGTCATTAAAAAATTTCAATTCCAATTGTATTGTATTATCCATTTTCTCTAATAATATTGGTAGTTGTTTTTTTCTGTTCAATTTCCAATATAATTTTGACTCCCTCTTTTCAAAATTATTTTCTCAAAAATTCATAAACTTGCTGTGAAAACATTATGGTTTTTTTCACGACCAATTTTGGATTTTTCGGGGGTGGTGGGGGACAATTTCCTCGTTAACCAATTTTTGATTTTTTCGGGGGTGGTGGGGGTATTATAGAGGGTTATAAATGATATCACGGTAGGTGGTATCATTTTGACTCCCTATATACTACTCTAGTTTTCATTGGAATTGCATCCTCCAGACTCAAATCTAATTTCAAGACATATTCATGATCTTTACACGGAGAAATAAAAGAAAATATAATGACTTGTAACTGTCTGCTATTTTGAAAGTACGTGTATTTATAGACCACATGTTTCCCAGCATGCAAAGTGTTAATTTTGCACATAAAGAAAAACTACATAGATATAGCTGTCTGTAGCATCACAAAAGATTGTGAGGTAACGACGTGTCACACCAATGTTGTGTGGGACCAAACCAGTCAATCCAAAGAGAAAAAAAATTTGTTGCAATACGTCCTACAAATATAAGTACACAGTCTGCCATTAAGTAAGTTCCAACAAACTACACAACAAACTACACAACAGGCTAGACAACTGTCAGATAAGTGTTTTGTGTGAACAAACGAGTCACCAATGATATAAAATCCAAAGCTCCAGATAAGCTGCGTATTTGCATAAATACTCAATTAAAATTGCCAAAAACCCAATTGAAATCAGAAGTAGCGAGTATCAAAAAGCAATAACAAATTTGTGGTACCTTTATCATGCTACAGAAAACAATAAACAGACCACAGTTATAGCATATTTTTTATTATTTTCCATGAAAACACATCTTGGTATTTCATTAGAATTGTCTCCAAGGAGACAATTCTAATGAAATGCCAAGACATGTTTTCATTTTGATGCAAACTATTCAATAATTGCTGTCTGTTGATGTGTAAACAGTAGTGTGATTTTATTTTACCCTATTAAAATATTGAAATACCCAATTGCTTCAGATATGATGGAGTGAAAATTACTAATTCCTTATCTGGAGCCCTGAAAATCTATTCAATTTGGTGCAATATGTCTTAGACGTAAATGGCTACAGCATGCTATAAAATAAGTCCCAACAGACTAGATAACCGACACATTTTGTAATTAATCTCAAGATATACATGTACAATGGAAACTTTCAATATGTAAAATATTAAAGTGAAAATTGGAAGTGAACAGGTTTCACATCCAAGCAACCACAATGGTCATTTTGTGATGATTGAATTGTTTGAAAAATTAACATATTAAAATTCTTTTCAGTTTCTCTTGCATGAAAGCGGTGAAAATAACTGCCAAGAAATTAGGAGTATTTTTCTTCATTCTCTCTGTAAATATGTATTAGAATTACATTAGAATTGAGTCCGCGTCCTCCGGACTCAATTCTAATGTAATTAGACAAATTCATGATATTTACACAGAGAAATAAAATATAACGTAATGAATTGTCGTCTTCTATTTTTGAACTACAGCAAAGCGTTAACAAAAACATTTTCATGCATAATTTATACAACAAGAAACGAGGCAAAGCCACGAAGGCCAGGTTTTTTCCAAGCATAGACACTTGGATAACATAATTATACCAACTTTTTGTAGACTAGATGGCCGTGGCCTGCATGTCGCGCCTTGGGGCGAGGCATGGACACTAAAAAAATATAGATATAGTAGATGGAAAAACGTTAACAAAAAAACTTTAACCGGACACACGGACGGACGCACGGACGTATGCCAAAATGCCGACGATATCGCGCTTTCCGCAAGCGGGTGCGACAATGATGATAAACACCCATGTGAAGTATCAAGGTAATGGGTGAAGCAGTTGCAGAGATATAATACACGAAAAAACTTTAACAAAAAACTTCAAAGTAATTTGACAATGGGCACAGGGGCCGCACGGTTGGGGGTTAGAATGAAAATATGGATGATGATAAACACCCATGTGAAGTTTCAAGGTAATGGGCGAAGCAGTTGCAGAGATATAGTATAACGAAAAAGTTTTAACCAAAAGATTTAACCAGACGTACGTTAAAAAGTTAACATTGAAAATGGCTAAGTCAATTACGTAGAAATAATAGGTGAAGGTAAAATAAATGGTCACATGTTGGATAGTTGTATGTGGTAGGCACCCCTTGGTTATGAAGCTGTGAAAGTTTGGTGGTCCTAGGTGGTACAGTACCAAAGAAATGGAGTTAAACACGAAAACTTAACATTGTAAATGCGAAAACTTAACATTGAAAATGGCTAAGTCGACTGCGTGGAAAAAAAATGGGTCAAGTTAAAAAAAAAGTAACATGTTGGATAGTGATATGTGGTGGGCACCCCTTGATTATGAAGCTGTGAAAGTTTGGTGGTCCTAGGTGGTACAGTACCAAAGAAATGGACTTAAACACGAAAACTTAACATTGTAAACGCGAAAACTTAACATTGAAAATGGCTAAGTCGACTGCGCGGAAAAAATGGGTCAAGTTAAAAAAAAAGTAACATGTTGGATAGTGATATGTGGTGGGCACCCCTTGTTATTATGAAGCTGTGAAAGTTTGGTGGTCCTAGATGGTACAGTAACAAAGAAATGGACTCAAACACGAAAACTTAACATTGATTGTGGACGCCGCCCGCCACCCGCCCGCCCGCCCACCCCGCCCGGCTTTCGCCAATTCAATAGCCTGGATTTTTTTCAAAAAACCTGGCTAAAAATCACATTTACAAAGCTATTATCTTTATAATGATAAATGATTTAAAAATTTCTATGAATTATGTATGCCTTTAAAATAGAGCAACTGTGCAAGATAGACAAGTCAGTCTGCCTGTTGAGTGGCGACGAAAAGAAGTAATCATTCACAGTGGACCGGTACTATGACTGTTATATAGACAATTGTTACAAGTTCACTCGTAATACAACATTGAACAATCAGTTTATTCTATCAAGGAAATTAGTTACCTTGGAGATATGAAGAAATATATCCTGTAGCCGACAGTTTTATAGGGAAATCATCACAGTTATATTGATATTTACATATAATACAAGCAATCTTTTACAATGTCACGATTCAAATAATCTCAGATACTCCGTAACCCTTACAATGCTGAATCAAAAATTTGTCGTCTGCTGTTTATTTTTTATTGTCCATTTTTATCATCAAATCCATGTTTTTACAACACTTTCGAATCATTTCCTTTGGAAATGATTCGAAAGTGTTGTAAAAACATGGTTTTGATGATAAAGGTTTTGATGATAAAAATGGACAATAAAAACTAAACAGCAGACGACAAATAAAAGTGTTGTCAAACCATGTTTTTATTGAGAAAATAGACAAATCATAAAGTGACAGCAGACGACAATTTACGTTCCACGCATTCTAAGGGTTAAAAGGCGTCAGCAGGCCGTTTCACAAATCCTATTACAGAACAAGAGACGCGATTAGTTTCCAAATAAGCGTGAACACACCCTCGATCCAATCAACAACTACCACTGCTATTGCTCCATGAAGCAACAAACAATAATCTCTGATCGCTGGAATCTGCCCAATATATTGAGTTCTGTACAAAATATGAAACGAGTATAATCCTCCAGAGATAATTGTATACTATGGATTTTCCTTAGCCATTTTCTGAGCATACAGGCATTGTGCTGGAAGCTAAACAGGAACCTCTCTAAACCGGACACCAAGAACAGGGCTCCGGAAAAGGAATTAGTAATGGAGTATCGTCACTCCATCATTTCTGAAGCAATTGGGTATCTTGAAATTTAAATTGGGTAAAATAAAATCACACTACTGTTTACACATCCACAGACAGCAATTATTGAATAGTTTGCTTCAAAATGAAAACATGTCTTGGCATTTCATTAGAATTGTCTCCTTGGAGACAATTCTAATGAGATGTATTTTCATGGAAAATAAAAAAATATGCTATATTTGTGGTCTGTTTATTGTTTTCTGCAGCATGATAAAGCTACCACAAGTTTGTTATTGATTTTTGATACTCGCTACTTCTGATTTCAATTGGGTTCTTGGCAATTTTAATTGGGTATTTAAGCAAATATGCAGCTTATCTGGAGCTCTGCAAGAAAACACCAGTGATCTTATTTTTGATGAGTTTCTTGGTCATTTATCTCAGGTGATAATGTCTGTTCATGATCGCATAGCAAACAACTATGACGCAGAATGATCAAATGCCTGATTTACAGTGAAACATCTCTAAGCCAGACACCCTGTATAAATAAAAATAATACTATGAACACACCTGATGTTATGTTTGTTTGTATGAGCTCCAGATAAGCAGCGCAAATAGCTGGCAATAGCTGAATAGTGTCATTGCATTACATTTAGAAAAAATTACACTTTTGGGTGTATGAAAAACTGTTCTGAAAAACTGTTCTTATTTCTCAATGAAAGTACTTGCTGTGTGACCACTCATTTGAACAGTCTCAATGAGACATATAAAATGGTAGCCACAACATACTGTTCAGATTGCATGATTATAATGCCATTCTGAATCCCCAGCACAATTGTTGCATTCCACCACGAGTAATACACTTAAACGACTTTTTACTTATATTTACACCAGTCCTGCTGTTGTCTTTGTCACTAGGAAATGTTTTGATTTATAGCATGCCATTTTCGTATTGCTTCATGGGCCATATGGCTTAAAGTGTTGTATTTTGAATAAACATCTCCCTATGTGTGTGTCTTGATATATTCCAACATGATCCATGGCTGGGTTTGTGCATATATCACGTGTGATCCATTAGTCCTCGCTCAGTGATCAATCCGTATTCCATGTCGTTTGGCATGTGCAAAGACTAAAACTACAAAATGTATATTTGATCAGAGAGGGTTAATTTGCATACTCTCATCCCCACCCACCTGTAAATACATGTAAATTGCATTTATGTTGCTTTTTTAGTTTAAAAAATATATAAATCATTGTTTCATACATTCATTTTAAACCAATGTCAATGAAAAATAAATTTTTTACCAAGTACCCCATTTTTATTACAAAAATCGGATGAGAGTCTGCTAATTAATTTATTGCCAATGCCTACTTAGATTATTGTGTAACGTGATCCACCGTTGTATATATGTACATGTATATATGAGGGCCTCATGGAAGATTAGTTTGAAACTAAATGTGTAACCCTCTTAAAATAAAGTCTATTATTATTATTATTATTATTATTATTATTAGATTAAAGCTAGAGTACCACATGCCAGGTTATAATATAGTGAGACATATTTTTTTCCGTTTATTCTTTAGATATGATATTTTTTTAGCAAAACGACCATTGATTTACTATTACCATACGTGCTAATTGACAGTAATTTCTACTTTTTATACCGAACGCGAATTGCCCGTTTGTGTTTCCTGAAAATGTGCAATGATCATACTTTATGGTATGTTGATAAAAATATTTATTCAGGTGACGCATTTAGTTGATATAAATAATTTAAAATTATCCTGCCTCATTTGCATGTGAACATATAGTCTGATACCACCAGGAGTCTCTATCAGTAAATTAAAGATAACAAAATGATTATATCTGTGTAGCGGGCACTCGTAATTTTTAATAGTTTTTAATAGTTACACAAATAAACACTTATTTAATTTCCATAAAAACAATTTTGTACCTACCGGTATTAAGAATGATCAGTAAAATGGGATACCCTCAGAAATCAATAGGCTTCTTCATCTTGCCGTGATAAACATGTATACAAACTTTGGTTACGATTGGTGAAGTAGAACTTGATTTATTGCGTATACAGAGTGCGAAAATTTAAATGGCCGCCAAGGGGATATGTCATCGGAAATTTTTTCAAAATCAATAGGCTTCTTTGGCTTACCATGATAAACATGTATACTGAATTTGGTTACGAGCGGTGAAGTAGAACTTGAGTTATTGCGTGGGCAAGGATACAGAGTGCGAAAAATAAAAATGGCCGTCAAGGGGAGATAAGTCATCAGAAAGTTTTCAAAATCAATAGGCTTCTTCGTCTTGCCGTGATAAACATGTATACCAAATTTGGTTACTAGCGGTGAAGTAGAACTTGAGTTATTGCGTGGACAAGGATACAGAGTGCGAGTGCCGCCAAGGGGAGATAAGTCATCGGAAATTTGTGAAAATCAATAGGCTTCTTCGTCTTGCCGTGATAAACATGAATACATGGTTACAATCTGTCAAGAAGAACCAGTTATTGCGTGGACAAGCTGTGCCCGCCCGCCACCTGCCCGTACAAGGTGAATACATAATACGTCCGGTTTTTTTTCAAACGGACGTATAAAAACCAGACGATATGGGGTTCAGGGACCATTCTCCCCGCTACCACCACCGCGGGGATTAAACAAATTGGCAAAATGACAGATGAGGTGACCACCTCGTCTGCCTCATCCTGGTTACAGTACTGTATTTGGATACAATTTGTTTTGGGAACCCCTTTTTTATAGGGGTTCCCAAAACAAATGGTGTCCGAATATTTAGAGTCATTATTACCGGTATATTTACTGGCAACAAAATTTCCTAATACATTTTTTTCAATTTTCTTTATTTTTCAACGAAAATATATGTTGTGACCACTCATTTGAACCGTCTCAACGAGACGGTTCAAATGAGTGGTCACAACATATACTTCTATACAGAAATAAGAAAAAATAGTTTAAAGATTTCGGCCAGGAACTTCAGTTATTGAATGATGATGACACACGCCAATCTGAGACAATGCTGGTCGATCACACACATTATAATTAGCCCAAATGGACAAAACTGACAAGCGAATCCCCAGCTGATGCAAAGCATCCACTTCCAAAGTTGCATAACAATGCATGGGGAACTACGTTATGTCTGTTCCACGTTTTGCTGCTGACGAACTTTTGGCTATTAAATATATTGAATTTAAAAACATTTAAATCTAAGTACTTTTTCATGAATAACAAAAGTCACCCTCCCCAAAAAGAATTTGATGATATTCCGTAAATATTGATTTTATTGCGAAAAAACGATATTCCTATGGGAATTTAACATGGGGGCTAAAAAGAGATTTTTTTTTCAGATTTTTTGAGGACCGATTTTCAAAATTTAACTTTTGTTTTCTTAGTTACATCATTTCAAAGCTATCTAGCCAGGTTGCTTTTCAAATTATTATACAATTATGCAATTGGCGGTTTTACACCAAATCGATCATGCACACGCAGTGGCATGGTTTGTGTCACAGTTATTATGTCAACAAGACGGGACAACTGTTTTTAAATATGTTGTACGTATTACAACATTTAATGATTAATCTAATAGATATTGGCGCAAGTGTCGCAATACTTAATTGAGACAAAATGCTGTGCTTTCATTGGTTGAATGAGGGCAAACAATAAGTCCAGTTATGGACAGTCAGCTGACTCACCATGCCAATGCGGACACTTTTGGGTGTATGAACATTTTCTCATTTTTCTTATTTCTAAATGAAAGTATATGTTGTGATCACTCATTTGAACCGTCTCGAAGAGACGGATCAAATGGTGGTAATGATATATACTTCCGATGGGAAATAAAGAACATATTTACTATTTACCATCGGTAAAATATGTATCCTCAGAATGTACATGTAATGGGATAGGACATGAATAGATGGTTCAATGTAGACACACATCCTTCAGGGGAATAAAAGTACCTGAAATAACACTGGAAACTGCCATACCCAAACTGATATCTCGATTGCCACACAAATGTTGAATAAATTGCACAAGTTAGTCGCGTCAGGTCTCGACTGGATCCCAAGGGGGATAATGTTTTCACTAACTAGTTTTCCCCTCACAGAATCTGTCACACACTGTCTCCGTAAGTCCATAATTGAAAACAAATTGGGCTTCTCCCACACACATACTGCCAGACATATGAGACACACCAGGTGATTTTGTACCTTCGGACATCTGCGTAATTTCATGAAATACGTTTACAAAATTTACAATATTTCCCGTATATGGCGTCAAAAGTTGACAAAATGTTCAGAGTTCATGCGGTATTATATTCCGCATGTACTCTAAAAACTTGATCAACTTTTGACTTTATTTTGAAAAAAAATATTGTAAATTGTGTAAATGTATTTAATGAATTACGCAGATGTCCGAAGGTCCAAAATCACATGGTGTGTCTCAAATGGGCTGCTCAATCACACTGTGTTTTATCACATACCATACAAACAGTTTTTCGTAACATAAATCTTGATAACCAACCAGATTTCCTGTAAATGATTCTGAATGTCAGACTTTACTTCCAAACAAAAAGTGAAAATGAACAGGTTTAACGACCCAGCAACAGCTAAGGTCATATAGGGACGGGACCTCGGTTTCAAGTCTCATCTGAAAGACCTGTGGGATGGAAATACTATTAAACAGAGCTCCAGATAAGCTGCGTATTTACTTAAATACCCAATTAAAATTGCCAAAAACCCAATTGAAATCAATCAGAAGTAGCGAGTATCAAAGCGCAATAAAAAAATTGTGGTACCTTTATTATGCTGCAGAAAACAATAAACAGACCACACATAAAGCATATTTTTCTTATTTTCCATGAAAACACATCTTGGTATTTCATTAGAATTGTCTCCAAGGAGACAATTCTAATGAAATGCAATGGACATATGTTTTCATTTTGAAGCAAACTATTCAATAATTGCTGCCTGTTGATGCGTAAACAGTAGTGTGATTATATTTTACCCAATCAAAATTTTGAAATACCCAATTGCTTTCAGAAATGATGGAGTAACAATACTCAATTACTAATTCCTTATCTGGAGCCCTGCTTAAAGTATTTTATTGATACCTAAAGAGAGGTTTGAACCCGCAACCTCCGGATCGGAAGTCAAGGTATTCTAACCCACAGCCCATCCCAGCCTTTTTTCAAAATCTCGAGGGAATGAAATATATATAATAGTCAATGATTTGATTTCATCTAGGAATGCTACCACTGTTTAACCCTTTCAACACCAAGTAACTTAATAGGATGTTCCATGCCAATGTTTCACGCTATTTCATTAATTTTGTTCATTCAAATTATCCCATTCTTCTAAAAGGGTAATCTGTACGACGTTTAAAATTATTAACAAACAGTGGAGATCCCGATGAGACAGCTCGTTACGAGCCGGCTCATCTGGATCTGCACTGTTTGCAAACATTGTCTCTATAGACGTCTATGGTGTTGAAAGGGTTAATGTCTGTGAAGTCTTCTGTAGCCTATTTCATCAACATTGCAAAGTATACTTTTCTAGTAAAGTATACTTTGAGGGAGAAATTTTCAATTTTAGGAGAAATTTATTAATTTTTATTATACTGAATTTATTACATTATCACAGCCAAAATGGCTGTGATAATGTAATAAATTCAGTATAATAATTCTGCATACTTTTAATCATGAAATATATGCATTTGTTAGTTCTATATGGCTGTGATAATGTAATAAATTCAGTATAATAATTCTGCATACTTTTAATCATGAAATATATGCATTTGTTAGTTCTATATGAAATAATACATATCAGGAAAAATAAATCGGCTACTGGAAGAAACATCAAAATAAACAACATGTATGATTTTAATGCAAACATGTCCCATTCACTTTGAATGCTGTTCACATTAATGTATTAACTTGGTTATCTTGACGCGCTGAGTTAACACCACTTAATTATTAAATTTGTATTTTAATGTAACCCGCCTCTCATTACTCAAGGGAAACAATTCAAAGAGACCACCAATCGCGAAATTGACACCTCGTTGGGCAAACAAATAAACCAACAATGGACTTACCTGTACGAGTTATTGACCGTAATTAACATTGTTTGACTGCCCAAGGGACCACACCTTTGGTTCGAGAGTTCGAATTTGCCGTAATTCAAATTTTAGCTAAAATTTTTAATTATTTACATTATCGGGACAGTGAGTGCGGGGCGAGTTTTAATTTTCCGGACTGTTCAACGTAGACCTGTTCGAGTAAATGAGAATCAGCTGTATTTATTTATACGAGTCTGTGAGAAATTGTGTGTATCCTTAGCATGAGATTGGCTAAAATAAATATTCAGCTTTAATTAGGTGCCCACTCAGTAGGAACAACAAATTCTTTATAGGAATTAAATAAGTGTATAATTGTGTCACTATTCCACCAGTTCTAAACATTACGAGTGCCCGCTATACAGATATAATCATTTAGTAATATTTATTTTACTGATAGTGATGCTACTTTTATATGCAAATGAGGCATGGTATTTTTTAATTATTTATACAAATTAAATGTGTCACCTGAAAAAATAATATTTTCGACAGATTATAAAGTATGATCATTGCACATACAAACATTAATACAGAGACTAAATAGTAATGTTCATTAACATTTTAAGGAAACACGGTTGTCGCCCCTCAGATATCAGTGTGGAAATTTCCATCTGATATAAAATGTATAATAGTGCCAATCAATACGTGGAATAATGGTGAATGAATGTTTATTTTGCCAGGAAATGTCTCAGATGATGTCTCTGATATAAAGAACATGTTGTGCCTACTGAGTGGACATGTACCTTTAATAGGGAGACTGTCCATGAGCGCTGTACATACCCATAGTTTTTCAATCAGTTAATGCACTTCCCTCCGTCCATTTATCATCATTATTCTGCAGTCAAACATCAAACAAATCCTCACATTAACCCTTACACCACTATCTTAATTTTTTGTCATCTGCTGTTTATTTTCTATTTTCCAGTTTTATCATCAAACACATGCTTTGACAGCACTTTAGAATAATTTACAACATGCTTTGACAGCACTTCAGAATCATTTCCAAAGGAAATGATTCTGAAGTGCTGTCAAAACATGTTTTTATTGAGAAATAATGCAAGATATAAAAGCAACAGCAGACGACAATTGTTGTGAGTAGTGGTCTAAGGGATAACCCATTCCAACCCCACAGACCATAAAGCCAACATTAACAAACACTGTAGATCCAGAAGGACTCCTCATGATCTACAGTAGGTGTCAGGAGTTTTCAATTTCATTTACAAACACTGTAGATTTAGATGAGCCAGCTCATAACAAACCGTCTCATCAAGATCTACAGTATTTGTCAGGATTTGTCATCATATGATCAACGATACTAGACCAAAAATTAGCATGAGCAAATCTATGCCAGTTATTTAACCCATTTCTGTCTAAGAACATTATAACTTTTGTTGAAAACATCTCATTATTTTGTTTATTTCTACCGAAGGCCATGGCAAGTTCTTTCTCTGTTGAGTGTGTGCGTGCAGGTAGGTTTTGAAAGTGGTTCTGTGAAAAAACAAACACAATGTGTATGCTATTTTACAAAAAATATGGCATGGTCTAAAGGTATATGTTGTTTGAACAGTCTCGTCAAGAAAGTTCAAATGAGCAGTAACAACATAAACTTTCGAGATGAAATAAAAGAAAATAGTATTTTCCCCCATAAAAGTTTCATACTACTATAATAGTATCCCGTCTATAACTCTTTGCATGCTAGTGGTGAAAATATCCGCCAAACAAATTAACCATTTCAACACCACAGACCTCTATAGAGACAATGTTTGCAAACAGTGCAGATCCAGATGAGCCGGCTCGTAACGAGCCGTCTCATCAGGATCTCCACTGTTTGTTAATAATTTTAAACGTCGTACAGATTACCCTTTTAGAAGGATGGGATAATTTGAATGAACAAAATTAATGAAATAGCGTGAAACATTGGCATGGAACATCCTATTAAGTTACTTGGTGTTGAAAGGGTTAAGAGTATATTTGTTATTTCTCTCTGTAAATATGTCTTGGAATTTCATTAGAATTGAAATTTGATGATTTTGTGTCCGCTATTTTTTAACTATTTATAGCCACCAAGTTTCCCAGCATGCAAAGAGTTAATGGGTGAATGGAGTGAAATGGTTGTGCACCACTGTCCAATGCATTCCTGGCATAGTTATGTTTGTAAGTATATGTATGTGTATGCACAATCATATGATCGAGGGACGACGTTGCAAGTATGGTCGAATTGGGGCAGGGGATTGAGATCATTCTCTCCAAGCAAAATGATCTGTCACTGGGACATGGGGTGAAGGTGGTGGCAAACACATCATTGACTCTGGACACACATCATTGTCTAATCATTATTATCCAGGTTGGTTGATGGAATGAAGACATTTCGAAATTATACAGACTTATTTGACATATTTGATAAATGCAGTGAACACAAGAAATTTACCTTGACAAGGGTGCAGGTGAAATGTTAAATGTTAAATCCCCTTTTCAAAAATGCTGGTGACGCACATGTGTGTCACCAGCATTTTTGAAAAGGGGATTTGACAAACAATGAAGCAGCATAACACATTGTTGCTAACTAGTATTGAAATCACATAAGGAAGTGAGAATTTATTGCAAAATTTAAAAAAAAACATTACAAACGTTTTATGAACACATGATGAACAATTACATTGACAGTGGATGAAATCTAAATGAGCGCCTTCTAGAAAGAGGAAGGTGCGGTAACGCCCTGAAATCGCATCCGGTTTTGCCAAAATTTCATTTTCTCAAAAATATATAAATTTATAGATTTTCAATTTTTGCAGTAATACAGTGTGATCTACAAGGTCAAAAGCTTTCTTAAGGACCCATTCTATACCTGATCATCGTTTGATTCAAAGATAATTGCTTCGTAAATGTGATGGAATATATGTATAACATATAATGTGAACACTGCCTTATTACTGTATCCTATATGGCACATGGAATGGTGAACTTGGCATATTGTGTGTTCAAGCCATCAACCACTTTCACCTCTTCTGGCGTTTGACACAAAGCACAAAATGTGAAGTAGAACATATGGTATAATGCAGAAAACACAAGAGAACGGACTCCTATCAATTATATTACACCAGACTGTCAAATATGTCAGTTTTCTGGACAGGTTTGTGCCTGTGTTTTTAACAACATGAACCACCATTATAAATAGCCTCACACACATAATTTCGCACAGTGTAACACTTACCTGGCAAACCACACAACAAATACAATATATACCCACTACTGGACCCTGTTATTATCTATCAAATCCAGTGACATGTAAGTAGTTACCTGAGTGTATTTTCCCTGGTGTCTACTCACCTACTATGCGAGTAACTATGGCTTTACCTATGGATTGGATAACGTGTACACTAACAATAGGCTGTGCATCAGATTGAAAAGTTTACACATCAAAATTTATTTGGAGATTGATGCGAGAAATGTTCAGGTATCTTGTCTTTTGTATACATGTATTTTGCTGGCACAATATTTATAGCATGCCGTAGTCATATCTATCTATGATGTATTGCACCAAATTGTTTTTGGTTTACTGTCATATTATTTGCTGTATGTGTCAAACACATGAAGTGGTGAAACTGTACGATGGCTTGTACATACAAAGAAGGCGGAGATGGCAACTCAATGTACCATATAGTATACAGTAAGAAGACAATATTTACATAGGTTATATTCATATATCACATCACATCATATGAAGCAATTATCATTAGCCAAGTGTATCTATCTATGACCTACTACCTTAAAGGTACAGCATGCCCCTCAGTAGGCACGAAATGTTCTTTAATATAGGAATTAAACAAGAAATGCGTCTGTCGAACGCGGATACCACCTGCAGCATATTTGAGAAACTGTGACAAAGTGGTTAACCGAAAAGTGTGACGGACAGACGGACAGACGGACGGACGGACGTTCTTACAATACTATACTTATGTGGCTTATCACATGTTAAATATTAGCCACATAAAACGATTTTTAGCCACATAAAAGGATTTTTTAGGTGGCTAATTGTAACCAACCCTATCCTTTACTAAGTCCATAACCCTGTGGGGCTAGCCACATAAGTACCCTAATGTGTGCCCGGACGGACAGACGGATGGACGGACAGATGGACAGACGGACGGTCCAAACACTATATGCCACCCGTTTCTTCGAAACCCGGTGGCATAATAAGTGTATAATTGTGTCACTATTCAACCAGTTCTAAAAATTATGAGTGCACGCTATTCATATGCAAATGAGGGATGATATTTTTATGCCACCGGGTTTCGAAGAAACGGGTGGCATATAGTGTTTGGACCGTCCGTCTGTCTGTCCGTCCGTCCGTCACACTTTTCGGTTAACCACTTTGTCACAGTTTCTCAAATATGCTGCAGGTGGCATCCGCGTTCGACAGACGCATTTCTTGTTTAATTAATTATACTAATTAAATGCGCCACCTGAAAAAAAAAAAAATAATATTTTCGACATATTATAATGTATGATCATTCACATCAAAAAATAAAATACAGAGAATAAATAGTAAGAGATTTTCGAAATCTAGATTGGGTTGCATGTAGCAGTTTGTACTTGTTTACACACTCCTTTAGGTGTTTTTTAACATGCTTTTCAAATAGTCATGGTCGTGAACATAACCTATGAAAAATAACACAGAAGTGTAGTGTGTCTTATTTTCATGTTAATTTCAGCTAAAAAGAGTTTCTTCCATTAACATTCGTACACATGTTTTTCTATCCGTATCCGGATCCAGATCCTGTAATGCTAGACAAAAACGGATATGTAAATGTGTATTCATTTTTTCTCGCCCACCAGGTGACCTGAGACAAGGATATCCGTAGTCACACGCGGGCTGAATGGTGATGACATTGAACATTAGTTTAATAATCATTTGTAAACGATCCATTGAACTGGTATTAGCATCCAATTCGTGGGTTAAAACAAAGTTTTGACGTTTTGTTGACATGGTGAGCACGTTGGACATATCAAAAGTCGCATAAATTCAGCGAATAAACAGTTGGGTATTATTCTCGGTCAGACAAATATTTTGAGATTCGCAAATATGTTCTATATAGGGCCGAGAAAAAGTATCCATCATATGCACTGGTGTGAGAGAAGGATATTCCACCCTCGTGATCAGAATATGTCGTCAGAAACTCGGCAAAGCCTCTGACGACATATTCTGACATTCGGGTGGAATATCCTTGCCCCACACCAGTGCATATGATGGATATTCTTAATATAATCTCACTGTTCCTGCAGAAAACCCTGTTCTCGGTCACGTATATATTACTAATGAGTTTGCATTTATGGGTGGCATGATTCCAGCATAAATATCAACTTCTGTGCTTATATGTAGGACATTCTAAGATGTATTAATTATTATGTGGGCATATTGCGTCGCTCTTGAGGTTCCGTACGTACGGAATTCCGTACGTCCTTCCGTCCGTACGTCCGTCCATGTACATTTACGTCAAAATGTTTATATAAGAGTTATTCCAACATGTAATATCGTCAATATTACAATAAAGCATTGCTTCAATACTTGGACACTTGAATCACCTGAACATTTGTCACACACCCTCGCCACCATTAACACGACCTTCAAATTTGTCACCTTCCAACTATCACTGAAACACTTAGCCATTTTGTTGCGTCGAAAAGTTTGTACAAGTTTCGCCAACATGTAATATCTTCAATATTACATGAAGGATTGCTTTAATATTTGGACAGTTCATTCACCTGAATGTGTGCGATGCAATCACATCACCAATGACATGACATTTGTGACCTTCAAAATGGTGCTGAAACAATTAGCCATTTTCTTACGCCAAAAACTGTGTAGGACTTTCTCAAATGATTTTGAAATTTGTGTAAATTAAAAAAATTCATTTTTGACACACAATTTCTAGTTAGTCCAGTATGCCATGGGGGCATATCAATGTTTTACAAACATGATTTCAATTGGGTTTTTGGTAATTTTAATTGGGTATTTACGCAAATACGCACCTTATCTGGAGCTCTGTATGCATTATGTACATGTATATAGAGGGCCACATGGAAGATTAGTATCAACTGAATGTGTTACCCTCAGGAAATAAAGACTATTATTATTATAATTATTATTATTATTATTATTATGTCTTACTTCATTTGGTACACGAATACCCCCACTGGCAGCCAATGAAAACAAGGGCACATTTGAAAATAAAAAATGCCGGAAGATCATCGAGTTGTCATAGCATGATGCAGGACAATCAGAGAAATGCATGTGTAAAAGGAAACAAAATGTATAAAACATTTACCCGAGCATTAACCCTTCCTACGCTGTTGACGGAAATTGCCGTTTGCTGTTTTTCATTTTTGCTTTAATTCTTAACAAAAAACTGGTTTTGACAGCACATGAGAATCGTCTCCGCTGGAGACGATTCTCATGTGCTGTCAAAACCAAGTTTTTGTCCTAATTCGCTCAGCTGACTACATGAACACCAGAGGTTCATGAGAAGAAGATTTTAATAAAAGAACGACCATTTGACATTTCGGCGGCCATCTTGGATGACATAACAATCCGATTTCGACAAAAAATGTACCAGAGTGATCGCCTCATTGATACCTTCGATATGATATATAACATGACCATATTCGGTCAAAAATAAAATTTGACCCCACGGGCCACACCCATTTTTGACCCCGGGGTCACAATTTTAACAACTTTGAAAGAGCATTGTACATCGATCATTCCTACCAAGTTTCGTCGAAATCCAGCTAGCGGTTCAAGAGAAGAAGATTTTTTAAGAATTTATACTATTTTTAGACGGCGGCCATCTTGGATTAGCGATGACCTCCATTTTAACAAATCTGGAAAGGCTTCACCCAT
The DNA here is from genome assembly GCA_029237695.1 of Conchocele bisecta. Classification (NCBI taxonomy): domain Eukaryota; kingdom Metazoa; phylum Mollusca; class Bivalvia; order Lucinida; family Thyasiridae; genus Conchocele; species Conchocele bisecta. Next base: position 30,486,762 of record CM055267.1, read on the forward strand.
GGACCATAACTTTTAAGTTTGGCTACCATAAGCCAAGCGGTTCATGTGAAGAAGAATTTTGAAATCTCTAATAAAAGAACGACCTTTTGACATTTCGGCGGCCATCTTGGATGACATAACAATCCGATTTCGACAACAAATGTACCAGAGTGATCGCCTCATTGATACCTTCGATTTGATATATAACATGACCATATTCGGTCAAAAATAAAATTTGACCCCACGGGCGACGCCCATTTTTGACCCCGGGGTCACCATTTTAACAACTTTGAAAGAGCATTGTACATCGATCATTCCTACCAAGTTTTGTCGAAATCCGGTTGGCGGTTCTTGAGAAGAAGATTTTTGAAGAATTTGTGCTATTTTTGTGAGGAAACAACGGATAGGTAAGCGGCTACATAGAATGTAGGAACACAAAAATAGTCATCTGCTGTTGTTTCATAAGCTTTCCGCAATAATAGGATATAATTATGTAGAACAATTCTGCAAAAACCAGGAACCCACTTTTCCGACGTTTCGGCACAAGGCCTTTATCAAGGAATTAGTTTCTAATAAACGTCGGAAAAGTGGGTTCCTGGATTTTGCAGAATTGTTGTTTTAAAGTTACCCTCCTTTCCCAATAAAAATATGATTTAACAGCATTTTAGAATCATTTCCGTCAGAAATGATTCTAAAGTGGTGTTAATTAAAGCATGTTTTTGATGATAAAAAATGGAAACTAAAGAATAAACAGTACATGATCAAATTTAATTAAGAAAATGTTAAGAAGTTATATTATGAGACATTATACTGAATCATTCTGCATAGGTTTTCAGATAGGGCAATTTGAAGGCTGGGATATTTTAATCCACGCGCTACATTGTATGTACTATAGGAATGAATGGCCTTTTTGTGGAATTTATCGGGATATAAACTTGGAAAAGTCGCGGGAATACTGGACGAAGGCCGGAAGGCCTCGTCCAGTATTCCCGCGACTTTTCCAAGTTTATATCCCCGATAAATTCCATAAAAAGGCCATTCATTCCTTATAATTCCAGCATTTGAAATAAATTCATCAAGAAAATGTGTTTGTTTTCCGTTTTCTTAATAATTATTTTAACTGCGCCTCACGGTTACGGAAAGTAGTTCGGTGTGGGAGTTTACTGGGATATAAATTTTGGACAGAGACTTGCTATGGGCCAATCAAATGTTAGGGAATTGTGTAAATATTTTTGTGCTGGAATTATATGAATATAATACATGTACCAACTCTTTGGAAGTTGATCAAATAAAATGTTGCGATTATTATAGGCCAGTTCAGTGCATGAAGGGAAAAACAACATATTTATGATTCGAGACATCATCTGAGACACATTGACTTTAACCTTTCAACACTACAGACCTCTATCATAATGTTTGCAAACAGTGTTGATCCAGATGAGACGGCTCGTAACGAGCCGTCTCATCAGGATCTGCACGATTTGTGGACTTTTTCTTACATTTCCAACAACAATACACCTTCCTGACGAGTGGAATAGCCTGTAAAATAACATGGGAGTGTCCATTCCAGTTACTAGGGGTGAAAGCGTTAAAGCTATGAATGACAGCAGTAAAAAACTCACCTTAATAATTACGCGTCACTTTCCTTCCTCAGTACCTTAAAACAAAACTTCCTAAATTATCTTCACCTATCCACTTTAATATCACCAAACCGACTACGAATGCGTGACAAGAATTTACACTATATATTTGTTTGTATTTTTACAACAGTCCGCTGGCAAAATGTATCACTATCAGTTTCTGCTCAGTGGAGCATGAAATGTGAGCGATATATAATAAATATTCAATGTTGCATTAATAATACAGCCGTAAAGGATGTATACATAAATTGGAATCTACTTGACCAGTTGACCACAGGTCCATACCAATACCGCCAGTTGTCTTAGCAGAGAATGGCTGCGAAGTATTCCTGTAACAGTTTATATAGCCGTGTCTGTAATTCTCCCATCAATAAGCATTGTCAGTCACCCAGCCCTGTTATAAAGCACCAATAGCCTGATGCTGTCTGTTGTATTGAATAGGCAGGGTTTCATATTATTAACAAGAAACGAGGCAAAGCCACGAAGGCCAGGTTTTTTCCAAGCATGGACACTTGGATAAAATAATTATACCCACTTTTTGTAGACTAGATGGCCGTGGCCTGCATGTCGCACCTTGGGGCGAGGCATGGACACTAAGAAAATAAATATAGTAGATGGAAAAACTTTAACGAAAAAACTTTAACCGGACGTACGGACGTACGGACGGACGTATGCCAAAATGCCGACGATATCGCGCTTTCCGCAAGCGGGTGCGACAATGACGATAAACACCCATGTGAAGTATCAAGGTAATGGGTGAAGCAGTTGCAGAGATATAGTGCAAGAACAAACTTTAACAAACAAATTCAAAGTAATTTGACCTTGACATTGCGCACAGGGGCCGCACGGTTGGGGGTTAGAATGAAAATATGGACGATGATAAACACCCATGTGAAGTTTCAAGGTAATGGGCGAAGCAGTTGCAGAGATATAGTATCACGAAAAAGTTTTAACCAAAAAATTTAACCAGACGTACGTTAAAAAGTTAACGTTGAAAATGGCTAAGTCAATTACGTAGAAATAATAGGTGAAGGTAAAAAAATGCTCACATGTTGGATAGTTGTATGTGGTAGGCACCCCTTGGTTATGAAGCTGTGAAAGTTTGGTGGTCCTAGGTGGTACAGTACCAAAGAAATGGACTTAAACACAAAAACTTAACATTGTAAACGCGAAAACTTAACATTGAAAATGGCTAAGTCGACTGCGCGGAAAAAATGGGTCAAGTTAAAAAAAAAGTAACATGTTGGATAGTGATATGTGGTGGGCACCCCTTGATTATGAAGCTGTGAAAGTTTGGTGGTCCTAGGTGGTACAGTACCAAAGAAATGGACTTAAACACGAAAACTTAACATTGAAAACGCAAAAACTTAACATTGAAAATGGCTAAGTCGATTGCGCGGAAAAAATGGGTCAAGTTAAAAAAAAAGTAACATGTTGGATAGTGATATGTGGTGGGCACCCCTTGATTATGAAGCTGTGAAAGTTTGGTGGTCCTAGGTGGTACAGTAACAAAGAAATGGACTCAAACACGAAAACTTAACATTGATTGTGGACGCCGCCCGCCCGCCCGGCTTTCGCCAATCCAATAGCCTGGATTTTTTTTCAAAAAACCTGGCTAAAAACTGTATGAATTTTGTATGGCAACTGTCTTAACGACAGTTGCCATACAAAATTCATACAGTTTTTGTTTTGTGTCAATAACCAATGGGAAATCAGATGGAAAGTCATGTGGTATGTAAATCAGTCTCCAAGAAAGCGTGCATAATAGAAGACTGAGCTTAGAAAACCTATTGCATTCTGAAGATAACACATTTTGCATATGGAAAAGTATAAATGTGGCTACGACTGCAGAAATGGGGCCAGCGTAGTCCAAGATCAGTCTCAGCGATCACGGCCTGCACTGTTCACCATACAGTCAAAATGAAACATCTGTAATGTTTATAACTAATAGTTGTGACTCATATCAGGATTCAGGGGCCCGTTTCACTAAACTTTGTACGACTAAAATGTTCGTAAGTGCAAAATTATGATAGTCTGTAAATGTCACATTAACAACGTTTTCTTGTAAACAATTAATGGATTTACATTTATTGAGCATAGGCTGCATATGCAGCCAATGCTCAATAAATGTAAATACATCAATTGAAATTTCCAGACGATCCTAAATTTGCGCTTACAAACATTTTAGTCTTACGAAGTTTAGTGAAACGGCCCCAGGAGGGCTCTAGAAGATCAGGGGTCCGTTTCACTAAACTTCGTACAACTAAAATGTTCGTAAGTGCAATATTATGATAGTCTGTAAATATCACATTAACCCTTAGACCACTATCTTATTTTTTTTGTCGTCTGCTGTTTATTTTCTATTTTCCATTTTTATCATCAAAAACATACTTTAACAGCACTTTAGAATAATGTACAACATGCTTTGACAGCACTTCAGAATTCTGAAGTGCTGTCAAACCATGTTTTTATTGAGAAATAAGGCAAGATACCAAAGCAACAGCAGACGACAATTGTTGTGAGTAGCGGTCTAAGGGTAAATATTTTGTTCTTGTAAACAATTATTGGATTTACATTCATTGACCATAGGCTGCATATGCCTATGCTCAATAAATTTAAATCCATCAATAGAAATTTCCAGACGATCCTAAATTTGCACTTAGTCGTACGAAGTTTAGTGAAACGGTCATCAGAAGTTTGAATATCTACAAATGACATAAGCCCCATTTCTCCAGTCACAGCCACAAATAATTTAATTTATCTCCCTAAGTACACCAGCTCATTTTTTGTGGCACCATAAAAAGCTGAACTAGAGATTATGTTTGTAAAACATGGGTATGCCCCCTGGCATACTGGACCATAAAAAAGAACAAGAAACGAGGCAAAGCCACAAAACAAAATAGCTAAGTGTTTCAGTGACATTTTGTAGATGACAGAGATCAAGGTCGTGTTAATGGTGGCACGAGTGTGTGAGAAATGTTCAGGTGATTCAAGTGTCCAAGTATCGAAGCAATCCTTCGCGTAATATTGAAGATATTATATGTTGGAGTAACTCTTACAACCTTTTCGACATAACACAATGGCTAAATGTTTCAGGGACATTTCAAAGGTGAAAAAGGTCCAGGTCATGTTAACGGTGGCGTGAGTGTGTGACAAATGTTCAGGTAATTCAAGTGTCCAAGTATCAAAGTTATCCTTTGTGTATTACATGTTGGAGAAACTCTTACAAAATGTTGACGTAAATGTACACAGACGGGCGTACGGACAGACGGACATACGTAACCTCAAGTACAACGCAAGATGCCCAAGTGACCAGTAGCCTATTTCACCAACATTGCAAAGTATACTTTTCTAGCAAACTATACTTTGAGGGAGAAATTTTGAATTTTATGATAAATTTATTAATTTTTATTATACTGAATTTATTACATTATCACAGCCATTTTGGCTGTGATAATGTAATAAATTCAGTATAAGAATTCTGCATACTTTTAATCATGAAATATATGCAGCCGTTAGTTCTATATGAAATAATGCATTTCAAGAAAAATAAATGATTACTCCCTCAAAGTATACTTTGCTAGAAAAGTATACTTTGCAATGTTGGTGAAATGGGCTACTGATGATTTACACAATGTAATAAAGGCCATTGTAGATTTTGGAAATGACAATCTATATCAACCTATAACATGGGCGGGGCGGGCCGGGAATGAAAATATGAATGATAAGAAACATGCACATGAAGTTTAAAGCCAATCACTCTTACAGTAATGAAGTTACAGAAAAATAGAGAAAGGCACATCCATCTACTGAACGGAAATCTTTAAGTTATTTGACCTTGACATTGGGCAAGACTGGAGGATGGGTGGGGTGGGGAATGAACATATGGATGATAATAAACATGCACAAAGTTTCAAGCGAATCTGTCGTACGGTAAAGAAGTTATAGCAAAATGGAAATAAAAACACCAAGGTGCACATGTAGAATATAAGTATAAGACGTGTATATATATGGTTTAAAAGACCTAATAATTTGCCTCCGATATGCTATCTACTGCTACAATTTGACCCATTTAAAAAATGTGAGCAACCGAAGTGCATACCCAAACCTGTTGCATGCATGTAGGTCACAATTTAGTAAACCGTATATTTTACACCTTTAAACAAATAATGTTTGAATAATAGAACAGGGAAATCATTTTCCCATGGAAGCCATCTTTTCTCTTGTTGTTGTTCAACATTCAATACAACGAAATGAAGCTTTGCAATTTACAAGATATACATGTAAATGCCAGATAAACACCTCGACATGGTACAATAACCAATTTCTGCATGTGTATATTCTTTATTAACTAGATTGGTCAGTAAGCGAGGCTTACGGAATACCCCCCGCGTGGGCCCAGGTACCCCTAAAATATGTACAAATTTCCAAGTGTGTGGGCTTGTGACCTTGACTCTGGGATTAGCGTGAGCGGCATGAACGTGAATTTGTCACAGGGTGGTAGAGGTCCATTGGAGCAATGAGTGTGTGAAATGTGAAGCAGATCCGAGCAAGGAAATAGAAGTTATAACCGATTTCTCTGATGTTAAGTTTTGTAAAGAGACTACCGTATAACCTCGAATTAACGCCCCCGGAGGCGTTACATTTTACAAAAGGGGGGGGGGGGGGCGTTTATTAGCCAGTAAAAAAAAAAAAAAAAGAAAAAAAAAAAAAAAAATTACCAAAGACCGCCAATTTCAAACACAAATAAGGATTTAAGGATTATTTGTGTTTGAAATTGGCGGTCATTGGTAAAATTATTATTATTTTTTATTTTTTATTGGGGGGGGGGGGGGGGGGGGGGCGCGTTTATTAGCCAGTAAAAAAGAAAAAAAGAAAAAGAAAAAAAAAAAGAAAATTACCAACGACCGTCAATTTCAAACACAAATAATGATTTAAGGATTATTTGTGTTTGAAATTGGCGGTCATTGGTAAAAAAAATTAATTTTTTTTTTATTTGGGGGGGGGGGGGGGGGGGGGGGGGGGGGGGGGGGGGGGGGGGGGGGGGGGGGGGGGGGGGGGGGGGTGGGGGGGGGGGGGGGGGGGTGGGGGGGAGGGGGGGGGGTTTATTAGCCAGTAAAAAATTTTTACCAAGGACCACCAATTTCAAACACAAATAAAGATTTAAAGACTATTTGTGTTTGAAATTGGCGGTCATTGGTAAAAAAAAAAAAAAAATTATTATTTGGGGGGGGGGGGGGCGTTTATTAGCCATTAAAAAAAAATAAAAAAATAAAATAATTGTTTTTTACCAAGGACCACGCAATTTCAAACACAAATAAGGATTTAATGATTATTTGTGTTTGATTGGCGGTCACTGTTTTTTTATTTTTTTTATTTGTTTGGGGGGGGGGGGGGGGGGGGCGGCGTTTATTATTAGGAGGGGGGCGGCGTTTATTAGGAGGGGGGCGTTAAGCCAAGGTTATACGGTATGTATGTGACGTTGACCTCGAGATCAGCGGGGATTTGTCACAGCATATGAAATATTAAGTATTTTCCATGAAAGAAATGAGAAGTTATAACATATTTCTCTGATGTTAAGTTTGTAAAGAGACTAAGTATGTGACCTTGACCTTGGGGATCAGCGGGGTGGACACATCGTAGATTTGTGACAGCATGATAGTACAACCTTAGAGGAATCACAAGTGAAATAATAAGTCTGATGTAGTAATGTACGAGTATTTGACCTTGACATTGGGATCAGCGGGGGTGGACGGTCATGGATTTTGCACAGCATGGTAGTAGAGCCTTACAGGAATGCATGTGTGAAATATTAAGCATTTTAGATGAAGGAAATAGAAGTTATAACAATATTTCTCTGATGTTAAGTTTTGTAAAGAGACTAAGTATTTGACCTTGAACTTGGGATCTGCGGGGGTTGGACGGTCGTGGATTTGGCACAGCATGGTAGTAGAGCCTTACAGCAATGCATGTGTGAAATATTAAGCATTTTAGATGAAGGAAATAGAAGTTATAACATTTCTCTGATGTTAAGTTTTGTAAAGAGACTAAGTATTTGACCTTGACCTTGGGATCTGCGGGGGTTGAACGGTCGTGGATTTGGCACAGCATGGTAGTAGAGCCTTACAGGAATGCATGTGTGAAATATTAAGCATTTTAGATGAAGAAAATAGAAGTTATAACAATATTTCTCTGATGTTAAGTTTTGTAAAGAGACTAAGTATTTGACCTTGAACTTGGGATCCTGCGGGGTTGAACGGTCGTGGATTTGGCACAGCATGGTAGTAGAGCCTTACAGGAATGCATGTGTGAAATATTAAGCATTTTAGATGAAGGAAATAGAAGTTATAACAATATTTGTCTGATGTTAAGTTTTGTAAAGAGACTAAGTATTTGACCTTGACCTTGGGATCTGCGGGGGTTGGACGGTCGTGGATTTGGCACAGCATGGTAGTAGAGCCTTACAGGAATGCATGTGTGAAATATTAAGCATTTTATATGAAGGAATAGAAGTTATAAGAATATTTCTCTGATTAAGTTTACGGGACTAAGTAATTGACCTTGACCTTGGGATCTGCGGGGGTTGGACGGTCGTGGATTTGGCACAGCATGGTAGTAGAGCCTTACAGGAATGCATGTGTGAAATATCAAGCATTTTAGATTAAGGAAATAGAAGTTATAACAATATTTTCTCTGATGTTAAGATTTATAACGGATGGACGGTACGCACGGACGTCTTGATTGTTAAGTTTATTTCTGGGGACGACGAACGCAAACGGACGCACGACGAATCACGCGTGTACGACGTGACGGACGGACGGACGGACAACCTGACTCCAGTATACCCCCCTCAACTCGTTGCGGGGGGTATAATAATGTATTGATACAGCTTTGACAGTTTTATATCAATAACATATCAAACACGCCGGATAACTGATTGCAAAAATCACTCTTCCATGTGTTATATTAAAGAGACGGGGTTAAATTGCTAACCTCGCGAAAGGTATTGTTTCTAAAAAAAGACCATGGTGCACATCTTCAATATGTGCAGAAGATTTGTATATTTTCAGAACGATTGATTGAAAGTGTTCTAGGAGTAGTGTACACATACTATGTATGCTACCTTATATAGAATTGTATATGTTCACAACGATTGATTGAAAGTGTTCTATGAGTAGTGTACACATACTATGTATGCTACCTTATATAGATTTGTATATGTTCACAATGATTGATTGAAAGTGTTCTAGGAGTAGTGTACACATACTATGTATGCTACCTTATATAGAATTGTATATGTTCACAATGATTGATTGAAAGTTCTAGGATTGTGTACACCATTACTATGTATGCTACCTTATATAGAATTGTATATGTTCACAACGATTGATTGAAAGTGTTCTAGGAGTAGTGTACACATACTATGTATGCTACCTTATATAGATTTGTATATGTTCACAACGATTGATTGAAAGTGTTCTAGGAGTAGTGTACACATACTATGTATGCTACCTTATATAGATTTGTATATGTTCAGAACGATTGATTGAAAGTGTTCTAGGAGTAGTGTACACATACTATGTATGCTACCTTATAAGAATTGTATATGTCACAATGATTGATTGAAAGTGTTCTAGGAGTATGTACACATACTATGTGCTCCTTATATAGAATTGTATAGTTCACAACGATTGATTGAAAGTGTTCTAGGAGTAGTGTACACTAAAAATGTATGCTACCTTATATAGATTTGTATGTTCACAACGATTGATTGAAAGTGTTCTAGGAGTTAGTGTAACACAATACTATGTATGCTACCTTATATAGATTTGTATATGTTCAGAACGATTGATTGAAAGTGTTCTAGGAGTAGTGTACACATACTATGTATGCTACCTTATATAGAATTGTATATGTTCACAATGATTGATTGAAAGTGTTCTAGGAGTAGTGTACACATACTATGTATGCTACCTTATATACGAATTGTATGTTCACAACGATTGATTGAAAGTGTTCTAGGAGTAGTTGTACATAACTATTGTATCTACCTATATAGATTTGTATATGTTCAGAACGATTGATTGAAAGTGTTCTAGGAGTAGTGTACACATACTATGTATGCTACCTTATATAGAATTGTATATGTTCACAATGATTGATTGAAAGTGTTCTAGGAGTAGTGTACACATATATGATGCTACCTTATATAGAATTGTATATGTTCACAACGATTGATTGAAAGTGTTCTAGGAGTAGTGTACACATACTATGTATGCTACCTTATATAGATTTGTATATGTTCACAATGATGAATGAAAGTGTTCTAGGAGTAGTGTACACATACTATGTATGCTACCTTATATAGAATTGTATATGTTCACAACGATTGATTGAAAGTGTTCTAGGAGTAGTGTACACATACTATGTATGCTACCTTATATACAATTGCATACAAAAATGTATAAAAAATGGCTAAGTTAAAAAAGTAATATTTTTGTTAAAAAATATTTGTTCGGCATAAAAAGACCAAGGTGCACATCTTCAATATGTGTAGAAGACGTGTATATAGTTTCAGATCGATTGACTGAAAGATTTTAGAGTAGTGCACACTAAATCATCAGTTAATCTGTCCAACGCCCGCCGCCCCACGCTAAAATGTAATACATCCCTTTTTTAACAAGAGTTGTCAGAAGACAACGAAGCTCGTCTGTTGGCAGCCTTCATTCAAACTTGTCACAGTTGTATAAAAAACATGAATATTATATAACTTGACCTTGGGATAAGGGGTGTGCGGTGGACCTTGACATTGAGGTCAGTGGTGGAAGGTGGATCGTGGATTTGATATAGCATGATATAGCATATTAAGATGAATGCACGTATGAAATATCAATTCGCTCCTTGAAATGAGAAGGAAAACAAAATTTAACCCAGCGTTAAGTTTATGAACACACTAAGTTGGTGATTTTCTACAGCATGATAGCTATTCAAATGAGGAATGTATGTATAAATGTGCTAAGTTTGTGACCTTGACCTTGGCAAAAGGGGTGGGGGGTGTGGGTCATGGATTTGCTGTAGCACAATAGAGTATTATCAGATGAATGCATGTATGAAATATGAAGGTGTTCCCTGTAAAGAAACAGAAGTTATAAAAAGACATTTACTCCAACGTTAAGTTTATGATGTTGATCTTGGGGAAAGGGGTGGGGTGGGTCATGGATTTGCTGTAGCACAATAGAGGATCATCGGATGAATGCATGTATGAAATATCAAAGCGTTCAAAGTGTAAAGAAACAGACGTTACACAACATTTACCTCAATGTAAAGTTTATGAACATGCTAAGTTTGTGACCTTGACCCTAGGGCAAGGGTTGGGTGGTGGGTTGTGGATTTGCTACAGCATGATAGAGGGTCATCTGAGGAATGTATGTATGAACTATCAAGGTGTTCCATCAAAGGAAACAGTTGTTATCAGACATTTACCCCAACGTTAAGTTTATGAATGTACTAAGTTTGTGACCTTGACCTTGGGGTAAGGGATGGGCGGTGGGTCATGGATTTGCTATAGCATGATAGAGTATCATCAGATGAATGCATATTTGAAATATCAAGGCGTTCCATGAAAGGAAACAGATGTTATAATACATTTACCTCAACATTAAGTTTATGAATGTGCTAAGATTGTGACCTTGACCTTGGGGAAAGGGGTGGGCGGTGAGTCATGAATTTGCTATAGCACAATAGAGTATTAGCAGATGAATGCATGTATGAAATATGAAGGCGTTCCCCGTAAATAAACAGAAGTTACACAACATTTACCCCAACGTTAAGTTTATGAACATGCTAAGTTGTGACCTTGACCTTGGGGTAACGATTGTGTGGGCGGTGGGTCATGGATTTGCTATAGCACGATAGAGTATCATCAGATGAATGCATGTATGAAATATCAAGGCGTTCTATGAAAGGAAACAGATGTTATAAGACATTTACCCCAACGTTAAGATTATAAATGTGCTAAGTTTGTGACCTTGACCTTGTGGTAAGGGTTGGGTGGTGGGTCATGGATTTGCTACAGCATGATAGAGGGTCATCTGAGGAATGCATGTATGAAATAACAAGGTGTTCCGTGAAAGGAAACAGAAGTTATAAGACATTTACCCAACGTTAAGTTTATGAATGTGCCAAGTGTGTGACCTTGACCTTGGGGTAAGGGCTTGGTGGTGGGTCATGGATTTGCTACAGCATGATAGAGGGTCATCTGAGGAATGCATGTATGAAACTAGATTTGTCAGTAAGCGGGAGCTTACGGAATACCCCCCCCCCCCCCCCCCCCCCCTACCCCCCCCCCCCCCCCCCCCCACCCCCCCCCCCCCCCCCCCCCCCCCCCCCCCCCCCCCCCCCCCCCCCCCCCCCCCCCCCCCCCCCCCCCCCCCCCCCCGCGTCAGCCCTGACCTAGAATGAATTGCAGCTCGCATACTATCATTTTCAGATAAAAGACTATGTCAGCACATATGGAGAGTGCGATGGTGGTTCCAGTTGAAAAAAGCAAACTAGACATTCTAAGTCCATGACCTTGACCCCTGGCATAAATGGGGGTCGTAGGTTTGTTGCAGAATGATGTATGAGTGTCAGAGAAGGGCCGGGTAAAATATCAGTGCATTCCGCAAAGGGAAAGAGAAGTTATAAGGAAATTTACATTTGTTAAGTTTTAGTTTTTTTCTAAGTTTATAAGTCTGTGACCTTGAGCCCTGGCATAAATGGGGGTCGTAGGTTTGTTGCAGAATGATGTATGAGTGTCAGAGAAGGGGTGGGTAAGATATGAAAGATTTCCGCAAAGGGAAAGAGAAGTTAAAAGGAAATTTACAATTGTTAAGTTTTGTGACGGACGGAAACACGGAAACACGGACGGACGGACGGACAAGCTGACTCCAGTATACCCCCCCACAACTTACCCAACGTTAAGTTTATGAATGTGCCAAGTTTGTGACCTTGACCTTGGGGTAAGGGTGGGGTGGTGGGTCATGGATTTGCTATAGCATGATAGAGGGTTCATACTGAGGAATGCATGTATGAAATAACAAGGTGGTGTTCCATGAAAGGAAACAGAAGTTATAAGACATTTACCCAACGTTAAGTTTATGAATGTGACAAGTTTATGACCTTGACCTTGGGGTAAGGGCTGGGTGGTGGGTCATGTATTTGCTACAGCATGATAGAGGGTCATCTGAGGAATGCATGTATGAAATAACAAGGTGTTCCATGAAAGGAAACAGAAGTTATAAGACATTTACCCAACGTTAAGTTTATGAATGTGACAAGTTTATGACCTGACCTTGGGGTAAGGGCTGTGGGTGGTGGGTCATGTATTTGCTACAGCATGATAGAGGGTCATCTGAGGAATGCATGTATGGTGTTCCATGAAAGGAAACAGAAGTTATAAGACATTTACCCAACGTTAAGTTTATGAATGTGCCAAGTTTGTGACCTTGACCTTGGGGTAAGGGCTGGGTGGTGGGTCATGGATTTGCTACAGCATGATAGATGATAGAGGGTCATCTGAGGAATGCATGTATGAAATAACAAGGTGTTCGTTCTGTGAAAGGAAACAGAAGTTATAAGACATTTACCCAATGTTAAGTTTGTGGACGACGCTGACGCCGACGACGCCGGGGGTATGACATAAGCTCTTCTGCACTTCGTGCAGGCGAGCTAAAAATTGGCGTAAAAAATCTATTTTTAACCCCTATGTTATTTTTTCCCCTGTAAAATCAATATTTGAGGAAATTTCCTGAAATAAAAAATTGGGAGTGTGACATTTTTGTTATTAATGAAAAAGCACTTTATTATAATGTATTTTTAATGTGTTTAAACTATTTTTCCTAATCTATTTCATCATTTTCTAGGCCTATCTGAGACACAGTACATTTGAAGCAGCTGCGTCTCAGATGCTACTCAAGTTCAGAAAATGAATTTCACAAAACTGTTGAGATATGTGAAGAAATATTGTATGAATACAGTCGCAACTTATCACTGGTCATAAACATGCCTTTGAGGGATTATTGCATTTGAATATCAAATATTTAAACATCAACTCCAGGAAACACTGTAATACATTAACTCTTTGCTAGCGGCGAAAATATCCGCCAAACGAATTAGGAGTATATGTTTTATTTCTCTCTGTAAATATGTTTTGAAATTTCATTAGAATTGTGTCCTCTGGACACAATTCTAATGAAATTCCAAGACATATTCATGACATTTAAAATGAGAATTAAAAGAAAATATAATGAATTGTCATCTGCTATTTTTGAACTATTTATAGCCCACAAATTTCCCAGCATGCAAAGAGTTAACATCAATGTAAGTGCATGATCATAAAAAATAACCAAATTTAAAATGCGAGAACTGAATGTTATCGATGATGTACATGTAGTCGATGACGTAATGTATAGTAAAACAAGGCATGTACCTACTAAGTGCAACGCTATTTATTTTGTCAATAATATATTATTTTGTTATTGTTACTTTCTTTTTACAGGTGACCCATAGGGTCATATATGTTCAGACAAGAATTCCACCACGGAAGCGGTGTCGGGCCTGCCGAGGAATTTGCCGAGGAATTTGCATGCTTAAATCATGAAAAAGGTGGCATAAAAAAGGCTAAGTGTTTTCACAACCATGTGAAGGTCAAAAAGGTCATGGTCATGTTAATGGCGATATGAGTGTGTTCCAAATGCTTACATGTATCAAGTGTCCAAATATTGAAGAAATCTTAAAGTTATATCATGATGGAGAAACTTGTAAAAAACATTTTGACGCAAAAAAAATGGCTATGTGTTTCCGCAAAAATGTGAAGGTAAAAAAGGTCAAGGTCATGTTAATGGCAGCATGAGTGCGTTCCAAATGCCGACATGTACATGTAGCAAGTGTCCAAATATTGAAGCAATCCTTCAAGTAATATTAGTGTTATACGATGATGAAGAAACTTGTACAAACTTTTTGACACAAAATATGGTTAAGTGTTTCTGTAAAAATGTGAAGGTAAAAAAGGTCAAGGTCAGGTTAATGCAGCATGAGTATGTTACAAATGCTCACAAATAACATGTGCCCAAATATTGAAGCAATCCGTCAAGTAATAATAAAGTTATACCATGATGACGAAGCTTGTACAAACTTTTTGACATTTCGGACGAAGACGAAAAAGCGGCGACTATAGTCGCGCCGTCTTCTAAAGCAGGCGTGACAAAAACCGATACAAATCTACAATGAAATGCTTGTTTTCCACATCTGAGACACTGGGAGCCTTTAAGAACTATCACAATTTTGCTGATTATAGGAATGAATGGCCTTTTTGTGGAATTTATCAGGGTATAAACTTGGAAAAGTCGCGGGAATACTGGACGAAGGCCGGAAGGCCTCGTCCAGTATTCCCGCGACTTTTCCAAGTTTATATCCAGGATAAATTCCACAAAAAGGCCATTCATTCCTTATAATTCAAGCATTTGAAATAAATTCATCAAGAAAATGTGTTTATTTTCCGTTTTCTTAAGAATTATTTTAACTGCGCCTCACGGTTACGGAAAGTAGTTCGGCGTGGGAGTTTACTGGGATATAAATTTTGGACAGAGACTTGCTACGGGCCAATCAAATGTTAGGGAATTGTGTAAATATTTTTGTGCTGGAATTATTGGGATACATGTATAAATTTGTACTTGATTATATTTATTCTATTATTGTATCCATTATCTCAATTGTTTTGCCACACATATGTATATATTTATTCATTGAATTTCAAATATTATCATCAAATCAACAATTCTGTTCAGACGGATCAGTGTGAATGTGCAACTGCTATTAACACGTTCGAGACTACAGACCTCTCTCTATAGTGGTGCATGCAAACAATTTAGATCCAGGGGGCCGTTTCACTAAACAAAGTACAACTAAAATGTTTGTAAGTGCAAAATTAAGATAGTCGGTATATTTCACATTAACATTGTTTTCTTTTAAACAATTATTGGATTTACATTTATTGAGCATAGGCTGCCTATGCTCAATAACTGTAAATCCATCAATTGAAATTTCCAGACGATCCTAAATTTGCGCTTACGAACAATTTAGTCGTACAAAGTTTAGTGAAGCGGCCCCCAGATGAGCTGGCTCTTGACGAGCCGTCTCATCAGGATCTTCACTTTTTGCAAATAATTTTCATCTTTTTTTAGAAAAAATAACACACCCTCGTGTCAGTCAATTTCAGTTATTTAGGGTGGAAAGGGACAATCCTCGCAAGAGGCACAGCATGATAGACAGATAGAACCGTTCTTAAAACCCTCTGTCAGTGGCTGAGTGCCTTGGATTCGAGACCTTGGCATACCACTGCACTCTATAATGGGGCATAGGTGTAGTAGGGCTGATGTGTCCAGATGTCTTGTGGCCGAAGTTTCTTGGGGCCGAAAACTCAGTAAGCATAATTAACAATGCAAATCTTATTCACCATGCAGCATAGGAATCATAGACACGGCACTGTAAGTAGTTATTATGACTATGACGGGGGTCGCAGGTTCAGTCAGGGCCTGGTTGCTCAAAACATCTGTTAGCTTAACGGACTGTTAAATCCTTAACTGAATGGTTAAAATCTCTGTTTTAACAGAGGTTTTAACCATTCAGTTAAGGATTTAACAGTCCGTTAAGTTAACTGATGTTTTGAACAACCGGGCCCAGCTCATCTTTTCGTCAACTGAGAGGTTTCGTCAACCCAGCTTTCCCAATTCACAGATTCATCAACTGGCCTTAACCCTTAGACTGCTACTCACAACAATTGTCGTCGGCTGTTGCTTTTATATCTTGCCTTATTTCTCAATAAAAACATGCTTTGACAGCACTTCAGAATCATTTCCAATGGAAGTGATTCTGAAGTGATGTCAAAGCATGTTGTAAATTATTCTAAAGTGCTGTCACAGCATGTTTTTGATGATAAAAATGGAAAATAGAAAATAACAGCAGACGACAACAAAATTATTCTAGCAGTCTAAGCCTTAGGGTTAATAACAGGTATGATAAACTGCCAATTATTGAATGTGATGGGTTATAGGGCATTGATTAACGATTAATTCATCATGAATAATTGTCAATTAACAAAGCTGATGGAGAGATGTACGGTATTCAAAGGCCAGTTAAAAAATGTTTGTTCAATCACATAATATTGCATGTCTGGAAATGTGACTCACCATGACATAACGTGAGGTTTTGTTTGTTTGTTTATTGGTGTTTAACGGCCTATCAACAGCTAAGGTCATGTAAGGCCAGGCAAACAGGTTCAATCCCGTTTTAACCTGCTGCATTGGGGGGAAAATCCCAAAATCAGAACGGAATATTTACATCGAGATACAACATATTCAGCCCTGAAATTAGAACAACCTGACCTGGTGCCAGGTCCATACCGCACCAAAGTCACTTGGCCCCTTCCCCTATTTAAAAGTAATACCGGTAGGATTACTCTTATAAGGGGTATAACCAGATTCAACTGTCACATACATGTACAAAATGCCAAAGACGTATGTGAGGGCCAAACCAGGTCTCCAGTCGGGATTCCAGTAAGGATGAACCCCGATCATTAAATTACCCATCGCGTGCTCCCACCTGCCACCCACCATAACGTGAGGTACATGTATTTTACCAGGACTTTTATTGCATACCATGTTTGCATATCTAACGTATGGTTACCCAATAATTGATCTGGACATGCACTGTTGCACATACTCGTTAATTAACTCCTTGCATGCTAGCGGCGAAAATATCTGCCAAACGAATTAGGAGTATATGTTTTATTTCTCTCTGTAAATATGTCTTGAAATTTCATTACAATTCTAATGAAATTCCAAGACATATTCATGACATTTATAAGAAATAAAAGAAAATATAATGAATTGTCATCTGCTAT
This sequence comes from Conchocele bisecta, assembly GCA_029237695.1. Lineage (NCBI taxonomy): Eukaryota > Metazoa > Mollusca > Bivalvia > Lucinida > Thyasiridae > Conchocele > Conchocele bisecta. The sequence goes on from CM055267.1 coordinate 30,504,321, forward strand.
TTTTGAACTATTTATAGCCCACAAATTTCCCAGCATGCAAAGACCCACACATTTATAATTCCAGCACAAAAATATTTACACAATTCCCCAACATTTGATTGGTCCGTAGCAAGTCTCTGTCCAACATTTATATCCCAGTAAACTCCTATGCCGAACTACTTTCCGTAACCGTCAGGCGCAGTTAAAATAATTATTAAGAAAACGGAAAATAAACACATTTTCTTGATGAATTTATTTCAAATGCTGGAATTATAAGGAATGAATGACCTTTTTGTGGAATTTATCGGGGATATAAACTTGGAAAAGTCGCGGGAATACTGGACGAGGCCTTCCGGCCTTCGTCCAGTATTCCCGCGACTTTTCCAAGTTTATACCCCGATAAATTCCACAAAAAGGCCATTCATTCCTATAATATGTTCCAGTGGCTTGGACAGGTGACATGTGACAAATGTTGATAAATCTATTGCTCCAGCGTTGTGGCTTCAGTTACTCAGTAGCGCATAATCATAATTATATTTTGTCAGTTGTCACTGATTAATTAATTTGGTCAGTTGATGATACTAATTGATAGTGGTGAGGTCTCAATGCATTGGCAACACAAGTCAATTAGTGGAAGTGTGCCAAATATCCTTTGAAAAAATGTAATCACCTAATAGGCGAAATAACGACCATTATCACTCTCTTGATGGACAACAAGACATTTTACCTGCAGACAATAGATTGCCTGATTGAGGAAACAGCCAGTTGACGGAAAATCCAGTAGCCGATTTCACCAACATTGCAAAGTATACTTTGAGGGAGTAATCATTTATTTTCTTGAAATGCATTATTTCATATAAAACTAACAACTGCATATATTTGATGATTAAAAGTATGCAGAATTATTATACTGAATTTATTACATTATCACGTAATAAGGCTGTGATAATGTAATAAATTCAGTACAATACAAATTAATAAATTTATCATAAAAGTTCTCCCTCAAAGTATACTTTGTTAGAAAAGTATACTTGGCAATGATGGTGAAATAGGCTACAGAATTAGACGTAGTCTAGGGTGAACATATACTGTGATATATGGTGAAATATTGTTTATCTATTGAGAAGAGAATTTGCAATTCCCTCTACACACAGGCCGTCGGCATGCTGATGGGATGGTGTAATTAAATACACTGTTTTAGACATGTAGAAAACAAAATATTGTAGTCATTGTATAAGACTATAATAACTTATTTATTTGTAAAGACTCCAGATTTAGTGTGCCTCAGTTTCCCCTGCACCTGATTCAAGAAGAAATATTTTTTCTATTTCATATAAAATCCCATTGCCTACGTACAGCTAAGACCCACCTGCGCCTAATAAAACCAAAAGATAATCAGAATTATACACATGCATTCCGTACCAGCCTGAAAACATCACAAGTCACCCGACTATGCCAGGTCAGACACAAGTTTGAATTTTGATTTCACTGGGCACTGTGATTAATAGGATATTATAGAAATAGAAAAAAATATTATTTCTTGAATCAGGTGATGGCGAAACTGAGGCACACTAAAGCTTGAGGCCTTGTAAATAAATACTTTCACTACACCTGTAGACCGCCTGTGTCTACACATAATGACTGGTTTGGCAAATGGTTCTAAACAGTCACTAGAGTTTATCGTTACTTAGACACGAAGCATGTTAAAACTCCATTCACTTATTTATTCTGGAAGTCGGCGTGACGTATCACTAGTCACCCGATATGTTTGGGGGTTACTCGATAGATTTTGCTCTAAAATACATCATATTTATGCAAGAATATTTCACATGCTGAAATACGAAAATACTAAATGGTGATAATAATACTTTTCAATGACCATTTAAAGTTATAAATCTGCATTTAAATTTTATTTAACGATTGGAATTTAGTTATTTGAAGCGTTCAAAAGATATTAAATTATATTCTGGAAGTTGGAATGACCTGATACATCATTTTTTTTATGCCAGAATATTTCACATTCAGTACTACGAAAATATTAAATGGTGATCAGAATATATTTTAATGACCACTTAACGTTATAAATCTGAATTTAAATTTGATTTAGCGATTGGCAGTTAGTTGCTTCAAGCGTTCAAAAATGATTATAGGTCATAAACAAGAGCTGTAGGAGAACAGCATAGCTCGACTACGAGGGTTGTCGATGTACACATAGCTTGACAAAGAAGGTGGCTGCGGCCTACATAAAAACCTTAACCAAGGTTGAGTAAAAACATTAACCAAGGGAAACTAGAAATGTGGCCTGTCGGCACACGAATACCCCCACTGACAGCCAAAGAAAACGAGGCATTTTTTATCATAAGCCATTTACCCGAGCGTTAAGGTTTCAAACGCATCAAGTCTGTGACCTTGACCCTGGGCATAGTGTGATAATCCATGCATCGGTGTAGAAGATATAGAGCGGAAGGGAATTTCAATAGGTTTGACCTTTGACCTTCAACTATGACCTTAACCTTGGACGTAGGTGCGTGGTTATTGATCGAGACACACCTTCTCATCCTGAGAAACATTTGTGCCAAGGCATTTGATAATCCATGCATCGGTGTAGAAGATATAGAGCGGAAGGGAATTTCAATAGGTTTGACCTTTGACCTTCAACTGTGACCTTGACCTTGGACGTAGGTGCGTGGTTATTGATTGCGACACACCTTCTCATCATGAGAAACATCTGTGCCAAGCCATTTGATAATCCATGCATCGGTGTAAAAGATATAGAGCGGAAGGGAATTTCAATAGGTTTGACCTTTGACCTTCAACTGTGACCTTGGACGTAGGTGCGTGGTTAGCAGTTTGATAATCCATGCATCAGTGTAGAAGATATAGAGCGGAAGGGAATTTCAATAGGTTTGACCTTTGACCTTCAACTGTGACCTTGACCTTGGACGTAGGTGCGTGGTTATTGATCGGGACACACCTTCTCATCATGAGAAACATTTGTGCCAAGCCATTTGATAATCCATGCATCGGTGTAGAAGTCATAGAGAGGAAGGGAATTTCAATAGGTTTGACCTTTGACCTTCAACAGTGACCTTGACCTTGGACGTAGGTGCGTGGTTATTGATCGCGACACACCTTCTCATCGTGAGAAACATTTGTGCCAAGCCATTTGGGAATTTCAATATTTTTTACCTTTGAGCTTCAACTGTGACCTTGACCTTGAATGTAGGTGCGTGGTTATTGATCGCGACACACCTTCTCATCCTGAGAAACATTTGTGCCAAGGCATTTGATAATCCATGCATCGGTGTAGAAGATATAGAGCGGAAGGGAATTTCAATAGGTTTGACCTTTGACCTTCAACTGAGACCTTGAACGTAGGTGCGTGGTCAGCAATTTGATAATCCATGCATCAGTGTAGAAGATATAGAGCGGAAGGGAATTTCAATAGGTTTGACCTTTGACCTTCAACTGTGACCTTGACCTTGGACGTAGGTGCGTGGTTATTGATGGCGACACACCTTCTCATCATGAGAAACATTTGTGCCAAGCCATTTGATAATCCATGCATCGGTGTAGAAGATATAGAGCGGAAGGGAATTTCAATAGGTTTGACCTTTGACCTTCAACAGTGACCTTGACCTTGGACGTAGATGCGTGGTTTTCCAAGTATGGTTGCTGTAGGCCCAGGAGTATTCCATATACAAGCTTGAGTAAAAAACGTAACCAAGGGGAGATAACTAAGTAATCCAAGGATAAAAGTAGGTCAAGGTCAAATATAGGTCAGGGATTATTGATGTACATCACTAGGAGATGAAGTTGTCCAAGTATGGTTAATGTAGGCACATAAGTATTCCATACACAAGCTTGACTATAAACATTAACCAAGTAATTGAAGGTTAAATGTAGGTGAAGGTAAAATAAAGGTCAGGGGTTATTGATGTACATCCCTATGAGAAAAAGTTATCCAAGTATGGTGTCTGTATGCACAATAGTATTCCATCTACAAGCTTGACTAAAAACCTTAACCAAGGTTGAGTAAAAACCTTAACCAATGGGGAATTAAGTAAGTAATTTAAGGTTAAATGTAGGTCAAGGTCAAATATAGGTCAGGGGTTGTTGATGTACATCACTAGGAGATGAAGTTGTCCAAGTATGGTTGGTGTAGGGCCATGAGTATTCCATCTACAAGCTTGACTAAAAACCTTAACCAAAGAGAATTAAGTAAGTAATTGAAGAGGAAATGTAGGTCAAGGTCAAATATAGATCAGGGGTTATTGATGTACATCACTATGAGAAAGGTTGTCCAATTATGGTGTCTGTATGCACAATAGTATTCCATGTACAAGCTTGAGTAAAAACCTTAACCAAGGGGAATTAAGTAAGTAATTCAAGGTTAAATGTAGGTCAAGGTCAAATATAGGTCAGGGGTTGTTGATGTACATCACTAGGAGATGAAGTTGTCCAAGTATGGTTGGTGTAGGGCCAGGAGTATTCCATCTACAAGCTTGACTAAAAACGTTAACCAAGGGGAATTAAGCAATTCAAGAGGAAATGTAGGTCAAGGTCAAATATAGATCAGGGGTTGTTGATGTACATCACTAGGAGATGAAGTTGTCCAAGTATGGTGGGTGTAGGGCCAGTAGTATTCCATATAGAAGGTTGACTAAAAACCTTAACCAAAAGGAATTAAGTAAGTAATTGAAGAGGAAATGTAGGTGAAGGTCAAATATAGATCAGGGGTTATTGATGTACATACCTATGAGAAAAGGTTGTCGAAGTATGGTGTCTGGATGCACAATAGTATTCAATGTACAATCTTGAAAAAAACCTTAACCAAGGTTGACTAAAAACCTTAACCAAGGGGAATTAAGTAAGTAATTCAAGAGGAAATGTAGGTCAAGGTCAAATATAGATCAGGGGTTGTTGATGTACATCACTAGGAGATGAAGTTGTCCAAGTATGGTGGGTGTAGGGCCAGTAGTATTCCATATAAAAGGTTGACTAAAAACCTTAACCAAAAGGAATTAAGTAAGTAATTGAAGAGGAAATGTAGGTGAAGGTCAAATATAGATCAGGGGTTATTGATGTACATACCTATGAGAAAAGGTTGTCGAAGTATGGTGTCTGGATGCACAATAGTATTCAATGTACAAGCTTGAAAAAAAACTTAACCAAGGTTGACTAAAAACCTTAACCAAGGGGAATTAAGTAAGTAATTCAAGAGGAAATGTAGGTCAAGGTCAAATATAGATCAGGGGTTATTGATGTGCATCACTAGATATGAAGTTGTCCAAGTATGGTGGGTGTAGGGCCAGTAGTATTGCATATACAAACTTGACTAAAAACCTTAACCAAGGTTGACTAAAAACCTTAACCAAGGGGAATTAACCAAGTAATTCAAGAGGAAATGTAGGTGAAGGTCAAATATAGATCAGGGGTTATTGATGTACATCACTAGGAGATGAAGTTGTCCAAGTATGGTGGGTGTAGGGCCAGTAGTATTCCATATACAAGCTTGACTAAAAACCTTAACCAAGGCGTGACGGTGACGCCGACGCCGGGGTGACAACATAAGCTTTACTTATTCTTCGAATAGTCGAGCTAAAAATATATAGGTCAGATTCCCCCCTGCGTTCCTCGACATGGGGAGATAATTATAACCTGCAGATGCGCCAAATGGACGAAGTCCGACTTCCAGAATAGGAAAACGGGTCAGATTTCCCCCTGTGCTTCGCGACACGGAACATAATTATAACCTGCAGTAGTCGAGAACATCACCGACCCAACTTGAGTGATAGCTGCTATTTCTTTATTGCCATTTTATATTTTCAATAAAATTGAATATATACAGCATCTAACTGTATAAACACTTGGATTTAACCCTGGTTTACATTTGCAAACATACACAAGCATTATATTGTTCATTTCAATACAATTGTTTACAAAAAAAAAATGTTTTCTCAGATATTCATGAATTTTGTCAATAATTTTTTTTTTTTTATTTCTATAAACAGTAAAAGCTCAAAATATTTCACAACTACTATTTACATGCATATTGAAATAACTCACCAGTTATTTAATTTAAAAATATGCAATGATACTTTATCACTGTTTTTGAAAATGCCACTTTACAAGAGTAAGCCATCAGGGATTTCGAAAATTGTAATTTTTTATCGCCAATTGTAATTTTTTATCGCCAATTGTTTATTTTTATCGCCAATTGCGAAAGTGGCGATCGCCAGCGGAATCCCTGCTGTATATTAAGACGGTCATGAAGTCACGACTAAACCTACACGTAGGCTACAGGTGCGGTGCATGAAATGGTTGAAGATGAAGTCCGACTTCCAGAATAAATCAGGGTGGTCGGAAACTGGTTGTGTATGGTTGCTGGATGAGGCGGCAATATTCTATGGTTTATTTCGATACTTCCAGACTTGCGACACAAAATACAATCACTAAATGGTGATAATTATAATTAATTCAGCGATTGGAATTTAGTTGTTTGAAGCGTTCAAAAATGTTTAAATTATATAGCAAAACGGGTCAGATTTCCCACTGCGCTCCTCGACAGGGAAGATAATTATAACCTGCAGGTGCGCGAAATGGACGAAGTTCGACTTCCAGAATAAATCGGTGTTGTCGGAAACTGGTTGTGTCTGGTTGCTGGATTAGGAGGCAATATTCTAATGGTTTATTTCGATACTTCCAGACTTGCGACACAAAATACAATCACAAAATAAATCACATATACCTCTGTACTTTACGCGCTGGCTACATTTGTGGATGACAAGACAGTAAAACCTGCGAACACACAAGTGTAAACCCGGATGTTTTTATTTGTATGTGACCCCGACCAGGAAGTTGTTGTTGTTGTATGACCTAAACATCAGCCGCTGATTTTTCGCCTCTTCTGTCAAGTAATGATCGAACTGGCTTATGACTGGAATTTACTTTTGTTCAGTGAGACTACACATGTCAGGTGCGGACATGACAACTCCGAGAAGCTTTTTCTTACAGCTCAAAGCTTTCATTCAATATACACGTGCTCACGGCAACTGGGATACACAAGTTATATATAAATCTGAAATCTTAGAGTGTCACAACAGAAGTTGGTTCTAGTTGCAAGTCGTGTGTAAGAATAAAGAGTAGTAATCCTCTATTCTTGGATGGAACAGAATTGTGAGCTTCTAGTTCTGGAAGCTCTGCGGTTGATGTATATGTTGAGTTGTTTAAGTTCTACAGATCCATACTGGAGTTCAAGACCATCAGCATTCTGTTGTTCCTACATATACTGCCAAATTTTGTTTTGCATAGGTTCTATATCGTTCTTCTGTTGTATGTTGCAGTCTTAACGCTGGTGGTACGGCTGAGGTTTCTTCAGGAGAAGCACAGTGAGTGATTGCCATTCCGACCAATATTCTCATAGTGTCTAAACTAAGATATAAGCTGCTGGTATTGGTCACCCAAACACACGAGCAGAATTCGCATAAGCTCTGCGAGATTATTTTCTAATTATTATTCACTGTTACTGTATATGCATTCTGGCACATCCGTCCGTCTGTGTTTGACAATTACAATGCACGACATGATATGTTCTTGTTATTTTAGATCATACTATGTCAAACATTTAAAAACAATTAGCTAGCCTGGAAGCTGAAAGCCATTTGTAGGGACATGCGCAATATTTGTGTAAATGCATAAGCGAAAACGCAAACCACCGAATTGCAGGGTTAAAACAGAAACACAGAAAACATTTCTATGTTTCTGGTTAGAAGCAAGACGTAGCTTAGAGTAAAAAATAAAACAATTTCATATCTTTGATAAATCATATATTTAAGTTCATTAAGGTAACTTAAAAAAATGGTTCCAAAATGTGACATTGGTGGTGTAATAGGATACGGAAAATGCAACGGAAAAAATGTGCACCGACCGGGGATCGAACCCGGAACCTTCACAATACCAGCGGGACACGCTAACCAACTGCGCTACCGGAGCACGATGCTGCCGGATCGGTATTTTTATATCCACACTCATGATTACAAATGGTACCATTTCCGTTACAGTGGTAAAAAATAAACCTTATCTGAGCCGCTAATTTTTAATCTTATATGAACATATATATACATTCAAGTTCACAAAAATACTTGAGTTAATGGAGGACACGAAACATACTTTTTGAACAAACTAACGAAAGAAAATCAAAATAATTACAATATTTCCGCAGATATTTAGACAAGGATGAAGTGAAAATAAACTTATGTGTTTGGTTTTATATCATGCCACATTGAAAAAACTTCCGATTTGATACACAGGTTGAAGTAACATACCAATGCCTATAAATGCATTAAATATACCTAAGAGTATCAATAAGTGAACAGAAAGTAAGTCTACAACAAAATAACTCCCTGTTATAACACATTACTAAAGTTCCTATGTTTTTATGGGCCGTACTCGGACGGCCTCGAGACAACGGACTCTCACGAAACAGTCAACCGATTTATATCATTTCAGCAGAAGTTAGGCAACTGTTAGGCCTGCGCAATGATGTATTCTCCGATGCGCTATGTCAATGACAATGTGTACACATATCTAAAACTTAATTGTTTCCTTAAGGTATAGGCCTCTATGCCATTTGCTTTATTTTGCTATTAACGTACGTATGTCGTTCCACATGAAGACTGTAACACCAGCGACGAGTATGATGCTCTAAGAATGGCGACACTTCTCCATCACAAGTAGGTATAAGTTCCAGCAAGAATGTGGAATCCAGAATTAATTATTGTAGAGGTTGTCATGTCTGACATTTGTTTTGTTTGTTTGTTGTGTTTTTTTTAAAACGAACATAATTTATATCTCTATTCCCTGGATTTCTCACAGACTCGCGTATGAGACAGTTCAATGTTCTAGTGTCTCATCAGGCGTATTACAAAGTCGACAAGTTCCGGAGACTTCAGTCTGGTTGAATTTTGTTATATTTGTTTGTAGAATGTATGTACCAACTGTCATTTTTACTAGGTTAGCTCCCTTGGCGCTACCTGGTATAGCAGTCGTAGAGATGGAATGTCAAATATTTAAAACTACCATTATGGCTGTCGAATTTGTAATGTTTCATTACTGAATTTTACTGAATTAGCACATGTAAACTAAAGAATAAAGCACACAGTCTGAATTATTTAATTATATATTTACATTATAGTAAATTTTTGTCATACTGTCCAATTAAACAATAGTTAACAGAACTGTCACCATATATATAACACCAGTTTAGTAGAAGGATGCCTTGCGGCCATTATGGCGCTTTTGAGGCCATATAAAGTGGATTTATTGAATATCTGTTTAAGGGTGGGTGGGGATTATAATAAGTGGATTCATTTTTATATTTGCCTGATGATCTCTGAACAGAGCCACCGGACACCACACCTGACACACCGATGCTGTGTATTGATGGATCAACTAAACAGAGCCGCCGGACATCATGCACCACACCTGACACACCGATGCTGTGTATTGAGAGATCAACCATTATTTCCTGCGCTGCTGATTAGATCCATTCGCTATTAAAGTTTCGGCTCATTCTCTCCCAAGAGTAGGATAGTAATGTTGGTTTATTGTCGTCGGTGTGATGGTGTGGGTGTATATATACATATGGTCAATAATATTAATTTTGTTGTTTTCATACACGGTGAAACAAACTTTTGAATAGTCTGTTGATAGTCTGGTGATGTAGCTGGGTGCCAGACATCACCATTGTGGGTGTCTTCATAAATATTTAGTTAATATGTCTTTATTATTTGAAAATATAATGGATTGATGCTGAACATCAATTTTAAGTGTTAGATTATAAGCATAAGTTAGATCGGAAGAGTTTCGGGTGTGCGAAGCCATGTTCACTTCCATGTGTTTTCAAATTGATTCATGTAGTACAACAACAATGGCGGATCCCTGATCTCGCGTGAACTGTCTGACATTTGACACACATATTTCTGGTGTTGAGTGTCATATCTGTCTTAATGCAAAACAAATGCGAACTTTAGTTTACTGGCTTCTGATAATTATCAAAATATAATGAAAGTGTGCGAAGCCATGTACACTGTCTGTATTTATCTTCTGTACATATTCTGTTCTAATTTTTGGATATGCCTTCTATCCATACACATGTAATATGGGATTTTACCCTGTTCTGAAATGACTTTAGCTGACGATAAGCCATTAAACATCATTATATAAATAAATAATACCTGCTAGTAATCTTGTGTAGCTAACCTAGTTTCAGTACTTTTAGTACTTTGATTATTTTAACTGACACTCTTTTGGTTTCACGGACAGATGCATATTGAGTTAATTTTCACTACATTATGCAAACAGTTACGTTCGTTCAACCGAAAAGTTGGCGAATTCAAGTTGAGAGTAGAGTTCTGCTGACACCAGAGCCTGCAATGTTATTTCCATAAAAAACGAAAATAATTGTCAGTGGGGAAGGGAAAAACACATAATAGAACATTTACAGCAGGATTCTTTCCATGAATATTATCAATTAATATAATTATATGGCGGCCTATTTTCAAGAATGCTTTACCCATATAGCATCGCTGTAAAGTTTGGGCGACATCTATACAAAAAGAGGTAAAAATAGTGAGTTCCAGACTTTTGCAGAATATAATAGACATATTAAATGTGGTATATTCAATATATATATATATGAAAATGCAAAACGGCGTTGACGGGATAAATAAATGCAGTTGACGGGATAAATAAAATTACCTCCCATTTCCGATTTCCAACATGCCCATGCCCACTTCTGAGGGTCATTTAGCTAGCGTAGTAACAAGAAATCAATTTTATTTTCCGGCGATAACGTTTTTATTTGCGAAATTTAACCCGCACGTAAACTGTGAACAGGCCTATGTGCCGTGAAACACGGTGCCGTGAAACATATTTGATATCCTGTCAATACGGCTTAATCACAATTCATACGCGGTTACAAAGAAATGTCCAAACCACAGTGTTGACCAGTGCCTGATTGATCAGACTGGTGAAAATTGGACTGTTCACAGTTTACGTGCGGGTTAAATTTCGCAAATAAAAACGTTATCGCCGGAAAATAAAATTGTTAAAATTAAGTTTATGCCATTTTCTTGATGTTAAATAAATTACCTGAACAGAACACAGAACAAGTCGTTTATTTTCGCAAAAGAGTTTCAGTCAACACGCAGGTGGAATAAGAAACAAACAAGGTATGTAATGATATATGATAAGTACTAAGCATGGTGACGTCTATAAAGCTCATGTAGGCAGGTGATGCGCCACGACGAGACGGGGTCCACAGACTACTAAAATGAATTAACATTAATAATTGATAATCAATGAGAAATTTTCAAACAATGATCAATTTACTCAACCTGGCATATGTGAATGCGGGTTATTACTATAATAATAATAATCTGACCCAAAACACCTGTCGTGCATGTGATCAGTGGTGATACAGTCCGGGCTGCACAGATGTCAGTCAGAGCTGGATAAGCATAGGCCACGAATGCGCGTGCATGTTGTTGTTTTTTTACCATTATGACCCTCGATTTCCAATTGTTTGCTCTCTTCCCCATTCCGTGCGTCATTCAGACATGACTGATGTCATAATTATAAGTACGTCAGTAAGTCTACTACGTCATTTAAAATACAAATGGCTGCACCCAGTGATTCCAGTCAGGTAAGGAAATAAACAAAATAAAATAATTGTTTGTCGTGTTGATTAATTATTATTCTGGGCAGCTCGCAATCGTTGCGGAACCTGCTCCGAATGAAAACGGATGGATCTGGTGTATTTTGACAGTATGTATATTTCGTTGAAAAGAAGCTGTAATTTCACATTGTCGGTGACAAAATCCGCCTGAAGTACACATAGTGTAATGGTTAATTCTGGACGCATTGATTCAGCTGGTCGACATTCTAAATAGGATTAATTTGCAAAGCCGCCATCTTGTTTTTTTTTCTGTTTCCATCATCCATGAACGACGAAATTAATAGAAACAAAATCATTGTAACATGATAAGATTATTCTGTAAACATTTAGATGAGTAAAGTACCTAAAGGCTAAAACAAATATTGATCAATGTACTGTCATGCCTGTTCATTAAGGGATTAGTACAACCACAGACCTAGAATAGACAGTTTATCGCATCGGATTTATACCAGTCGATTATCGATTATTAACCTATAGCCACCATATTGTTTATATTGGCTACGCTATCGATGAGTGCGCGACAGGTGCTCGATGAACTCGCGCTAAAATATCGGCGCCACGAGAACATGCGGGATCTCGTTGTAATTTCACGGAGTCGCCAGTCTATTTATTCTAGGTCTGTGGTACAATGGGGATGGAGGGGTTAAGGGGTTAAGGCGCCTGAATACCAAACCGGCGGTTGTGGGTTCGATCCCCGCGCCGGTCATTGAGGAATATACTTTGTATTTCCGTCCCACTAAAGCGGCCGGCGAATACTGGTACTACCCAGAACTGCCAGGGCATGATGACCGGTTCTGTCTAGGGCATGCCCACCGTGCAAGGGGTGTAGCGCGGAATTAGGTCGAAATTGGCCGACAGCTACACGCCACATTGGCGCACACTTCGTCTGAATGCATAAACCAAATTCAAAAAAGTAGCAAACTTTCTGGGCATCGGCAGTGCCCGGGCATGGAAGGTCATCGAGCCAATTCCCGTCCTTAAATATATGCATCATTCGATACAACCATAAAGTATCGAACTATGTTTAGAGCGCAAATGAGTGGTTGATGCAATTCGGTTCTAACTTATCTCGCGTTTGAAGCCTAAATTAACTAAATTAAGTTGATTTAATTGTTGTTTGACAATGTTGACGGGATAAATAGAATATTACTAAGCCTTGCCAGATATGTTTTCCCATTCACGGCACTAACCTACTATTCTCTATATGAATGATAGGAGTGATTGTTTTTTCTCCGGGCACTCCTGTTTTCTTCCACATTAAAAAAAACTTGCCGCGGCCACCCTACTGACCCTGTGCCAGCATGCTGGTCGTGTATACATGGTAAACCCCGTTTTTTTCTTGGGCATTTTTTTAAACCTGACAGTAGCCTATTTCATCAACATTGCAAAGTATACTTTTCTAGCAAAGTATACTTTGAGGGAGAAATTTTCAATTTAAGGATAAATTTATTAATTTTTATTATACTGAATTTGTTACTTTATCACAGCCATTTTGGCTGTGATAATGTAATAAATTCAGTATAATGAGTGCATACTTTTAATCATCAAATATACGCAGTGGTTAGTTCTATATGAAATAATGCATTTCGGGGAAAATACATGATTATATATATACTCCCTCAAAGTATACTTTGCTGGATAAGTATGCTTTGCAATTTTGATGAAATCGGCTACAGATACAGGTCAGGTCGTCTGTGGTGTGTCGGCAGAACGCTGTCACAGTATTTATGAATATAGCCAGATTGAGGAGAACACTAATAACCTGTTTCTGGGTTGATGATGATTCTGTACACCATTCTGTTGGTTGGCAGCTTGTCTGTCGTGCGTATTTGACCTCGATCAGTTGGACAAATGTATCTCTTGTACTGAGTTATGTCCGGGCGGTATTTATGTTCTGTGCAAGCTCGTTGTGGTTTTTCTCAGGACATTCCGGTTTTCCTCTGCATTAACATTGTCGGAACAATGCTCTCGCACTCTTGGTGGCTGTAGAGAGATTGAGGCGAAAAATAAGCACCTGAATTACAGACATACAACAACAACAGAAAAAAACACAAAGTTGTAACAATAACTAAAGAAAGTACTCAGTAATTCCGAATTTGGTGCATATTGCAGTTTGTTCTTTTTGTTTGGGTAATTATTTTTTCATGAAGATATGCATGCTTTTTTTTTTTTTTTTTCACTCAAACGCAATTTAAAATATTTTCGTATTTATCATTAGTTTTCGTGCCGTTCTGTTACTCTGCTTGTTCTGGAAGTCGGACACTTGTGCACCTACTATCACATGTGCTTTTAGCGTCTTCTTGGTGGTAACTTATTGTTTGTATATACATGAAATATATTTCTAAACAATGTACAAAACAATTCAAATGTGTCGGCGTATGCTGAATATAGGGTGGCACGATTTTCCCAAATCTTACTAAAATCTACCCAAATCTTCATATAATTACTATATGTGTTAACAAATAAAGCTATGCACATCAGAATAATGATGTTTGGACTGTACTTACATAATGTATGTCATTAATATGCTCACACCAGGGCCCATTTTAAGTTTTGATGCAAAATGGAAATATATATGAAATAAAGGCAGAGTACCGCGATAAACTTAATACTAGGAAGCCAAGGAAGATAATCCACTTTATAATGGCTAAACATGCTAAATGGGAATGATGATTTTTAATTGAAATACAAATAAAAACTGTAGAACTCTAATGTTGACATACAAGGAGACATTGTGAAGGTGTCAACCGTATGGCCGTTTTCGCCCGCCAGGACGTGGGGTCACTGGAATTACCGGAAACCTCTTATTTACCGAAAACCATCGAAATACCGGAAACCCATGTAAATCACTATATAATGTCATAAATAAGTGTTTGTCGTGTCATAAATGGTTTGTTTACTATATTATGAGATATATATGCACTAATTACAAACTATTTGTTTGCAATAAAATGAGTTAGGATCCTCTTGTTTGGTGTTTAATTCCAAATTCAGATCGACTGTGAAATTTACCGGAAAACACTCGCAGTTAAGAATGGACAGTACTAATAGTCTGTTCCTCACAAATAATAGATAATAATAGTATCTTAGGCATGGTATAATAATTATTATAATTATTATAATAACTATAATATTGTGTTTCAAATATGATTCCAGATTCCAGATTAGCGTGATATATATTACCGGAAAACACATTCGTGGACTCGATTTACCGGAAAACACCTTCGCTGACTCGATGTCCGTGATTTACCGGAAAACACTTTCCGACTTGGCAGTGTTGGTCAACTCGGTCTTCTTCTTCGACAGAAGTGCAGTCTGGAGTCTGTAAAAATGCGCAACTATATTACTGATCATGATCTACACTGGTCACAAGCCGATCATGATCTACATCTATATCACTGATCTATACTGGTCAAAAAGTGATCATTATTTAAACTACTGGTCAGCTAGCGAACAGTGTAGATCAATGATCACGATCTACACTGGTCACAATCTGATCATGATCAACAGTGGTCACACGCTGATCATGGTCTATACGCGTGCCAAGATAATACGGATGCTGACAAAATATACTGTATGACACTTTGTACCAGCATAGCCACAGAACTGCACAGCACAGAAGAGCCACATAACTGCACAGCACAGAAGACACAACGCATACTGTGGTTGCAAATGTCATATTGTTTCTATTCTAACTTATTCTAGCTAACATAGTATCTAAACTGGTGATGAAGATGGTACAACTGGTTTAACATGTGGCATGATTAACACCTTTAGGCGGCGATATTCGCTAAAGTACACAAAGACGCGTGCCCAATAATAAGATTTCACAGTAGGTGGTACCTGGTTAACAAATTCCGGGTTACACAGAGATTAACTAGTGAACAATGTAGACACTGTGATTATCGCATACATTATACAAATTGCACCAGGATGTACAATGGTCATAAACTGATCATTGTCTATAATGGTACAAATATTACAAATTCTGCACAGTTGCATGTAGACCGAGATTGTCAAGATTTAAAATGCTCATTATCTACATTGTTCACAAACTGGTAAACAATTCTTACCTGGACAATGCAGCTTTTGAATCGTACATGTCCCCATCAAAGGCACAGCAATGGCATCTGCACTTCAACGAGTGGAAGGACCACGACTTAAGATCTCCGCCAGTCAACTTCTCACTGACACTTGCATTGTATTTAATGTAACGAAATAGACGGGATACGATTGTAATTTTGTATACAATATAAACATGTTTTAAGATTGTTATGCTAGCACATGTAATATAGCACACAAGATGCGAAAATATGTTTAATTTAATTAACATTTATAACTAAGAGTTTGTGAAAATTGGCATGCATGTGAAATGCCTTACGCATTTTACGTGTTTTCCGGTAAATCATTGATATAATGCCATACACAAACATCTAGTATATTACAAATGTTTGTTGGTATAACCCCCTGACGAGTATGACTGGCCGATTACGACGCCTTGCATACATATACTGTACACACACGTGTTTTTCCTATAAATCACTGACATCTCGTTACAAACCTAATTTTATACAAAATGGTTTTCGGTATATTACCCTGACGTGTTTTCCGGTAAATCACGGACATCGAGTCAGCGAATGTGTTTTCCGGTAAATCGAGTCAATGAATGTGTTTATGTGTTTTCCGGTAATATATCACGCTAATCTGGAATCTGGAATAATAATACTATCTACACCAGACAGCATCATATTTGAAACACAATATTTAATCATTATAGTAATTATAATTATATAATATATTATACCATGCCTAAGATACTATTATTATCTATTATTTGTGAGGAACAGACTATTATATAATATACTGTACACACACATGTGTTTTCCCGGTAAATCACGGACATCGAGTCAGCGAAGGTGTTTTCCGGTAAATCGAGTCAACGAATGTGTTTTCCTGTATATATCTGTAATATATTATTTGTGAGGAACAGACTATTATATAATATACTGTACACACACATGTGTTTTCCGGTAAATCACGGACATCGAGTCAGCGAAGATGTTTTCCGGTAAATCGAGTCAACGAATGTGTTTTCCGGTAATATATATCACGCTAATCTGGAATAATAACACTATCTACATCAGACAGCATCATATTTGAAACGCAATATTTAATCATTATAGTAATTATAATAATTATTATACCATGCCTAAGATACTATTATTATCTATTATTTTTGAGGAACAGACTATTAGTACTGTCCGTTCGTAACTGCGAGTGTTTTCCGGTAAATTTCACAGTCGATCTGAATTTGGAATTAAACACCAAACAAGAGGATCCTAGCTCATTTTATTTCACACAAATAGTTTGTAATTAGTGCATATATATCTCATAATATAGTAAACAAACCATTTATCACACAACAAACACTTATTTATGTTATTATATAGTGAATTACAGGGGTTTCCGGTATTTCGGTGGTTTTCGGTAAATAAGAGGTTTCCGGTAATTCCAGTTACCGCCAGGACGTGTAGCCATCTTGTACATAATCGCTTGTTGAGGCTATACCTCTAGGGAAATTTGCAATCACAGTCTGATCAGGGTCTACACTGTTTTCCATCTTGTACATGATCACTGTATACCGTATACAAGCAAGCCGTGTGTCGCCCGCCAGGACGTGTAGCCATCTTATAACAATCACTTGTTGAAGCTATACCTTCTAGGGGAAATTTGCAATCACAGTCTGATCAGGGTCTACCCGGTTCCCCATTTTGTGCATAGCCACTTGTTGAGGCTATACCTGTAGGTGAAATATGCATTCACAATCTAATCAGTATCTACAGTTTCCCATATTGTACATAATCGACTATATATAACGAGCTACCCCACTAAAATACACTGTGTTCTGGTCAATACAATATAATATTGGGCTTTGTTTACATAGAGGTGTAAAAAACACTCAAGCTATTTGACAAGATATACAAACCATACACAAATTTAAAAATATATATATTGCATGCAATTGCATATTAAGGTTCATTTTCATCAATGTTCTTAATACAAGATCGTTTATTATTGTTATTGTAGATGAATATTAAGAATATTTATATATATATATATATATAGCCTTCCTGTGTGAGTTTTGAAATGTATCTCTGTAAATTAAATTGCAATATTAAACTAAACTATATATGTCCAGAAGTTATTTGTGCTAATAAAAACATTCATTCAATGCATTATACATGTACTTTGTTTTTAACTATTTCAAAAAGATATTGGCATATAATTACTCAGCGAAATAAATATTGCAATACTATGGAGGTGACCGGTTAGACAGTTGGACTAGACTAGTATATGTGCCATATGAAATCATGATCTATGGCAACTTAAAGTTAGACAACTGAGACATAATTAATGAGTCGATCACGGTAGTCTCCCTTTATAATAATGCTACATGTATATTAATCGCTTTCCCCGCGGAAATATGTGCTTTATTCTTCCCTTTTTCGGTCAAAATGTGCGTATTGTATGATAAACTAATGATATATTGTTGAAAACGTATATAATATAATCATAAATGTTATTTTTAATGAAAATTTGGGTAGATTTGGGTAAATCGTGCTGCTGCTGAATATATCCACATATCAGGTGCCAAACTCACTCGATTTCAAATATAATTGAGGTTCCCAGTAATTAGCCGGTACCCATTTACAACTGGGTGGACTGAAGCACAGTGGACAAAGCAAACTGTCTTGCTCAAGGAAACAACGCACATCTCCGGTGAGGCTCGAACCCACAACCGCTGCATCAGAAGTTTGACGTGCCCACCACTTGGCTATTGCTGTCCACGACCACCACAATTCACAACCTTTGTACGATTTTCCCACAAAATCTTGTAAGTTCTGCCTCACCTATACAATGTGTAACAGCCTGTAGAAAAACTCAGTTTGGGGCAGGTTTTTGGCATACATTCTACAGATTCCAATACATTAACATAGATCTGAAAGATTTTGAGTGTAATCTGTACCAATGCACATCACACTAACCTAAATTCACTTGAAGTGAATTTAGGTTAGTGTGATGTGCATAGATACAGATTACTTCTTAAAATCAAACACATTACTTTCTTGGTTATCAATAAATATTAACTGCCATCTTTGAATTTTTTTAAATCATGTTACACGCTAAGGTTTGGTTGCTTACTGGAGAACGACGTCATTCTCAATTCGTCTCCATTATCCAAACAAATCACCACGTGTCACATGATTTAAAAATTGTAAAGATGGCTAATATTTATAATCAAGAAGTCCATGTATTTGATTTTAAAAAGGGCATTTAGGTTTAAAAGTGTCAGTTTCTTTGAGATTTATGTTAATTTCTTGGTACCGGTAACTGTAAGATTATGTCGAAAACTCAACTCAAACAGTGGTTTCTACACGCTGTGACATGTATCAGTTTGCGCGATCTTGTGGGATTTTTGTACAACGTGGTGAATGGTACTTTTTCACCTTAACATTTATATCGCTAATACACCAGTCGCATTTGAATTGTTTGATAATTTGTTTAGAAATGTGTTTCATGCATGTACAAGCAATCCTTTTTTTATTTGATGAAATTCCATTAAATATTGATTTTATTGTGAAAATCTAGCTTGTTTTCTTAGCTACATCATTTCCAAGTTATCTAGTGAGGTTTCGGATTCAATTTCCAAATTGTTTCGGTTTTAAATTCCTGCTGCAGCTCATCCTGCTCCTTTTTCCCCATCATGCCCATAGCAATACCAAAGAAAGCTGAAACAAGCTAAATGCCTGTGGTAACAAAACGTCCATACTCATGATGGTGTCACTACCAGTACCCAATGGTCAGCGCTTCATGGATTGACGGAATCAGATTGGTTGATTCCATTGATCTGTGAGGTGCGGACAGGTAGGTCCTGGTAACGACACCATTACCATTAAAGGTACATGCCCACTCGGTAGGCACAAAATGTTCTTTATATCAGAGACATCATCAGAGACATTTGGTGGCAAAATAAACATTCATTCACCATTTCCCCATGTAATGATTGGCATTATTATACATTTTATATCGGAGGTAAATATCCACACTGATATCAGGGGCGATAACCGTGTTTCCTTAAAATGTTAACGGACATTACTAATTATTCTCTGTATTTATATTTTGATGTGCAATGATCATACTTTATAATCTGTCGAAAATACTGTTTTTTCATGTGAGGCATTTAATTTGTATAAATAATTAAAACATATCATGCCTCAGTTGCATATGAAAAAGGCCTAATACCACAGCGCATCACTATCAGTAAAATAAATATTACTAAATGATTATATCTGTATAGCGGGCACTCGTAATTTTTAGAACTGGTGGAATAGTGACACAAATATACACTTATTTAATTGCTGTAAAGAACAGTTTGTGCCCTCTGAGTGGGCATGTACCTTTAATACTTGCAACAGCTGTTACATATTCATATTTTTATGCCCCCGCCACCAAATGTTGAGGTGGCTGCATATAGTGTTACCGGTGTCCGTCCGTCCATCCGTCCCGACACCTTAAGACTCGGGTAAATGTCTTATAATTTCTGTTTCCATGCACGGGTCTCCTTGATATTTCACACAAACATTGCTCTAATGGTTCTCTACCACCCTGTGACAAATGTACGATCGTCCCGTCTCGTTAAGCCCAAGGTCAAGGTCACATACTTGGTGCGTTCGAAACCTTAACGCTTGGGTAAATATCTTATATATTTCTGTTTCCTTACACGGATCTGCTTGATATTTCCCACACACATTGTTCTAATGGTCCTCTACCGCCCTGTGAAAAATCCACCATCGTCCTTCCCCCCCCCGCTAAGCCCAGGGTCAAGGTCACATACTTGTTGCGTTCCAAACTCGGGTAAATGTCTTATAATGTCTGTTTCCTTGCATGAATCTGCTTGATATTTCACACACCCATTGCACTGATTGTCTGGTGTTTTCATGCTGTGACATGTCCACACCCTCTGGCCCTCTGTGTTTTCAAATGTGCCTCGTTTTCTTTGGCTGCCAGCGGAGCCATTCGTGTGCCGACAGTCCACATTTCTAGTTAGTAAATATTGCAATAAATATGATAAAACCGAGTAAAAATATACAGATATACATATGATTGTAACATAATTATACCCCCGGCATACAAAGTATCTCGAGCGGTATATAATATTCGTAATTCCGTTCGTCCGTCCGTCTGTCCGCCCACATTAAAGTTTTTGGGTATCCAATATCTCTGTAACGGTAAGTCGGATTGACCTCAAACTTCATATACTTCCTTATCATCATCCATATTTTCATTCCATACCACACCCATGCAGCCTTCATGTCCAATGTAAAGGTCAAATTTGCGTCCGTAAGATTTGCGTTGAAGTTTTTGGGTACCAATTATCTGCAACGGTAAGTTGGATTGACCTCAAACTTCATATACTTCCTTATCATCATCCATATTTTAATTCCATACCACATCCGGCCTTCATGTCCAAGGTCAAATTACTTAGAAAGATTTGCGTTAAAGTTTTCTTGTACCCATTATCTTTGCAACGGTAAGTCAGATTAACTTCATGTACTTTCTTATCATCATCCATATTTTCATTCCATACAACATCCATGCGGCCTTCATGTCCAAGGTCAAGGTCATATTACTTAGAAATTTGCGTCCGTAAGATTTGTGCTGAAGTTTTCGGGTACCCATTATCAAATTACTGATAAGTTTAAGTTAAGTTTTTAAAATATTTGTGTTAAACCTTTTATTTGTCAGTCCAGACAGTGGCGGGGGTATACGTAAGCCCCTGCTCACTTTCTCTATAGTTTGCTTTTCTTTGGGAAATAAAACTTGAGGCAAATGGAAAAAAATATACAGCCTGAAAGTAAATTTGCCTTAGTTTGTCACATAAGACTATACTTACTACACAGTATAGTATTATTTATGCCAGGTGTGCCAGGTGTGCATGTTGTGGTCAGCACTTCAACAAAGAGTTACCTACAAAATAAATGAAGTAATAGACAGCTAGTGGCATTTGCAATCTCTCAATATCCGGTTATCAAAATATGCATGTATAACATACTAGCTCCTTCATTCCAGCGGATGGGCCGTGGTCTTGGAGATATGGCATTGGGCTTCAATACTGAAGGTTGTGAGTTCAATTCTCACCATATGCATAAAAAATACTTACATACAATTCTCACCATAGGCGTAAAAAATACTTTTTTACGCCTATTTTGAGAATTGAAGTCACAACCTTCAGTATTGAAGCCCAATGCCATATCTCCAAGATGGTGAGAATTGAACTCACAATACATAATAATTCCAGCACAAAAATATTTGCACAATTCCCCAACATTTGATTGGCCCGTAGCAAGTCTCTGTCCAAAATTTATATCCCAATAAACTCCCACGCCAAACTACTTTCCGTAACCGTGAGGCGCAGTTAAAATAATTCTTAAGAAAACGGAAAATAAACACATTTTCTTGATGAATTTATTTCAAATGCTGGAATTATAAGGAATGAATGGCCTTTTTGTGGAATTTATCGGGGATATAAACTTGGAAAAGTCGCGGGAATACTGGACGAGGCCTTCCGGCCTTCGTCCAGTATTCCTGCGACTTTTCCAAGTTTATACCCCGATAAATTCCACAAAAAGGCCATTCATTCCTATAATATTTCCATCTCACTAGTCTGTCGAATGAGACTTGTGTAAACTGTGTTCCGATCTCTATATGACCTAGCCGTTGCTTGGATGTTAAACCAATTCACTTTCTACATTCCAGACATGGATGGCGAGAATACGGGACAGATTATACAGCAGCTGACAGACATTGAGGCAGCTGCAGAGGATATTCTGTCCGACAAGCAGCAGATAATTGACCTGGATCGGAAACGCCAGCAGACTCGACAGGCTGTCCGGTAGGCATGTGTGTTCAGTCTGAGCTACTGATTTTATAATTATCTGAGTATTTACTCCATTCTTATGCTTGATTTTGAGTGTAAATTTCAAGAAAATGCTCCGAATTATTTTTTTGGCCGTAATTTTCTTGAACTCTTCAGAATACTTTATAATTATTTATTCCCTAGACAAACATACTTTTACATATGATTTTACAACTTTCTGATGTGCTCAAAGTCAATGTCAAATGCCTTAGAAATTTAGAAAGGTTTTTAAGGTGTACATGCATCAGTGTTCAGGGCTCCAGATAAGCTTCGTATTTGCTTAAATATCCAATTAAAATTGCCAAAAACCCAATTGAAATCAGAAGTAGCGATTATCAAAAAGCAATAAGAATTGTATAGGGGACCTTTATCATGCTGCAGAAAACAATAAACAGACCACAAATATAGCATATTTTTCTTATTTACCATGAAAACAAATCTTGGTATTTCATTAGAATTGACAATTCTAATGAAATGGCAAGACATGTTTTCATTTCGAAGCAAAGTATTCAATAATTACTGTCTGTTGATGTGTAAACAGTAGTGTGATTTTATTTTACCCAATTAAAATTTTGAAATACCCAATTGTTTCAGAAATTGTGGAGTGACAATACTCAATTACTAATTCCTTATCTGGAGTCCTGGTGTTATAATATTAATTCTTGTTTTAATTGATTAACAACAAGCTTGGGAGTGTTAAGGGAGCTCATTTTCAGTCCCTGAAATATCCACACAAGGGAACTATGTATAACCATTGATAACATTTGCTTAAAGTGACATGTACATCAAAAAAGGGTTTCATTGAGTTTCTGACTGGTGTAGATCCTAATCAGGTAGCACACCTCTGGAGATTAACAGTAGCCGATTTCACCATAATTGCAACGTATACTTATCTTGCTAAATACACATTGAGGGAGAAATTTTCAATTTAAGGATAAATTTTATTAATTTTTAGCCAGGTTTTTTTATTTTTTAAAATCCAGGCTATTGGATTGGCGAAAGCCGGGTGGGCGGTGGGCGGCGGGCGGCATCCACAATCAATGTTATGTTTTCGTGTTTGGGTCCATTTCTTTGTTACTGTACCTCATAGGACCAACAAACTTTCACAGCTTCATAACCAAGGGGTGCCCACCACATATCACTATCCAACATGTTACCTTTATTTGAACTTGACTCATTTTTTCTGCGCAGTCGACTTAGCCATTTTCAATGTTAACTTGTACCACCTAGGACCACCAAACTTTCACAGCTTCATAACCAAGGGATGCCCACCACATACAACTATCCAACATATGACCATTTTTTTTAACTTGACCTATTATTTCTACGTAATTGACTTAGCTATTTTCAACATTAACTTTTTAACGTACGTCTGGTTAAAGTTTTTTGGTTAACGTTTTTTTCATTATACTATATCTCTGCAACTGCTTCGCCCATTACCTTGAAACTTCACATGGGTGTTTATCATCATCCATATTTTCATTCTACCCCCCAACCGTGCGGCCCCTGTGCCCAATGTCAAGGTCAAATTACTTTGAATTTTTTTCTTAAAGTTTTTTTACTTCACATGGGTGTTTATCATCGTTGTCGCGCCCGCTTGCGGAAAGTGCGATATAGTCGGCATTTTGGCATACATCCGTACTTCCGTGTGTCACGGCCATCTAGTCTACACAAAGTTGGTATAATTATGTTATACAAGTGTCTATGCTTGGAAAAAACCTGGCCTTCGTGACTTTGCCTCGTTTCTTGTCTTGTTATTATACTGAATTTATTATATTATCACAGCCATTTTGGCTGTGATAATGTAATAAATTCAGTATAATAATTCTTCTTACTTTTAATCATCAAATATATGCAGTCGTTAGTTCTATATGAAATAATGCATTTCGGGGAAAACAGATGATTACTCCCTCAAAGCACACTTTGCTAGATAAGTATGCTTTGCAATTTTGGTGAAATAGGCTACATGTGTGTTAGAGCCCTCATGAGTGTTTACTGATTACACTAGCAAATAGTGTAGGCCGTGATCCGACTCTGGATGTACAGGCTAATACAGGGCTACACTGGTCACAAACTCAATAAAGCCCTATTTAGCGTGCCTTCTGAAGGAATGCTTATGGCATTTCTGTTTCCTTTCGTCCCACTTCTTGATATTTCACACAAGCTTTTCTCTAATGATTCTCTATCATGCTGTGACAAATCCACGACTGTCATACCACCGCTATCCCCAAGGTAAACTAGACGTTTGTTATAATTTCTGTTTCCTTTCACCAAACGTCTTAATATTTCGTACATGTCTATCATGCTGTGACACATCTGTGATATCATCATTCGCCTGCTAACCCTAGAGTCAAAGTCACAATGATGAATCTTAGTTCATTCATAAATTTAACGTTGAGAAAAATTTGTTGTTATGTCTGTTTCTTTTCACCAGCGTACATACGTCCGAATTTGGTTCAAGTTTTTTGGTATACATGTGCTATCAAAGCCTCGGCAGGTGCGACATGCAGGCCGCGGCCATCTAGCCTATCATCTAGCCTGTGACAAAGCTACGACCCTCTTACCCCTGGTAACCCCATGGTCAAGGTCACAATTTTAGTGTGTTCAGAAACTTTGCGATGAGGAACATATATTTCTATTTCTGTTTCTTTTCACGCCGCTTCTTGATATTTCACACATGCCATGCTCTCAGTCCTCTATCATGCTGTGACAATTCCATGATTCTATGGTCTTCGCTAATCCCAAGGTCAAGCATCATCAGGTGCGCTTTGTTGTCTTCTGACAGCTCTTGTTTATTGTGGCAGATGACAATTGAGACCAGCCATGTGAGTTTGTACATGTACCTTTGAATATGTGTGATTTTTCATGAAAACTATTTTCAGAAATAGTTGACAAAATATTTATAGAATTCCGCATGAATATTCAATTTCATTTATGGAAACTAGCATACATTTTGTAAATACATTTCATGGAATATGGCTTAGATACAAACTCACATTGCTTGTCTCAAATTATTAACCCTTAAAAGGCAGAAACCAAAATTGTCGTCTGCTGCTATTTCATATTTTGATTTTTTTCTCAATAAAAACATGGTTTGACACGACTTTAGAATCATTTCCATTGGAAATGATTCTAAAGTACTGTCAAACCATGTTTTTAGCCAGGTTTTTTGAAGAAAAATCCAGGCTATTGGATTGGCGAAAGCAGGGCGGGCGGGCGGGCGGCGTCCACAATCAATGTTAAGTTTTCGTGTTTGAGTCCATTTCTTTGTTACTGTACCACCTAGGACCACCAAACTTTCACAGCTTCATAATCAAGGGGTGCCCACCACATATCACTATCCAACATGTTACTTTTTTTTTAATTTGACCCATTTTTTCCGCGCAGTCGACTTAGCCATTTTCAATGTTAAGTTTTTGCGTTTACAATGTTAAGGTTTCGTGTTTAAGTCCATTTCTTTGGTACTGTACCACCTAGGACCACCAAACTTTCACAGCTTCATAATCAAGGGGTGCCCACCACATATCACTATCCAACATGTTACTTTTTAGCCAGGTTTTTTGAAAAATAATCCAGGCTATTGGATTGGCGAAAGCCGGGCGGGCGGGCGGGCCGGTAGGGCGGCGGGCGGCGTCCACAATCAATGTTAAGTTTTCGTGTTTGAGTCCATTTCTTTGTTACTGTACCACCTAGGACCACCAAATTTTCACAGCTTCATAATCAAGGGGTGCCCACCACATATCACTATCCAACATGTTACTTTTTTTTTAACTTCACCCATTTTTTCCGCGCAGTCGACTTAGCCATTTTCAATGTTAAGTTTTCGCGTTTTCAATGTTAAGTTTTCGTGTTTAAGTCCATTTCTTTGGTACTGTACCACCTAGGACCACCAAACTTTCACAGCTTCATAATCAAGGGGTACCCACCACATATCACTATCCAACATGTTACTTTTTTTTAACTTCACCCATTTTTTCCGCGCAGTCGACTTAGCCATTTTCAATGTTAAGTTTTTTTTTCGCGTTTACAATGTTAAGTTTTCGTGTTTAAGTCCATTTCTTTGGTACTGTACCACCTAGGACCACCAAACTTTCACAGCTTCATAACCAAGGGGTGCCTACCACATACAACTATCCAACATGTGACCATTGTTTTACCTTCACCTATTATTTCTACGTAATTGACTTAGCCATTTTCAACGTTAACTTTTTAACGTACGTCTGGTTAAATTTTTTTTTTGTTAAAACTTTTTCGTTATACTATATCTCTGCAACTGCTTCGCCCATTACCTTGAAACTTCACATGGGTGTTTATCATCGTCCATATTTTCATTCTAACCCCCAACCGTGCGGCCCCTGTGCGCAATGTCAAGGTCAAATTACTTTGAATTTATTTGTTAAAGTTTTTTTGTGTACTATATCTCTGCAACTGCTTCACCCATTACCTTGATACTTCACATGGGTGTTTATCATCATTGTCGCACCCGCTTGCGGAAAGCGCGATATCGTCGGCATTTTGGCATACGTCCGTCCGTCCGTACGTCCGTGTGTCCGGTTAAAGTTTTTTTGTTAAAGTTTTTCCATCTACTATATCTATTTTTTTAGTGTCCATGCCTCGCCCCAAGGCGCGACATGCAGGCCACGGCCATCTAGTCTACAAAAAGTGGGTATAATTATGTTATCCAAGTGTCGATGCTTGGAAAAAACCTGGCCTTCGTGGCTTTGCCTCGTTTCTTGTTTATGAGTAAATTGGCAAATCAAACATCAACAGCAGACGACGAAATTTAATTCAGCATTGTAAGGGTTAAATATCTACATCATCAACCATATACTATGGGAGTTGATGTGGAGGAAGGGGACACAGTATGCTACTAAATGGCCTTATTCTGTGGTAATGGTGTACAACAGTGCAGTATTTTAGGTCTCGTCAAGAACTGTAAAATACAGCACTTTTATCGCATGCCTGTTCTAATGGCTGAACAACCAATTGTTGGAGATTGGATAGTATTTATTTATGAGATATATTTTTTGTTGTGGAAACTGGCATGTATTATTTCATGGGAGTGCGGAATGGTTACATTTGCAGGGTACTGTCGAAAGACAAGACGACACAGAAGCAGTGGGTGTGTTTCGGTAACATGTTCCTCAAGTTTCCCAGCAAGAAGACCAAACAGCTGCTTGATAAAGGTACTGTATATCTCAAATGTGGCTGTCATTGGAGGAATGGGGATTATGGGATTTGCGACTTCTGATGAAATAATGCACTCCTGATAAGGATAACTATGAGGAGTGCTTCAGTGATGGAATGGCGAACAGCGCAGATCCTGATCAGACTGTTGATGGGATAGACGATGTTCGCAAATAACCAAAGCCGCATTTCTGCAGTCACAACCACTAATATGGAACCCCATCTGATACATAGGTTGTCCGCTGAGAAAAAGTCTGTGAGGCAATGTGTGACCACAGGTGGAAGACTGACCTGTGACACAAAGAAAATGACCATTACAAAAAATCCATTACCCCACCCACTTGGTCTCATACAGTACTATCTTCTCTATAAGACCAAGTGGGTGGGGTAATGGCATTTTTAGCCAGGTTTTTTGAAAAATAATCCAGGCTATTGGATTGGCGAAAGCCGGGCAGGCGGGTGGGCGGCGGGCGGCGTCCACAATCAATGTTAAGTTTTCGTGTTTGAGTCCATTTCTTTGTTACTGTACCACCTAGGACCACCAAACTTTCACAGCTTCATAATCAAGGGGTGCCCACCACATATCACTATCCAACATGTTACTTTTTATTTAACTTGACCCATTTTTTCCGCGTAGTCTACTTAGCCATTTTCAATGTTAAGTTTTCACGTTTACAATGTTAAGTTTTCGTGTTTAAGTCCATTTCTTTGGTACTGTACCACCTAGGACCACCAAACTTTCACAGCTTCATAATCAAGGGGTACCCACCACATATCACTATCCAACATGTTACTTTTTTTTTTAACTTCACCCATTTTTTCCGCGCAGTCGACTTAGCCATTTTCAATGTTAAGTTTTCGCGTTTACAATGTTAAGTTTTTGTGTTTAAGTCTATTTCTTTGGTACTGTACCACCTAGGACCACCAAACTTTCACAGCTTCATAACCAAGGGGTGCCTACCACATACAACTATCCAACATGTGACCATTTTTTTTACCTTCACCTATTATTTCTACGTAATTGACTTAGCCATTTTCAACGTTAACTTTTTAACGTACGTCTTGTTAAAGTTTTTTGGTTAAAACTTTTTTGTTATACTATATCTCTGCAACTGCTTCGCCCATTACCTTGAAACTTCACATGGGTGTTTATCATCATCCATATTTTCATTCTAACCCCAACCGTGCGGCCCCTGTGCCCAATGTCAAGGTCAAATTACTTTGAATTTTTTTTGTTAAAGTTTTTTCGTGTACTATATCTCTGCAACTGCTTCACCCAATACCTTCATACTTCACATGGGTGTTTATCATCATTGTCGCACCTGCTTGCGGAAAGCGCGATCCTGTGCCCAATGTCAAGGTCAAATTACTTTGAATTTTTTTGTTAAAGTTTTTTCGTGTACTATATCTCTGCAACTGCTTCACCCAATACCTTGATACTTCACATGGGTGTTTATCATCATTGTCGTATCTGCTTGCGGAAAACGCTAACCTGTGCCCAATGTCAAGGTCAAATTACTTTGAATTTTTTTATTAAAGTTTTTTTTTCGTGTACTAATATCTCTGCAACTGCTTCACCCAATACCTTGATACTTCACATGGGTGTTTATCATCATTGTTGCACCTGCTTGCGGAAAGCGCGATCCTGTGCCCAATGTCAAGGTCAAATTACTTTGAATTTTTTTGTTAAAGTTTTTTCGTGTACTATATCTCTGCAACTGCTTCACCCAATACCTTGATACTTCACATGGGTGTTTATCATCATTGTCACACCTGCTTGCGGAAAGCGCGATCCTGTGCCAATGTCAAGTTCAAATTACTATTGAATTTTTTTGTTAAAGTTTTTTACGTGTACTATCTCTGCAACTGCTTCACCCAATACCTTGATACTTCACATGGGTGTTTATCATCATTGTCACACCTGCTTGCGGAAAACGCGATATCATCGGCATTTTGGCATACGTCCGTCCGTTCGTCCGTGTGTCCGGTTAAAGTTTTTTGGTTAAAGTTTTGCCATCTACTATATCTATTTTTTTAGTGTCCATGCCTCGCCCCAAGGTGCGACATGCAGGCCACGGCCATCTAGTCTACAAAAAGTGGGTATAATTATGTTATCCAAGTGTCTATGCTTGGAAAAAACCTGGCCTTCGTGGCTTTGCCTCGTTTCTTGTTTTTGGTGTCATAGGTCCGAGTCTGCCACCTGTGTGTGTGACCAGTGTAGATCATTCAATTTTGAGATTTTACCCAATCACAACATATCACATATTGGATTCAACCCTGTTAACCCGGCTTAAAATGACCATAGATGTTGATAGGCTGTTAAACGTAAACACCTAAATCAATCAATCAATAGGCAAATAACGTTCATGCTTCTAACAACCTGTATATAAGACCGAGACTGAAGCCAGGTTTTCATGACTCGTATTCATAGCAGTTAACCCTTTCAAAACTACAGAGTACAGACCTGTATAGTGGTCTTCGCAAAAAAGTGTAGATCCAGATGAGCCGGCTCGTGACGAGTCGTCGCATCAGGATCTGCACTTTGAGAAATAATTTTTATATTTTTGAGAACAAAAAACACGCTTTTAATAAATGGACTAGTCTGAAAATCCTTTTGTGATGGTTGGATTGGTTGCAAATATCAAAATCAGTTCCAGTTACTTAGGGGTCAAAGGGTTAATAGTACATACTTATACTTTCTATTTACAGACTTCGACCAGCTGGATGGGGAGATTTGTGACTTGAGAAAAAACCTCAAACAAAAAGTGAACAAACTCCGGAACTTAGAAAACAGGGACGAAATAAAAGGCTTCAACCTGGAACCTCTTAGTGCAGAGGAGTTAAAATCCATTGATGCTTACACATAGCCACATTGTGTCTTGTCCATGGAAATTAAATATATTTTAATACTACAGTTTCCTATTTTAGTATTTAAAGTTAACCCTCTGGACCTTCGAGGTGTGTTTGCAAACAGTTTAGATCCAGATGAGCCAGCTCATGACAAGCCGTCTCAGCAGGACCTGCAATTCTGGCAAGCAATTTTCATATGTTTTAGTAAAAAAAACACACTCCCTGCTCATAAATGGACTAATCTGAAAATCATTTTGTGACAATTGGATTGGTCGGAAAATTAACAGATCAAAATCCATTTGTGTTATTTAGGGGTGAAAGGTTTAAAGCCATTGACTGACGCTTCTACTCTACATTCAGAGTATCAGTATTCTATAAAACATAGTTAATAAATGCAAATATTGAATAAAGCTAATCCTTATCTGTAATACTATACAATATTTCTCGCCAGAATTGTGTTGTAGTAGGTGTAATATTAGTATTACGAAACCGAAATTGCAATTTCTACAATATGAATCACGTGATCGGGATATTCCCTCTTACGCGAAGAGTCGAGGTCGACCGTAAAAAGCTCATACAACAAAGAAAAGGATTTGATATGTGCGTCATCTTTGGTTCAATTGCGCATGCTCAATTTATCAACATAAATATCACGTGACGCACAATTCAGAAAAGTGTGAAATTCAAGAAACATTGAATGGGCTACAAAGCCTGTTGGTGCAACGCCCCTGGAAAAATGATATACCGGTAAGACCATATTTCTGGCGGGTATTAATACTCATAATCATGGACAATAAGCATATTTAACAAACGAAGGCATTTCCATTATATTATTATTTGCAGGTCAATGCCTTTAAAGTGACACTTTCTTGGATAAGGATGGAATCCATTGATACCAATAAGAAAATTATTTGTGGCTGTGACTGGAGAAATGGGGCTTATGGGTTTTATGACCAGTGTAGATCCAGATCAGCCTGTGAATCCGCACAGTCTGACCAGGAGCTGCACTGTTCGCCGTTCCATCAAAGAAACACCCATCATGCTTCTAACAAGCAATATAGATCGTTATCCAGCTATAGGAGCACGCTATTTGATCAAGAGCTACACTGGTCACAAATCCCATAAGCCCCATTTCTCCAGCCACATTTTACTGTAGAGCTCTAGTAATACCTCCCTTATCGCATTACTGTTTTCTATATTTAGTATTAATTTGTATCCCCCGGACTCCGTCGGGGGATACTATGGATTTGACAGCGGGCCGCGTCTGCGTCCGCGTCCGCCGCAGACACTTCTTGTCCGGAGCATAACTCGAACACCCTTTGAAATATTTTCATTGAAACTTCACACATGCATAGACCACGACCCGAAGGTGTGTCGCGCACAAGAATGACAACTCTTGCATAGGTAATTTTTGAGTTATCTCCTTTTTTGTTTCTCACACTGATTTCGTGTCCGGAGCATAACTCCACCACCCTTTGGAATATTTTCATGAAACTTCACACATGCATAGACCACGACCCGTAGGTGTGTCGCGCACAAGAAAGAATTGACAACTCTTGCCTATAGCTAAATTTTTGAGTTTATCTCCCCTGTTTTTTGTTTCGAGCACTGATTGACCATAACTCGACCACCCTTTGGAATATTTTTATGAAACTTCACACATTCAATTAGACCACGAACCGAAGGTGTGTCGTGCACAAGAATGACAACTCTTGCATAGCTAATTTTTTAGTTATCTCCCTTTTTTGTTTTCGCGCACTGATTTCCTGTCCGGAGCATAACTCGACCACCCTTTGGAATATTTTCATGAAACTTCACACATGCATAGACCACGACCCGGAGGTGTGTTGCGCACAATAATGACAACTCTTGCGTAGCTAATTTTTGAGTTATCTCCTTTTTTTGTTTTGCGCACTCTACAAACTGGACAATAATGCATGAAGACCCGTTTTCTCGTCTGCTCTGCACACCTTTTCTCGTGTGCTCTGTACACCTTACCTGTAGAGAGAACAATAGAGACTGGGAGAACCATTCACCTGTCCATGTGCTAGCATGTGCTAGCATGTGCAAATGTCCAGTCTTGACCACTGTTGAACACAGGTAATTTATACAGGTAAATTACGACATTGGATATTACATTTCCGTAAACTGTGTTGAAAATATTGTGGCATTATGTGGACCTGTGCAAATATATGTAGATAAATATAGGACTATTAAAAAAAAAATCTGGGCTCCAGTAGCAAGCATTATTATTTTTAAACTTTTTTTTTCCGTTTTTTTTTTTCATTTTTTTTTTCAAATTATTTTTCAATTTTTGTCTAGTAGCATAAGGTCGTAAGTGCTATATACAGACTATTCACCTGTGTATGTGCTAGCATGTGCAACTGACCACTAACCACTTACAGGTAATTTATACAGGTAAATGATTCTATTACATTTCCGTAAACTGTGTTGAAAATATTGTGGCAATATGTGGACCTGTGTATATATGATATTTAGATAAATATAGGACTATTAAAAAACATTCTGGGCTCCAGTAGGGAGCATTATTTTTTTTTTTTTTTGTATATTACATTTCCGTAAACTGTGTTGAAAATATTGTGGCATTATGTGGACCTGTGCAGATATATGTAGATAAATATAGGACTATTAACAAAAATTCTGGGCTCCAGTAGCGAGCATTATTATTTTTATTTTTTTTTTTTGTATATTAACA
The DNA here is from genome assembly GCA_029237695.1 of Conchocele bisecta. NCBI lineage: Eukaryota > Metazoa > Mollusca > Bivalvia > Lucinida > Thyasiridae > Conchocele > Conchocele bisecta. The sequence continues at coordinate 30,537,771 of CM055267.1, forward strand.
TTTCCGTAAACTGTGTTGAAAATTATGGTGGCATTATGTGGACCTGTGCAGATATATGTAGATAAACATAGGACTATTATTTAAAAAAAAATTCTGGCTCCAGTAGCAAGCATTATTATTTTTAATTTTTAAACTTTTTTTTTTCCATTTTTTTTTTCAAATTCTTTTTCAATTTTTGTGTAGTAGCATAAGGTCGTAAGTGCTATATACAGACTATTATCATATAATAAAACAATTATTGACTAGTGAGCCATAGAATATAATCTGATATTCTATGGCTCACTAGTCAATAATTGTATAATATTTTCGGGCCAGTGAAAATTGCTTTCGGGCCCAGGCTCGACGTCAAGGCGGGACAAGGCGAGGTATGTGATTCCGCGGAATTCTTGTTTACTTATCTCCCTTTGTTGTTTCGTGCTCTGATTTTGTATCCAGAGCATAACTCGAACACCCTTTGGAATATTTTTATGCCCCACCACGATAGTGGAGGGGGAATTTAGTGTTACCCTTGTCCGTCCGTCCGTCCGTCCGTCCGCACACACAAATGGGTACTTGTTGTAAGCGTACGGGGATCTTATTGGGTAGGATTAGGATAGTGTTGGGTACTCTTGTTGGGTATTTTTATACAGTAAAAACCCAACAAGTATTCATTCGTAGGAACGTGAGTCCCGTCCTCCCGTCCGTCCGTCACAAAACTTTTAACACTCGGGTAAATGTCTCATAATTTCTTCATCCTTCGACCGATCTGCTTCATATTTCATATACACATTGCTCTGATGGTTCACTACCGCCCTGTGCCAAATCCACGTTCGTCCTGCCCCCGCCAAGCCCAGGGTCAAGGTCACATACTTGGTGCTTCAAAAACTTTTAATGCTCGGGTTAATATCTTATAATTTCTGTTTTCTTTCACGGATCAGCTTCATATTTCATATACACATTGCTCTAATGGTCTTCTACCGCCCTGTGCCAAATCCACGTTCGTCCTGCCCCCGCCAAGCCCAGGGTCAAGGTCACATACTTAGTGCTTCAAAAACTTTAACGCTCGGGTAAATATCTTATACTTTCTGTTTTCTTTCATGGATCATCTTCATATTTCATATACGCATTGCTCTAATGGCCACATAGCCCTGTCCAAATCCACGTTCGCCTGCCCCCGCCAAGCCCAGGGTCAAGGTCACATACTTAGTGCTTCAAAAACTTTAATGCTCGGGTAAATAATCTTATACTTTCTGTTTTCTTTCATGGATCATCTTCATATTTCATATACGCTTGCTCTAATGGTCCTCTACCGCCCTGTGCCAAATCCACGTTCGTCCTTGCCCCCCCCCGCCAATCCCAGGGTCAAGGTCACATACTTGGTGCTTCAAAAACTTTAACGCTCAGGTAAATATCTTATTATAATTTTTCTTTCCATTCACGGATCAACTTCATATTTCATATACGCGTTGCTCTAATGGTCCTCTACCGCCCTGTGCCAAATCCACGTTCGTCCTGCCCCCACCAAGCCCAGGGTTCAGATCACATACTTAGTGCTTCAAAAACTTTAACGCTCAGGTAAATATCTTATAATTTCTGTTTTCTTTCACGGATCAGCTTCATATTTCACATATGCATTGCTCCAATGGTCCTCTACCGCCCTGTGCCAAATCCACGTTCGTCCTGCCCCCGCCAAGACCAGGGTCAAGGTCACATACTTGGTGCTTCAAAAACTTCAACGCTCAGGTAAAAGAAAATTTTTACTTAGAATTTGGCCTCATTTATTATCAAAGCGATATGTGGGACATCCGTGTTCTATGAACACATTTTCTAGTTTATTAAACTTCACACATGCATAAGACGACCCAAAGGTGTGTCGCACGTAAGAATGACAACTCTTTCGTCGTTAATTTAACTTAGTTATCTCCCTCCCTTGTTGTTTCGTGCACTGATTTCGTGTCCGGAGCATAACTCGAACACCCTTTGGAATATTTTCATGAAACTTCACACATGCATAGACCACGACCCTAAAGGTGTGTCACACAAGAATGACAACTCTTGCATCACTAATTTTTTAGTTATCTCCCTTTGTTTTTCCGTCACTGATTTTGTCTCCGGAGCATAACTCGAACACCCTTTTTTCAAACTACTTGTGTATCTGGGGAGGGGGATACACATGCGCTTGTCGACAAGCATCCATTTCTAGTTGCCACTATTAATGATGTTGAAATAAATTGACAAAACTTTAAAGCTTGTGGGTGAATGTGTGTGAACTTTCAACGTCATTATGGAAATCATTGTATTAATATGAGCGAAAAATGGAAATTCCATAAGGGGATAAAAACCAGTCTCAGGTAGCATTGCAAATGCCCCCCCCCCCCCCCCACCCCCATGTGCAAACTGTGCAGATCCTGATGATCAGACTGTGCGGATGCATCTACACTAGTCGCAAAACCCATAAGCCCAATTTTTCTCCGGTCACAGCAACAATTAGCGTCTACAAACTTAATGTTGGGGTAGATACATGAAGAAGTCTGCTACTGTGGACGTATTGATATTCATTCTGTCCCATTTCACGAAACAGTGTAATTTTTAGCTCACCTGAGCGAAGCTCATGTGAGCTATTGTTACCGCAATGTGTCCGTCGTCCGTCGTCCGTCGTCCGTCGTCGTCCGTGAACATTTTCAAACGTCTTCTCCTATAGTCACCAAACTTCATGGTCATGGTCCTTAGGTAGGGGGATTACAAAATTGTTAAAATGACGTCATTACGTAATCCAAGATGGCCGCCGTCAGTAGTATATAAGAGTCACAATGATACCACCAACCTCTGGAAGCCAATGGCTACGCGCGGAGCCTCCCACCGGGTGGTGCTATAATTAATGACTCTTATATACTACTGAGATTTTCCTCCATTTTTATGAGAATATTTATGAGAATGGGAGTAATTCTAATTTTTCAAAACACGAAGGGGGGAGTAGGCATAATTTTAATTTTTCAAAACACAAAGGGGGGTGTAAGCATAATTTTTAAAAACACACCTACTGTTCGGCGGGTATGTATGAGAACATATTTTCATCAACCGCGAGACCATATATTTATGACATGAGAAGATACACCCTATTAGAGATAAGAATCCCTATGTTATACTCAGTATATATAATAACATAATGGTTCTAGTTAAGTGTGCGTGGTTGAAGACAGGTAGTCACGAGAGATGTTTTCGTACCGGTATTTACGAATATTGCAAACATACCGTGCATGGATGCGAAGAGGTTCCGTTTCGCCTCGCCCATGTCGGCATTGTGGGGTAGGGACCAAAGCCGAGTCATTGCTATGTCCACCATGCGGTGGCACTCAGGCTACTCATCGAATGGCTAACAAGGGATTACGTGCTCCGCAAGTATTATCGTTCAGTAATAATTCAAATCGGAAAAGTCAGTTAGAAAGATAGAATCGATCTAATAAGTCACGGTGTTTCTACAGCATTAAAACACTGTAAAAAAACATTATCAAACTAATTTTATAAAATTGAAAATTGAACAGAAACACACTACCAATTATAACAAAATGGATAATACAATACAATGGGAATTGAAAATTTTTAATGGATGTGTTGAAGAAGTTTATGAAGAACACGGGGGTTATAATCCTGTATATAAATTCTATAAAATGAGAACACTAGGCGATATCGAATACATGAAATATCAGCGTAATTTATTACGCTCCGATAAAAACGTTGCATTTACAATATTATACCGACAATTATGTGAACTATACAAGAGGCAAATACAAACATTAAGACGGATAACGCGTATCGGATATGAAACTAAGGTGTATTATATAAAATTGTTAAAACCCAACGATTCGTTTACGAATATACATTTCTACGACATCGCTTATAAAGATATTAATAATTTGTAAAAATTAAAAAAAATAGCAAAAGCCTCCACTCGCGCACAACACCCCCAGCGACTGGGCAGATTTCTAGCCGGCACCCAGCCACTGGGGTGTTGGGACCTTTCTTAAGCCCACGCATCTGTTGGCTCACAGTTTAGTTTTACGGGTCGCCTTGAACCCCATTGCCAATTCCTCTAATTAAGAGAAACCAGCGAAGTAAGGCGAGCCTATGTGTGAATTTGGTTTCCGAAATTGCAAAGCTCTTAGGCAGAAATCTTTTAGGCCGGCACCTTTGAGCTTTGCAATTACATCGCCAAATACACACATATTTATAAACTGCTACCATTAAACAGACGAGACGGACGTCATACCAGATCAACAACATGGCATGCACGAGATGAGACCAATTGTTGTAAGGTCAACAAACATATATATACTCATCAGTTTCCTATACAACATACAAATGGTGTGCAAATTATAATTATTTATTAATACCTATTGGCGAAAGAAAACATGGGATGGTTCGTTATTTTGTTTTAATTTTAATAATTAATTTTATATTTTTTTTTAATAATTTAAAGCTGAACACCCCCTATTATTACATAGTAATTAATTTATGTTGTAACGACAATGTTTCAATTACACGGGTTATGCCCCATGCGTAAATTGATAGCCGAGGTAAACAGAGCCGAGTGTATAAATTACACCGGGTTATGGCCCATACGTAAATTTGATAACCAAGGTAAACAGAGCCGAGTGTATCAATTACACAGACGGTGTGTACAGTGTAATCCTCGACTGAATTTGTAATTCTCAGTGAAAAACACATGTTGTATAGGTATGTAAATTTGTTTACTGCACCAATATAATTTTGAAAAAATTAGGAAAATTATAAAATTAAGAAAATTATAAAATTAATTTTTTTTAAAAATTATTTTATAATGGTGCTGTAACATTTCCTCCGACTTTATTTCCAAGTTTTACCCTAAATTTATCCCAATCAGTACACTCAATTTTGGGCATGGTGGCGTGCGCCTTGATCCTTATATCATTTTTTAATTCTTCATATCTCCCCATTTCTTCCACCACGGATTCAAACTCTAAATTTGATATTTTCTTATCGGCCAACGCTTTGGACACCATAACGTCGATGCTATTTTTCTTAGACCTAGCGAGAACGGATATTCTATCATGTTTTCTACTTTTTTTCTCGAGTTTTCCACCCACCGCCCTAATTACCATACAGAGTGTTCCAGATAAAACGGTAATTCCACTCAAAACCCCTGCAAGTGGAACCATTACAATTGTAGATAGCGTTGCAGCAGTCCCCGCCCCACACAACACAGAAACACTTGCCAGAACCGTACTAGATGCTTCAGCTATGTTTGCCGCGCGCTTATATTTGTTGTTAGCGTGTCTTTTTCTATTTGCACATTCTCTAACTAAAATATCCTGCATAGCGACGATATTATTCAACCTAAGATCTGAACTTCTTTCGTTAATTGGATATAGTGTTGGGGGAGTGGTATTGAGAGTTGGATACAGTGTTGGTGGAGTGGTATTGAGAGTTGGATACAGTGTTGGTGGAGTGGTATTGAGAGTTGGATATGGTGATTCGTTCATAGTTAAATTTATTTCAATATATTAGTATTTACACAATAAGTTCAATTAACAATGAGACAATAGTGGAAGAACTCTCTGAGTACATCCGATGTTTTCGTAACACCGAAAGTTAATAACACTACCTTGGGAAAGTCTAATTTCGATTCATTTACCGGACGAACGAAAGCAATCGTCGAACTATCTCCAGAGATTTTAGTGACTCCAACCCCCCGTTCTTCCCCATCTACTACAATATTTATCGCGACCGCGCCCACAGGTTTACCATTAGCATTAACCGAGCAGACCGCCATTTGGATAACTTCACCTGCAGCTGTCATAGTGTATCCCCCATATTTATTACTCGCTTTGGCACCGAACGAATATTCATAGTGCCCCACAACCAATGGGCCCCGCTTCTCAGCCCAAACTGTTATGACACGTTTTGGTGTTTTCATTGTTTTCACTATTCCGGCAAGCGCCCTGTTTGCGTTATATGCCTCAGTACGAATCTCATAAGAGGCCTCCTCAAGAGCTTTGGTCACGGCTATACGATCATGTTTCAGTTTATCAGAAACTTCGGTTATTTTTCCACCTAGTTCGGTAAGTGCCGCTTCTCTGCTGAGAGAGTCCTCTAAGCGCAACGCATCATAAGCCTCCGTAATGGTCGCCTGGTGGCCTTCTAAGGCTTTATCAATACCCGACCGGGCCTCTTTTTGAAATTCGGTTATTTTTCCATCTAGTTCAGCAACCGCCGCCTCTCTGATGAGAGAGTCCTCTGAGCGCAACACCTCATAAGCCTTCGCAATGGCTACCTTGTGGTCTTCTCGGGCTTTATCAACCCCCGACCGGGCCTCTTTTTGAAATTCGGTTATTTTTCCATCTAGTTCGGTAAGTGTCGCTTCTCTGTTGATAGAGTCCTCTAAGAGCAACACCCTATAAGCTTCCGTAATATCCGCCTGGTGGTCTTCTCGGGCTTTCTCAATACCCGTTCGGACTCCATCAAGATCAAACCGGGTCTCTTTTTTAAATTCGGTTATTTTTTCGTATATGTCAGTAAGTGCCGCTTCTCTGTTGAGAGAGTCCTCTGAGCGTAACGCCCCATAAGCCTCCGCAATGGCCTCTTTGTGGTCTTCTCGGACCCCCTCAACCCCCGACCTGGTCTCTTTCAGAAATTCGGCTATTTTACCGTCTAGTTTGGTAAGTGTCGCTTCTTTACTATGAGAGTTCTCTAAGCGCAACGCATCATAAGCCTCCGCAATGGCCTCCTCAAGGTTCGACTGGTGGTCTTCTCGGACTTTATCAATACCCGACCGGGTCTCTTTTCGAAATTTGGTTATTTTTTTATCTAGTTCAGTAAGTGCCGCTTCTCTGATGAGAGTCTTCTGAGCGCAACACCTCATAAGCCTTCGTAAGGTCCGCCTGGTGGTCTTCTCGGGCTCACGTCGATTACATACAGCAGGCTGCTGAGGTTCAGGACGCGTGGGGTACATTTATGTTAGATAAGGGTATAGGGTTCACGCAGGCCGGGGTTACTCGCGTCAACGACTCCATTCGCACGTACGTCTGGGCCATCCTCGGCGCACAGAAGCAAACTCGCAGTTCTATACTGGGCACGGGAACGGCGTTTGATGCACAAAAACAATTCTTGGCACTTGTAGAGGACGCCATCTCAGCTAGGGTGGACCTGGAGAAGGCGATCCAGAATTATCAAGACGTTTTTACAGATGCCAGCACCCCAGTAGACTATGTATTTGGAATAGGTCTTTATATGGCGCCGAGCAATATGATACTACGAGACGACCCGGTTGACTGTTACAATAATCAGATCGTAATCGCCACCGCCAATCAAAAAATCGGCCACAACGGTAACGTGAACACGGATATCATCAAGCGCACCCCCAACATGATCGGGTTCAACAGTGGAACCGATTTCATAAAACACAAAATGGATACACCTCCCCCAATTCGTAAATCGAACCCAGTACCCCCAATTCGTAAATTGGATGCACCATCGAGTTCCATCAACAGACCAATCGCGATTGGAGAAACACCAATCATCAACAATGTTGAAATTGGAAGCACAACACACGAGGAGGAGAAATTAGGGCTCGTCGTCACCCTCGTGGCGATCGGATTATTTACGCTTTGGTTGTAGGAACTCTCTGGCGAAGAATAGTAGGAGACCGGCGATTGTCACGATTAAAGCCCAGGTATTTTTGGCTAGCCATCCGGCCGTTTTTGATAATATAGATAGCAAGTAAGAAACGATACTTCCGATCAGTTAGAAGTCTTAGTTAGAAGTCTGGCGAGGGCTTTTAGTTGTTTTTTTATCCACTCCTTGGCTCCACCGGATGGAGCGGGTGCTGGTGCTGGAGCGGGTGGTGGCGCCGCACCACCAGTGAAAGCTAGAACTATGGTCGATATAGTCATGCCGATAGCAACGAGGATGCTTGCTATCGTGACGCCCTGCTCTCTGAACAGAGTGCGAAGACGCTCACCGAGTGTCGTCTCCTCGTGCAGGACCCTCGAGATTGATTCACGGATCCGACTTATTTGTGAGCGGAGAGCCTCACTGGTTAGCCGAGGCAGCCTCCAAGCGAGCTTCTCTTTCGTCCCGCAAAGACCGCAGTCGTTCGGCGATCCGCTCGGTAGATTCTCTATCGTCACGGCTTCCTTCAGTTTTCTATCTTCTAGCGCGATATGTTCATCCAGCGCCGTGAGTTTGGAGAGGTTAAGGACCAGTTCGCCCCGGACCGTTTGTAGAGCCTTATCGAGTCCACGGAGTTCTCGAAGAGGTAACGGTGGGTCATCGTTGAGTATTTTTCCCAATTGCGATTGGACGCTGAACGTGGTCTCCATCGTGTTAAGAACGTCGGTGGCTATTTGAGGGACCTCGCTGAGCTCGACTTTTTCTATCGCGGTGACCTTCTTCGCTATAGTTTCGTCGGTAGACTGTAGGGCCTCTACAGCGCGGGCCGGCACAATTGTTTTACCCCTCTTCCAATCCGTGAAGCCTAGTTCGTCCCTTATTAATAGGCCACCACCCGGGTTTCCGGCAATGGTGCCAATCGCTAGGGGTTTACCGGTCCTCGTGTTGACTATTGGAATATTTGATGCTGCTTTTAGTCGCAATCTACCGTTCATATCAAATTTGAACTTGGAGTAGTCGCGACCGACAGAGGGTACCAGACCTTTTTCTGCCAAACTGTTGTAGTAGTCGTTTACAGCTCCCTCGAGTAATTCCCGACTTTGACTAGTATTAGCGCCACCCAATTGTGATTGGATTGGAACTGGAGTCTCGAGGGAATCCTCGAAATTATCATCACCATCGAGGTAATCGTCTTTGCCGATTTCATCCATTTCAAACATCGTAATCAGCCATTTATAATTTTCTTAAAATTAATTATGTGATTACAAAGACAAAACCATACGGGTTTAATAGTTTCAATAATTTTGAAAAAATTAATTATGTCTTCGAGTCAATACGGTCGCAAACTCAATCCATACCGCAGACTGCGTGAGCCCCTCGGGGCAAAAGGCGTGAGACAGAGTGTCGTTATTACGAACAACCATCGACGATCGACCAGAAACCAGCAGCTCTTAGTCCGCTTCCCCAACCTCGGAGCTAACGACGTCATTGTTCCGGGTACTGTTCGCCTCGCTTTCACTATTTCACTAACGTCGACGGACGCGGACCGAACCGTCGTTCAGAACCTGGGTCGCGCCATCGTCAAGAAGACCATGACAAAGATTTCTGGTAATGAGGTGATGTCGATCGACGACAGCGACGTCTACCATTGCTATCAGGACCTGTGGAAGACGTCACACGAGCTTGAAAACGCTGTCTATCAAGGTATTGACACCAGTAAAAATAAGAACGTAACCAAACTTAGAATCGGGGCTGCTAACAAGGTAGATAACAACGCTAGTAACAACGCGGTCACGGGCGCTTACGGCAACCGCTTCTACATCCCGCTCGACTTTGAGTTGCTGGAGGAGAGTCACATGCCCTACTATCAGCGCTTTGGCTGACCGCCTCGAATACGAACTAACGTTCACGACTACGGCCGAGTTATCATAGCCAGCGACATGTTATCGACGTATACGATCGATAATGTTTCACTGGAGTACGACATGGTCACGATGCCCGAACTCGCGCGATTGATCAGAACCCAGTACGCCAGGCGCGTTGCCATACTTTACGACCGAGTTCTTCGCCATCGCAAGATGACGAAAGACAAAGGCGACACATTGTGGAATATTAACGTCAACGTACCCGCCCGCTCGATGAAAGGTATACTGATGTTGTTCGAGGAGGCTCGGGTAGCGCTCGGTGTTAGAAAAACCGACAGATTCTATAACCCCAAAATCACGAAGGTAGAGGTGACGATCGAGGGAGTCCCCAATCAACTCTACAGCGCGGGTCTTCGCGCGCACCAGCAGTGGGACGAAGTAAGAAAGCAGTTTGCTGCCGGCTCTAAGCGCTCTCTCCGGAGGTTGCAGCAGTTGCCAAAGACCTGCATCTCTCGGCCGTCTCCCTCGCGAGTTCCTGAATACCAAATACGCGTTATGGCTAGACATGCGAGCCAGCGACGATGACCAAATACACGGTAGCGGACGCCAAGTTGAGAACGCTAGTGAGGGTGTGACGATCCGATAACCAAAGAGCGGACGGAGCCGGGCCATTGAACGTGTACTTATATATAATTACAGACGCACAACTCAACATCGAAGATGGTCGATACGTATCACGATCTACTAAATCTAACGATTTATTAATACATAATTTTGAAAAAATTAAGAAATCTATCAATCAATACCAATTCACGATTGGAGATGCTCACTCTGCCATAATATGTGGGCAGACAGGATGTGGAAAAACGGTTTTCATCCTCGACTTGCTCGAGGAGTCCTACCGCGATGCCTTTCGTCACATTGTGATCCTGTGTCCCACTGTGCGGCACAACGATACTTATCAGCGGCGCCCGTGGATATGGACGACCCTGAGGTATACGTTATTGACCGTGTAATAGGCTTCACGATTGGTTGCGTGGTTTATACCAAAGATTCCAGGGTGAGCCCACCCTATATGTGATTGACGATTGCTCGGCCAAGGCCGCGATGACCAAAAAGAAGGACATGCTCTCCGAGCTCGCATTTTCTGGCCGCCATGCGAGGCAAAGCGTATGGATCTCCACTCAAAAATACAACGCCATCCTCAAGGATCTGCGCGAGCAAACGAAATGGGTCGCCCTCTTTCACTGCAAGGACCGAGACTCATTCGATGACTGTCTTCGAGAGAATGACGTTATCCCAACGCGCGAGGAGCGCCTGGAGGTTCGACAGATGCTTTCCGAAACTAAGCACGCCAAGCTTCTGCTAAAGACTGATCAACCAACTGCTTATAAAGTTATCAATTAATTAATAATTTTGAAAAAATTAGGAAAATTACAAAGTTATAAGCTATTGCAATGCTTAACAATGCTTAGCAATTGCTGAACAATGCTTAGCAATTGCTGAACAATGCTGAACAAATACTGAACAAATGCTGAACAATGGTTAACAATGTTAACAATTTTCTGCTCCGCTGCGAGCTTTGTTGCGAGCATAATGGTGATCATAAGTATCGGGTGGTGCGCTTGGCAATATGTTAAAGTGATGAGACTTGTTAGAATAGTTAAATTACTAATTTTGAAAAAAATGAACTGCGACGAACTTCTCGATCAGCTAATGGAAGAAACTTCAACTCCGACTGCCAACATTCTGAAAGATAATGAAACATCAACTCCGACAGAGCAATCGGGATCAACTCCAACTCCAACGGTAGTTGGTATTGGGTTGAGTGCAACGACTCCGAATGAAAATGCGGCGCGACGAGAGCGGCTAGCTGCGCTGGTTGCTGGTGGACAATCGGAGCATTATCTCGGTAGGCGTCTCTCAGTTTTTCAGGTGGATAAGATGTCATGCGGAGATCGATAAAATGTTATGCGCGATACGAATCCAAATTGGGAGCGGAGATGACAAAAACTCTCGGATCGGCGGCTATTCATTTGTACGCAACCGCCGTTAGTATACTTCTCCCTATACCAAACACCGCGGGGTTGATTGATGATCTAGAGACTGACCCTTTTATAGGTCACACTCTTAGAACAGCCTGCTGTTCAATTTATCACAAGTTTGGAATGTACTTAGCTCCGCTGACAACCGCGTTGACAACGGGTAAACACTGTAAATTTGGACATATATGCCCACGAACTATAAGCCCTGAAAATGATGACACAAGACACACCCACGAGAGTGACGGAGTTGAACCAGATTGCTCCAACACAATCGAACCAGATTGTTACTCCGCCACTGGATGACATACCGCATATAAAAAATCCCAAAAGACAGGCAGCTGGGCGGGCGGCGGCTGCCACCCGAAAAGTTAAACAAGATAAAATACTCGCCGAGCTTCGAGAGGCTAAACAGTCGTTGCAATCGGGACGGAGACAGCAAAACATCTGAAGACAGAGCTATCGGGTTCAACTTCAATCCCGATTGGGTTGAGTGCAACAACACCCCAAATTCACGAATTAGAAGCACACCCAAATTCTTTGAATTTGTCACCCAATACCAACTTCCCGTTGGAGTTGGACTGAACCCCAATTCACGAATTGGAGTTGGTTTGTTGGTGGTAGTCTGGCAGTTGTTGGTGCCCTGTGCGTGTGGAAATACCCGAAAAACAACAGCCAGCGTTCAGAAGAAAGTTACGAAACACCAATCATCAACAATGTTGAATTGGATGCGCCCCATTTAAACATTGATCGCGACCACCTTTTATATGCAATAATTATAACAATGGCTGAACAAGATGGTAAAATGTTAGTAATGCGCTTTATCACGCCGTGGTGATATCGGGTTTCAGTATCGGGTATGCTCGACTATCAAAGATGGCCCTAGGAGGAACCGCTCCCAAATTGGACTTTACTGTGAGAGACGTAGGGCTCGCGACCTTAGATGTAGCGGCCGCAGTTTGGACGCGAGATTATCTAGTTAAAGCTGGAATTCTACCAGTTAATATATGGAAATAAATGGCTTCAATCGCAAGTAATAGTAGGTGGTGCGCTTGTAAACGCATTGGCGTTCAGCTGGTAGCAACTTTATATTCTCTAAAATGAAAAAGCTCGAACGTGGATGAGGAGCGTAAGCGTCATGATTTAGCTGTAGAACAACTCAATAGCGCAAAGGAAGCGTGGTCGAAAAAAACGAACCGCCCATCTGGACTGTCAATGAAGAGCTTCGCCGCGAAAATCACGCCGCGCAAACTTTTCAGAACGTTGAAGAAGCCAACGCGAGTACGCGCTGGCATATCCGCACAAAAGTCTCGATCCAATGGATCCCGAGCCCCAACTTTCAGATTTCTATGTACCGTCAGAGGCCCAAAAGGACCGCGAGATCGCGTTCATCGTCGTGGGAATGGGTGTGGTTGGGCTCGTCGGCTACTATATAAAAATAATTAATTAATTAAAAAAACATTTTTTTTTTATATATATAATATAGAACGATGTTAGTTGACGAACTTTATGACGCTATGATCGATGTAGGCTACACTGCCCAAAAACATCGTTTACCTGGTGCAAAGAGTATGATTCGTCTGGCCCGAGATTCTCTCGAGACGTGGCGCGAGGACGAAAAAGCGGCCACCCTTTTCGCAAAGCGGATGTTAGATTCCTCCATCAACAATGTTGAATTAGATTCCCCTCTCCTGTTCCAACCCAAACGCGATTGGGGCTGCAGCGAAACTTCCAACAAAGGTTTATTATTAACGACGCAGTTACCGGACGAACTGGCGAGGGCATGTTGGAGATTGTCCGATATATTAGAATACTTCGCATACGATGAACATGCGCAAACTTGATACCAAACTAACGCGCAAGCGGCGGCGACCAAGGTTTCAGAAAACGCTGTCAAGGAATGGCTCAAGAAGCAGGCCATCTGGCAGATCTATTTACCCGCGCCTCACAATATTCCGCGGCCGAAATTCGACGTGCCGGTGCCGAACCAAGTTCACCAAGCGGACCTCCTGTTTCTACCTCACGATCGCGTCGGTCGCAAGACGTACAAGTACGCACTGACAATCGTTGACGTAGCGAGTCGTTATAAGGGGGCTGAGCCGTTGGCCACTAAAGAGTCTAAGGAAGTGCTGAGGCTCTTTCCCGAATATATAAGAGGAGTCCTCTCAAATGGCCGAATCTTCTCCAGGTCGATCCCGGCCGCGAGTTCATGGGCGCGGTCTCTCATCTATTGTCTAAGCATAAAGTTTCTATCAGACGCGGCCGCGTCAACATCCACCGGGACCAGGGATCGTGGAACGCTTCAATCGAACCCTGGCTGAGAGACTGTTCGGACACCAATACGCTAAAGAACTTGTAGACCCTCAATTCGCGATCGACCGAGTGGGTGGCCAGACTGCCCGCCGTGGTCTCCGCACTGAATAACGGAGAGGTGACCAGATTGATAGGTAAGAAGCCTGTAGATGCTATCAAGTTTATAAAAGGGTGACGAGCAAGCCCTCTGCCGTCTCGCGCGGGCGACCCGTTGGTTTAGAGGAGCAGCGGCTTCCATCAGATATTGACGTACCGGTACTCTATCAACCGGGAGAGCTTGAAGGTGGCAGCCGCCGCGCGACTGATCCCGTGTGGTCAATGAATGTATATCATCTGGATCACTCTATTACCAAACCCGATGAGCCCGTGCTCTATTATTTGGCTGATGGTCCATCTCGCGGTTTTGTTCGCGAAGAACTTCTTATGGTACCTTCTGACACCCAGTTACCCCCGGATCGATTAGAGTCTTTAGTATTCTATCCTTTTTTCAGAGATTATTTTTTTTTACCTATCCTATAGGCTCTGTGTGCAACCCGTCTTCCATCACTCTCCTCTTGTCGTAGTACGCCGAGAGTCCTAATTTTTGTTGACAGTACGTCTTCATCACCCCGTTAATCATTCGGAATCCCCTGTTCTCCGCCATATCCCTACCCCCTTCGAGAGCACTCTTATACCTTCCCCAAGTCAGATCGTTAGATCTCTTCGACATCCCCTTGGCCGAGTGCTTAGATTTTCCATCACCACTCACGTAGTAACACTTGCTACACAGAGCGATGGCTCTATCCCCTTCGAATTCCAGCTTGAACAGTCCCGGAGCGCCAGCGTCTTCTCCGACAGCGCGAAGTACATGCTGTCAGTATCCATCTGTATCAGTTCGAAATCTCCGCGATCCACGTACTTGTCCAAGAAATCGTAGTAGAACTCCAGCATCCGGAGCTTGGCCAACTGGTAGACCGCTATGCCACACTGAAACGGTCTGTTGATCACCACTCGAGTCTTCCTGCTCGATATCTCGTAAGCCTCCCCAATCTCCTCCAGGTCTTCGAACCACGCGACCTCAGTGCCCGTCGACATGCTTCTCATCCTTCGTATATGTGATGTTCAGGTGTCTCTCTTGTGCCTCTATCAGCTTGCCACAACACGCGTTGCCAACCAGTTTGAATATCTCCGCCAACACCGTCTTGCTCTTGTCTACGTCCCCCGTCCGTCTGGCAGCGGTGACCTCTTCCACGAACCATTGAAACGGTTTTGCCGGCGTGTAGTCTATCACCCTATGCACCGCCTTGATGATCAGACCGTGCTCCAGATACCACTTTAGCAGTGGGGAGTATATGATCATCTTCTTGGCGGACATTGCCCCCACGAGCTTTCTCTGTCCTTCGACCCTTTTCCTCCCGGTACCGGCCAGGTAGTCCTTCATGTGCTGCGGAACATCGTTCTCATCGATTTCTCGATTAACAAACAGCGGTGACATTTCCGAGAACTTGTCTCTCAACGTTTCCGGACCTCTATATCCAACTCCGCAAATCCGAACCACTTTTCACTCCTGACCTTCCTCACGAAACAGTCTATATACGACTGTCTTTCCGGGTCGTCACACGTCCATATCGTCTCCTCCCCGCACGGCATGTCTTTCGACAGGGTAGACAGATACAGCGCATTGGCGTTGTACCCCATCACACCGCCTTGCACATCTTCTCCTCCCGACTACCTACCTGACCCCTGATCGTCGACCTGCCAGCCTCTCGTATCTGGAGAACACTATGGACGGACCACCGACCAATCCCTGCTTCATCATCTTCATAAGTTTCAGACTTCGGCGGACCACTGCTCGGGTGTGTCCGCCTTCCCATCGATCGTCCCACGAAGTAGGTACTGAAGGGAAACACCGGGCAGAGACACAGCATCCTTGAGTATAATCCACACCTCTTCCTCTGTAGAACTCCGTCATCTTAGTCAGAGCCTCCAGGAACGGTCCGACATCCAAGTCGTTGTAGTGTTGCAACCACCATTCCTTGAACGTCTTCATCCCATTTTCTTGGAATACCTTACTACACTCTTTCCACTCGGACAACGACAGTAGGAACTCACCCTTCAACTTCGAGTACCACTCGGGATAGTCTGGCAGCCCCGATGGTCGAGCTGTCCGCGCTATCGAACCACTCGTACGGGAATGAGACTTTATCGTTTTACAGTCGTACGCCTTAACCCACCGGTCGTACGTGGTACCGGGTCCCAGATACTGGATGATGTCGAGAAATCTAAACTCTGGGGTAAACAGAAACATCGTCGTGCTGGCTCTCTTTCCGACCATCACCTTAGTCACGGTGGCCGCCAACTTCTCGACAAAGTACTGCTTGATGAGGTTCAGGTCGTACCTGCTACAGTTGAACTCACCACCGGGACTTGGTCAATCCAAGAGACAATCTTTGCTTGCTGAGACTTCGATAGCATATCTATATCGGCCGGCAGATACTTCTTCCTAACCCCCTCCCTGATTGCCTTGCCTCTCATCTGTAGCTCGGTCACGAACTTCTCGACTAGCGTGTCAGGATCTCGTTCGCAGATGTGGGTTATCCCTTCATGCATCGTATCCCCCAAAGACACAGATATAGGAACGTGCTCGACCTCGAAGGTCAGGTCTTTGGTGGGTTGAGTGGTTTTTGACTTGTCGAGATACGCCTCGAAGTCATAGACTATCTGGTGAGGGTACAGAGTCGTCTCCTCCTCGCGTGGCAATTGTGGATAGTAGGTATTAATTTTATCAAAATTATCATTCAACCACTCGCACTCCCACATCACCACCAGCTCGTAACCCGCCGTCCTTATCTTGGCGTCTTGAATTTTCGTCCTCTTGTACACCGATCTCGCGTTAACTCTCATGCAATGCCTCGGACACCCGTGCCAGTAGCATCCGTGAAACTGAAACACGGTCTCGGTCTCGTGACAGTAACCGTCGACCGGATCACCGCCACCCACCTCTCACCACCGTGACCACAGTCGGCGTGATGTATGTGTTTTCCCACCCTCTCCTCTTCTCTGTTCAACCATTGAATCGACCTCGCACTCGCTGATCCCTTAGGATAGAACGCCTTCTCGTAGGCCGACTGCGGTCTCTCTACCCTCTTACCTGGACAGTCACCACGGTCTTCCCACCCATGCAGGTGGTCGCGTGCCTGTGCATGTTACACGACTTTGTGAACCGTTGTTGGCATCCAGAGCACCCGTACTCGTTCGTCATCTTGCGGAGGTTCGTTATGAGGAACGAGTGACCTCCAAACATTCCTATCGTCATTGTCTTCTCCCCAACCGCGTCGTAGTTTGCCGGACACTTCATTAGGTACCACACTCCCTCATCGGTGGGCTCGTAAACGCGAATGCCCATCTTGAAGTGCTCTTCGACCTTCTTAATATCTTTCAAGGGAATTCCCTTACTATCCGGTCCGTTATCGTGACCGAGATATTCGTTAGCTAGAGTTCGTGCATTCTCACAACAGCGGTCTGGTCTCCCTCCACGGTGGATGGCTATGCACCTAAACAGACACAAGTAGTCGTCGTACGTGTCGACGGAATACATTCCCTTTTTCTGTCTTAACCAGTCTGGGAGTTTTCCCGCTCCCATGAGAAGTTGTTGAGCGTCGATGATCATCTTCACCTCGACCGATATCCAACGAACGAAGGTCCATTTTGTGTTTGGTCTATCAACTTTGTCGATGTCCATTCGACCTTTCTCTCTATCGGATATCCAACTCTCGGCTTTGGCGATCTCGTTTATCCACGGACTGCCCTTTGATTGTTTGTGATAGATCATAGTAGCGTCAGTCTCTATGTTCCTAATACGATACGAGCACGAATACCTCAGATAACACGCCATGGTCATCTCTGGACGAATTTTATTCATTATGCGATTAGCGATCTCCCCATCTACCCCCCTCTCGAAAGTCCATACTATCTTCCTCCTACCCCTATCAACAGTTTCCCTAACTTCAGCTTCTTCGGCGAGAATCCTGGGACCCTCCTCCACCAAAGCTCTGGCGATATCTCTCCTACTCTTAGGAGGTCTCCCAACCAACCACCCTTGATAAATATTATTGTAGTGCGCCTTGAATAGTGGTTTTCTACGCGCGCTGGGATCTTCTTTTACACGCTGCGCGTAAGCAGTGGCGCGCAGACTGGCCGTCGTCTCGTTCTCCAATTTCTCGGAGCATTTTTCAGGGTCAGCGGGCAGTCGTCCGGTCGAAACCGCACGTCGCAGCCTCTCCTCGTAGACGATGGCTCGCGCGTCACTTATCCTATCTGCTATATCTTTCTTGAGTCTCAAACCTCTTAGGGAAATTCCCCAACTCTTAGCTTGCTCTCTCATTTGCTTTATGGTAGACATTATACTGAGTATAACCAATAGATTTTTAGGGTGTAAGTTTATTTGTAATAAATGTATGACAGATTGCTGTAATATACTGAGTATAACATAGGGATTCTTATCTCTAATAGGGTGTATCTTCTCATGTCATAAATATATGGTCTCGCGGTTGATGAAAATATGTTCTCATACATACCCGCCGAACAGTAGGTGTGTTTTTAAAAATTATGCTTACTCCCCCCTTTGTGTTTTGAAAAATTAAAATTATGCCTACTCCCCCCTTCGTGTTTTGAAAAATTAGAATTACTCCCATTCTCATAAATATTCTCATAAAAATGGAGGAAAATCTGAGTAGTATATAAGAGTCATTAATTATAGCACCACCCGGTGGGAGGCTCCACGCGTAGCCATTGGCTTCCAGAGGTTGGTGGTATTGTGACTCTTATATACTACTCCGTCTAAAAATAGCACAAATTCTTAAAAAATCTTCTTCTCAGAACCGCCAACCGGATTTCGACAAAACTTGGTAGGAATGATCGATGTACATTGCTCTTTCAAAGTTGTTAAAATGGTGACCCTGGGGTCAAAAATGGGCGTGGCCCGTGGGGTCAAATTGGGGTCAAATTTTATTTTCGACTGAATATGGTTATTTCATTTATCAAATTGAAGGTATAAATGAGGCGATCACTCTGGTGCATTTTTTGTCGAAATCGAATTGTTATGTCATCCAATATGGCCGCCGAAAGGTCAAAAGGTCGCTCTTTTATTCGAGATTTCAAAATTCTTCTTCACATGAACCGCTTGGCCCATGGTAGCCAAACTTAAAAGTTATGGTCCATGGGTGAAGCCTTTTCAGATTTGTTAAAATGGAGGTCATCGCTTATCCAAGATGGCCGCCGTCTAAAAATAGCATAAATTCTTAAAAAATCTTCTTCTCATGAACCGCTTGCCGGATTTCGACGAAACTTGGTAGGAATGATCGATGTACATTGCTCTTTCAAAGTTGTTAAAATGGTGACCCCGGGGTCAAAAATGGGCGTGGCCCGTGGGGTCAAATTGGGGTCAAATTTTATTTTTGACCGAATATGGTCATATCATATATCAAATTGAAGGTATCAATGAGGCGATCACTCTGGTGCATTTTCTGTCGAAATCGGATTGTTATGTCATCCAAGATGGCCGCCGAAAGGTCAGAAGGTCGTTCTTTTATTAGAGATTTCAAAATTCTTCTTCACATGAACCGCTTGGCCCATGGTAGCCAAACTTAAAAGTTATGGTCCATGTGTGAAGCCTTTTCAGATTTGTTAAAATGGAGGTCGTCGCTAATCCAAGATGGCCGCCGTCTAAAAATAGCATAAATTCTTAAAAAATCTTCTTCTCATGAACCGCTAGCCGGATTTCGACTAAACTTAGTAGGAATGATCGATGTACAATGCTCTTTCAAAGTTGTTAAAATGGTTACCCCGGGGTCAAAAAATGGGCGTGGCCCGTGGGGTCAAATTTAATTTTTGACCGAATATGGTCATGTTATATATCAAATCGAAGGTATCAATGAGGCGATCACTCTGGTACATTTTTTGTCCAAATCGGATTGTTATGTCATCCAAGATGGCCGCCGAAATGTCAAAAGGTCGTTCTTTTATTAGAGATTTCAAAATTCTTCTTCACATGAACCACTTGGCCCATGGTAGCCAAACTTAAAAGTTATGGTCCATGGGTGAAGCCTTTTCAGATTTGTTAAAATGGAGGTCATCGCTAATCCAAGATGGCCGCCGTCTAAAAATAGCATAAATTCTTAAAAAATCTTCTTCTCATGAACCGCTAGCCGGATTTCAACGAAACTTGGTAGGAATGATCGATGTACATTGCTCTTTGAAAGTTGTTAAAATGGTGACCCCGGGGTCAAAAATGGGCGTGGCCCGTGGGGTGAAATTGGGGTCAAATTTTATTTTTGACTGAATATGGTCATGTCATATATCAAATTGAAGGTATCAGTGAGGCGATCACTCTGGTGCAATATTTGTCGGAATCGGATGATTATGTCATCCATGATGGCCACCAAAAGGTCCATTTATTCAAGATTTTGAACGTCTTTTTCTCAGGAACCACATGGCCGATGCTGGGTGAAGCATTTTCAGATTTTGTAAAATGAGAGTCATCGCTTAATCCAAGATGACCGCCATCTAAAAATAGCACTTTTTTTTTAAAACACATGAACTCAATGTCACATACTCCTCTGGTGTTCATGGAGTCAGGTGAGCGAATTAGGGCCATCATGGCCCTCTTGTTTAAACATGCATTCCACAGATGGTCTTCTATCTAGATGTGACAAATCCAGGACTTTCCGTTCCCAGCGAATCTCACTCAGGGGACAAGCCTAACTCGTATTTTTAGCTCACCTGAGCCGAACACTCAAGTGAGCTATTGTTACCGCTTTTCGTCAGTCCGTCGTCCGTCAACACTTTTTCAACGTCTTCTTCTTCCGTACCGCTTGCCCAATGTTGACCAAACTTCACATAGAGTGTATATGCGTTACTTCTTTTAAGGTTTGTTAAAATGGAGGTCGTCGCTAATCCAAGATGTTCGCCATTGAAAAGTAGGTAAAATTCTTAAAAAATCTTCTCACGAATTGCCAGGCCGATTTCGACGAAACTTGGTATGAATAAACGATAGTTAACGCTGTTTCAGATTTGTTCATATGGTGGCCCATGGGTCGACAATCGAATGTGGTTGTGTCGTATATCATATCGAAGGTATCGACAAGATGATCATACTGGAGCATTTTTTTTCTTCAAAATTAGATAATTACGTCATCCAAGATGGTCTCCGAAAGGTAAAAAAGTTGTTCTTTTAATAAAGATTTCAAACGTCTTCTTGTGAAGCGATTAGCCAATATTGGCCAAACTTCACAGTTATGGTCAAAAAGTAGGTAAAATTCTTAAAAATTCTTCTCACGAACCATCAAGACGAATTTCGACAACACTTGGTAGGAATGATTGATTGTCGCCACTGTTTCAGATTTGTTAAAACGGTGGACCCGGGGTCAAAAATGGGTGTGGCTGGAGAGGTCAAGTAGGGGTCAAATATGGTCATGTCTTACATCAACAAGGTATCGACAAGACATTCAGTCTGGAGCATTTCATTTCGGAATCAGATGATTATCTCATCCGAGATAGCCGCCGAAAGGTCACAGGGTTTCCCCCAGGATTTCAGGAAGGCACGTCATTTGTAAGCCAGCTTTCAGTTTCCTATCATGAACAAAAATGCAGAAATGCATCATTTACTGTTTTAAATAGGTTATCATTATAATTGCATGGTATGTGTCATAAATATAAAAGTAACACTAATATTCAAGGCATGTATACAGACTGCGACATGCCTTATGGGCCTGCGGGAAACCCTTGGTCAAATGGTCGTTCTTGTAATAGATATTTCAAACATATTCTTCTTGTGAACCACTTGACCAATATTAGCCAAACTTCAAAGTTATGGCCCGTGAGTAAATCTCTTCATATTTGTTAAAATAGAGGTCATCGCTCAATTCACGATAACTGCCATAGAAAAATATGTCAAATTCTTAAAAATTCATCTTCTCACGAAGCGCCAGACAATGGGGGATAATTATTTCAGGTGAGCGATACAGGCCCATTTGGGCCTCTTGTTTGTTTTGGATCCATACTTTTTTCAGTTTTCTGTCCAACGTGTTAGTATCCAATAATTCCAGGCAGTTGCTAAGTTTTCTTGCAACAAATGGTCCACAATGCCGGGTCAATGGCCCTCAAATCGAGTGAAGTAGGTTGTAACGTTGTGTGTTGTTTGCATGGGTGATGGGATTGGAACGTTAACAGTTACATAGCCAAAGAAAACAATATAATTTTATAACGTATAAACATGTTTTTAATGTCAAATATGGCATATGCCAGTCTCAGGCCATGGCAACGATGAAAATCGTGATAGTATGCCTTATGATATACATACTTTTGTTTCCCATGTAAGCACAATGGAACGTAAGCCGTCAATTATTATTCCATATAGATGTCTCGTGAGTTTATATTGGTCAGTGCCGGGACTACTTTTCACCTGGTAAAATAGTTCCTTCTAAATCATCAGTAATTTGTTTACTTCATTTATAGTTTATACATATTTCGATGTGCATATAAATTGTTACCGCAATGTGTCCGTCCGTCCGTCGTCCGTCCCTCCGTGAACATTTTCAAAAGTCTTCTCGTCGGTAACCATTGGGCATAGAGTTACCAAACATGGTCATGGTCCTTAAGTAGGGGGATTACAAAATTGTTAAAATGACGTCATTACGTAATCCAAGATGGCCGCTGTCAAAAAATAGCACAAATTCTTCAAAAATCTTCTTCTCAAGAACCGCCAACCGGATTTCGACAAAACTTGGTAGGAATGATCGATGTACAATGCTCTTTCAGATTTGTTAAAATGGTGACCCCGTGGTCAAAAATGGGCGTGGCCCGTGGAGTCAAATTGGGGTCAAATTTTATTTTTGACCGAATATGGTCATGTCATATATCAAATCGAAGGTATCAACGAGGCGATTTTTTCGAAATCGGATGGTTATGTCATCCAAGATGGCCGCCGAAAGGTCAAAAGATCGTTCTTTTATTAGAGATTTCAAAATTCTTCTTCACATGAACCGCTTGGCCCATGGTAGCCAAACTTAAAAGTTATGGTCCATGGGTGAAGCCTTTTCAGATTTGTTAAAATGGAGGTCATCGCTAATCCAAGATGGCCGCCGTCTAAAAATAGCATAAATTCTTAAAAAATCTTCTCCTGAACCGCTAGCCGGATTTCGACGAAACTTGGTAGGAATGATCGATGTACAATGCTCTTTCAAAGTTGTTAAAATGGTGACCCCGAGGTCAAAAATGGGCGTGGCCCGTGGGGTCAAATTTTATTTTTTGACCGAATATGGTCATGTCTATATCAAAGTATCAAAGAGGTATCAAAGAGGCGACCGCTCTGGTACATTTTATTTGTTGGATGGTCATGTCATCCAAGATGGCCGCCGAAAGGTCAAAAGGTCGTTCTTTTATTAGAGATTTCAAAATTCTTCTTCACACGAACCGCTTGGCCCATGGTGGCCAAACTTCACATTTATGGTCCATGGGTGAAGCCTTTTCAGATTTGTTAAAACGGAGATCGTCGCTAATCCAAGATGGCCGCCGTCTAAAAATAGCACAAATTCTTAAACAATCTTATCAACCGCCAGCCGAATTTCGACGAAACTTGGTAGGAATGATCGATGTAGAATGCTCTTTAAAAGGTGTTAAAATGGTGACCCCGGGGTCAAAAATGGGCATGGCCCGTGAGGTCTAATTTTAATTTGACCGAATATGCTCATGCCATATATCAAATTGAAGGTATCGATGAGGCGATTGCTCTGGTGCAATATTTGTCGGAATCGGATGATTATGTCATCCAAGATGGCAGACGAAAGGTCAAAAGTTCATCCTTTTATGAGAGATTTTAAACATCGTCGTCTCATGAACCGATTGGCCAATGGTCAGCAAACTCTACCTGTATGGTCCTTAGGTGAAGCCTTTCGAAAGTTGTTGAAATTAAGTTGGCCTGAAATCCAACATGGCCGCCGTCTAAAAATAGCACAAATTCTTAAACAATCTTATCAACCGCCAGCCGGATTTCGACGAAACTTGGTAGGAATGATCGATGTAGAATGCTCTTTCAAAGGTGTTAAAATGGTGACCCCGGGGTCAAAAATGGGCATGGCCCGTGGGGTCAAATTTTAATTTGACCGAATATGCTCATGCCATATATCAAATTGAAGGTATCGATGAGGCGATTGCTCTGGTGCAATATTTGTCGGAATCGGATGATTATGTCATCCAAGATGGCAGACGAAAGGTCAAAAGTTCATCCTTTTATGAGAGATTTTAAACATCGTCGTCTCATGAACCGATTGGCCAATGGTCAGCAAACTCTACCTGTATGGTCCTTAGGTGAAGCCTTTCGAAAGTTGTTGAAATTAAGTTGGCCTGAAATCCAACATGGCCGCCGTCTAAAAATAGCACAAATTCTTAAAAAATATTTTTCTCGTGAACCGCCCGAAGGATTTTTACGAAACTTGGTAAGAATGATCGATGAACAAAAGTTGTTGAAATGGTGACCCTGGTGACAAAAATGGGCATGGCTCGGGGGTCAAATAGGGGTTAAATTTCATTTTCAGCCAGGTTTTTTGAAAAAAAATTCAGGCTACTGGATTGGCGAAAGCCGGGCGGGCGGCGGGCGGCGGGCGGCAGGCAGCGTCCACAATCAATGTTAAGTTTTCGTGATTGAGTCCATTTCTTTGTTACTGTACCACCTAGGACCACCAAACTTTCACAGCTTCATAATCAAGGGGTACCCACCACATATCACTATCCAACATGTTAATTATTTTTTTAACTTGACCCATTTTTTTCCGCGCAGTCGACTTAGCCATTTTCAATGTTATGTTTTCCCGTTTACAATGTTAAGTTTTCGTGTTTAAGTCCATTTCTTTGGTACTGTACCACCTAGGACCACCAAACATTCACAGCTTCATAACCAAGGGGTGCCTACCACATACAACTATCCAACATGTGACCATTTTTTTTTACCTTCACCTATTATTTCTACGTAATTGACTTATCCATTTTCAACGTTAACTTTTTAACGTACGTCTGGTTAAAGTTTTTTGGTTAAAAGTTTTTCGTTATACTATATCTCTGCAACTGCTTCGCCCATTACCTTGAAACTTCACATGGGTGTTTATCATCATCCATAATTTCATTCTAAGCCCCAACCGTGCGGCCCCTGTGCCCAATGTCAAGGTCGAAATTATTTTGATTTTTTTTGTTAATGTTTTTTCGTGTACTATATCTCTGCAACTGCTTCACCCATTACCTTGATACTTCACATGGGTGTTTATCATCAGTGTCGCACCCGCTTGCGGAAAGCGCGATATCGTCGGCATTTTGGCATATGTCCGTCCGTCCGTTCGTCCGTGTGTCCGGTTAAAGTTTTTTTTTCGTTAAAGTTTTTCCATCTACTATATCTATTTTGTTAGTGTCCATGCCTCGCCCCAAGGCGCGACATGCAGGCCACGGCCATCTAGTCTACAAAAAGTGGGTATACTTATGTTATCCAAGTGTCTATGCTTGGAAAAAACCTGGCCTTCGTGGCTTTGCCTCGTTTCTTGTTGATAGAATATAGCCATGTCGTGTATCAAATCGAAGATATCGACAAGACGATCGCTCTGGTGATTTTTTTGCCGAAATCGGATAATTGTCATCCATGATGGCCGCCAAAAGGTCCATTTATTCGAGACTTTGAACGTCTTTTTCTCAGGAACCACATGGCCGATGCTGGCCAAACTTCATAGTAAGTTAAGATCCTTGGTTAAAACATTTTCAGATTTGGTAAAATGAGAGTCATCGCTTAATCCAAGATGACCGCCATCTAAAAATAGCACAATGTTTTTAAAACACGTATGAACTCAATGTCACATTCTCCTCTGGTGTTCATGAAGTCAGGTGGGCGAATTAAGGCCATCATGGCCCTCTTGTTGTTGTACCGATATATTCACAAAGCTTTACATTGAAGTACAGTTATGATAATTGTATCCGCCGTACAAATGTAGGGTGGGTGATACTATGGATTTGACATGATTGTCACACATAAAATCACAGCTCTTGCCTTGCTAAGTTTCGATTTATCTCTCGTTGTTCGCTCACTGATTTCGTGCCTGGAGCATAACTCAAACACTCTTTTGAATATATTAATAATACTTCACATTCACAGACCACTACACGTATATGCCCAATGTCTATGCCCAATTGGAGGTCAAAAGTAAATTTTGTTTCCGCTCTACATCTTGTGAACTGATGAATGGATTTTCAAATTATTTGCCACGCATGTTTGCAATGGTGAGACGATGTGTCCCGTTCAATACCCACGTGCTTAGTCCATGCTCAAAGTCACACTTAGAGGTCAAATTTAAAGTATTGGCATGAAATTTCGATTCTGTACGGAAGCTAATTAGTACGGAAGCCCATTAGGGCCACTTCACTTTTTAGCCAGGTTTTTTGAAAAAAAATCCAGGCTATTCGATTGGCGAAAGCCGGGCGGGTGGGCGGCGTCCACAATTAATGTTAAGTTTTCGTGTTTGAGTCCATTTCTTTGTTACTGTACCACCTAGGACCACCAAACTTTCACAGCTTCATAATCAAGGGGTGCCCACCACATATCACTATCCAACATGTTACTTTTTTTTTAACTTGACCCATTTTTTCCGCGTAGTCGACTTAGCCATTTTCAATGTTAAGTTTTCGCGTTTACAATGTTAAGTTTTCGTGTTTAAGTCCATTTCTTTGGTACTGTACCACCTAGGACCACCAAACTTTCACAGCTTCATAATCAAGGGTACCCACCACATATCACTATCCAACATGTTACTTTTTTTTTTAACTTCACCATTTTTTCCGCGCAGTCGACTTAGCCATTTTCAATGTTAAGTTTTCGCGTACAATGTTAAGTTTTCGTGTTTAAGTCCATTTCTTTGGTACTGTACCACCTAGGACCACCAAACTTTCACAGCTTCATAACCAAGGGGTGCCTACCACATACAACTATCCAACATGTGACCATTTTTTTACCTTCACCTATTATTTCTACGTAATTGACTTAGCCATTTTCAACGTTAACTTTTTAACGTACGTCTAGTTAAATTTTTTGGTTTTTAAAAACTAAAATTTTTCGTTATACTATATCTCTGCAACTGCTTCGCCCATTACCTTGAAACTTCACATGTTTTATCATCATCCATATTTTCATTCTAACCCCCAACCGTGCGGCCCCTGTGCCCAATGTCAAGGTCAAATTACTTTGATTTTTTTTTGTTAAAGTTTTTTCGTGTACTATATCTCTGCAACTGCTTCACCCAATACCTTGATACTTCACATGGGTGTTTTGTCATCATTGTCGCACCTGCTTGCGGAAAGCGCGATCCTGTGCCCAATGTCAAGGTCAAATTACTTTGATTTTTTTGTTAAAGTTTTTTGGTGTACTATATCTCTGCAACTGCTTCACCCAATACCTGATACTCACATGGGTGTTTATCATCATTGTCGCACCTGCTTGCGAAAGCGCGATCCTGTGCCCAATGTCAGGTCAAATTACTTTGAATTTGTTTTGTTAAAGTTTTTTTCGTGTACTATATCTCTGCAACTGCTTCACCCAATACCTTGATACTTCACATGGGTGTTTATCATCATTGTCGCACCTGCTTGCGAAAGCGCGATCCTGTGCCCAATGTCAAGGTCAAATTACTTTGATTTTTTTGTTAAAGTTTTTTTCGTGTACTATCTCTGCAACTGCTTCACCCAATACCTTGATACTTCACATGGGTGTTTATCATCATTGTTGCACCTGCTTGCGGAAAGCGCGATCCTGTGCCCAATGTCAAGGTCAAATTACTTTGACTTTTTTGTTAAAGTTTTTTCGTGTACTATATCTCTGCAACTGCTTCACCCAATACCTTGATACTTCACATGGGTGTTTATCATCATTGTCGCACCTGCTTGCAGAAAGCGCGATCCTGTGCCCTATGTCAAGTTCAAATTACTTTGAATTTTTTTGTTAAAGTTTTTTCGTGTACTATATCTCTGCAACTGCTTCACCCAATACCTTGATACTTCATATGGGTGTTTATCATCATTGTCACACCTGCTTGCGGAAAGCGCGATATCGTCGGCATTTTTGCATACGTCCGTCCGTTCGTCCGTGTGTCCGGTTAAAGTTTTTTGGTTAAAGTTTTTCCATCTACTATATCTATTTTTTTAGTGTCCATGCCTCGCCCCAATGCGCGACATGCAGGCCACGGCCATCTAGTCTACAAAAAGTGGGTATAATTATGTTATCCAAGTGTCTATGCTTGGAAAAAACCTGGCCTTCGTGGCTTTGCCTCGTTTCTTGTTTTTTATTTGTATTTATTCAATATCTTTTCTTGAATTTTCAAGATCTTTTCTTGAATTTTCAAGAAAATATCTCGAAAATTCAAGAAAAGAACTTGAAAATTCAAGAAAATATCTTGAAACATCCTTTATTAGAAACTTTCTTGAAAATTCAAGAAAATATCTTGAGAAAGTATCTTGAAAATTCAAGAAAAGAACTTGCCACTCATGCCACCATTAACTTGATCTTGACCTTTGTTACCTTCGAAATGTCGCTGCAACACTTAGCCTTTTTGTTAGGTCAAACAGTTTGTAACAGTTTCTATACTTTGACACTTGAATCACCTGAACATCTGTCACACACTCGCGACACCATTAACACGACCTTGACCTTTCTCACCTTTGAACTGTCGCTGAAACACTTAGCCATTTTGTTACGTCGAAAAGTGTGTAAGAGTTTCTCCAACATGTAATATCTTCAATATTATGCATTCAATTCTTTGACACTTGAATCACCTGAAGATTTGTCGCACACTCGGGCCAACATTAACACGACCTTGACCTTTGTCACCTTCGAAATGTCGCTGAAACACTTAACCATTTTGTTTTGTGGCTTTGTCTCATTTCTTTAAATTCTTATTCTTTTTTATGGTCCAGTATGCCAGGGCATATCCATGTTTTACAAACATAATCTCTAGTTCAGCTTTTTATGTTGCCATAAAACTGTTTTGTTTATATCTCAATTAATTCATAAATAGAAAACATTGATTTACACAGCCGTTTCTGACACATATTACAAAAACCTCAATAATACGACACCGGCATACGTTTTTCAATGTTGCAGGAAGGAATCTTTTTCGCACAAAGCGGTATTTTCGTTACAAATGTATATAACGCTCTCTCAGATTTACTATATATAATATATCGAGGTGAGCGATATAGGACCACAATGGCAATCTTGTTATGGTTCAGTATGCCAGGGGTGCATACAGGCGCGGATACAGAAATAATTGCAGGGGGGTGGGATCTGTAATTACAATTCGGCATAGCCGACCTCCACGAGTGCGAACTCGTAAAGTCGGGGGATCTGAGGGTCCTCTCACAGGAAATTTTGAAATGCCAGATCGCCGCAGATCCCTAGCAAGGGCGGATTCAGGGGGGGGGGGGGGGGCGGACCCGGCGCGGGGGGGGGGGGGGGGGGGGGGGTGGGTGGGGGGGGGGGGGGGGGGGGGGGGTGGGGGGGGGGTGGCGGACCAGGCGCGCGCCCTCCCCCCCTAAAATTCGCAGAGTAAAGATTTTTTACAAGTTACAAGGCACGTTTCTACGTTCGCGTTGTGAATTTATTGTTTATTGATTTTTTTTTGCTCCAAAATGTGCCAGCTAGAACGCAGGAAATGCGATGTAGATTTCAAAAAATGTCCGGGGGGGGGGGGGGGGAATGCCCCCGGACCCCCATAGCGCGTTCGATAATATAGTCAAGTATTGCAAAATAGTTAACCCCCCCCCCCCCCCGCCCCCCCCCCTAACCGAAAATTCTGGATCCGCCACGAAAAAAGTCATCCAACTATTCGAGTATTGTAGATTTTCTTCTTTTCTTTTTTTTTTTTTTGCCGGGAGTGAGAGTGGGGGGAGGGGGGGAGGGGGGGGGGGGGTGTTCCGGACCCCCTGACGGTGGACACCCTCCCCCCCCCCCCCCCCCCCCCCGCTGTATCCGCGCCAGGCATACCCATATTTTACAAACATAATTTCTCTACTAAATCAAGTAGAAATACTGAAGTACTGAAATATGTTATCTCCACAAAAACTGATCACTTGTATATTTTCTCATCATCATCATCCAGAGGCAAATGTACTGGTCACCGCTATCTAAATGTGAGAACTGAAGATAATAGCTGCTGTATTCATAGGCACGAAGTGGCTTGATTCGTATTTTCCAGAATTTAACTGCTAAAATGAACCCAAAAACTTTGAAAAATATAGAGAATAGTATATGTAGAGTCTATGTAGAGTTTTAGATATAAAGCAAGACAGACCGAAACGCCAGAGGATAAGTTGGCACAGGGCACTATTTTTTTGGTCATACTCGCCGTATATTAATTACTATGCGCGGATGCTCCCTTTAATATCAAGGTGTTTTCCGGTATGTGAGCCGTGTGCTATTTTTAGCGTATGGAATTCCGTCAATAGATGGCGCCATATTTACTGTATTCACTTATTCGTAATTCTATCCCATGGAATGCTTATTGCCTAATGTAAGATTTATATTCATTTGTTTTCGTCTTCTGCTTCCTTTGCCATTTGAGTATTGGTAATTGCTGCCCCCATAGAAATTGTATTGACACAATATGCTATCTCAAGGAGGCAACATATAAAAGGTAGTTGTGAAATGCCTCTTCAAATATTCCCACCCTTAAATATAAGATGAATAAATGCCTCTTCAGAGCTACCATCGAAGACACAGCCACTTTAAAAATTAGATAGTATATGCTTGCAATCTTCTTTGGTTGTTGGGGAACTTAATAAGCTCTGAGCAGCTTGTTATCCCCCTCATTTCTTCTTTATGTAAATCCACATTTATTAATGCGCATAATGCATGAAGTGAATATATATAGTAGGCTACATATCTATCTGTAGAATATGTACAACGAGGGAATACGAATTTATGCATTTATTTGGTAGATATATATATGTCATAATAAACATTAATTTCACCTCGAAATTCCCATTTCGCCCATTTCGCCCGAAATTTCCATTGCGCACTTCAGTTATCCTTGTCTGTTGAATCGAGTCAAGCCAGAACAAAATAAAGGTGAAATGTCAGAGCAGCTGTTTGAACTGTATCTAAAATAAATATTGTAAGTTGCTGTGTGGTTTTATTATTTCATCTAAACTTCTACTATGTTCTTCAATTATATCGTGAAATAACCAATCTTCATTTTGTATGTCGTACCTATTGTATTACCGTTTTATTTTGTTTATTTTTTTTGGTGGTTTAGATTCTCTTCTATCCCGAGGCTGTCTTGTCAATCTTCGCGACCCTTACAACGCTTGTAAGGATGTATTTACGTTTATCTATCAATTAAAATATGTTAATTTGTCGAACATGATCTATATTGTGTGAACATGACTTTCCATGAAGACTTTTCAAGTTAACATGTTTTCCTGAGCTGATGTTGTTGTGACCCAGTTTTCAGCCATGACGTCATCTCTGTATCTCTGGGTCAATAACCTCCAGGCTTTTGCTATTTCTATAAAAGAAAGCATATTCAAGGTAATGGTGAGGTAATGGTGTTGTTACCAGTATCTATCCGTTGGTGCCTCATCAAAACACGATTTACAGTACCTTAGAATCATTTCCAATGCAATGGAAATGATTCTAAAGTGCTGTCAACCAAGTTTTTACTGAGAATGAAGACAACATAATTATGAAACAACAGCAGACAATTAGTTTTGGTTCTCATCTTTTAACCCTTAGAATATGGGAACCAGAAATTGTCGTCTGCTGTTGTTTCGTCTTTTTTCTCAATGAAAACCTGGTTTAAATGGGGAGACATTGTTTTTGGCTTGGTTGTCCGTCCGTCTGTCCGTCACAAAATTTGTGTCGTGCATATCTCCAAAAGTTTTTCAGTTAGAGTTGTGAAATTTTACAGGAATACTTGTCATCGTGTGAAGTTGCGCACCTGGGGTTTTAGATGCGGATTCATCCTGTATTTACGGAGTTATGGCCCTTGACTTAGCGAACATTAGGGATTTTCAACTTGTGTCACGCGTATCTCGAAATGTATTTCAGTTAGTGTCGTGAAACTTTACAGGAATACTGGTCATCGTGTGAAGTTGCGCACCTGGGGTTTTAGATGCGGATTCATCCATTATTCACGGAGTTATGGCCCTTGACTTAGTGAAAAGTGGGGATTTTCAACTTGTGTCGCGCGTATCTCCAAAAGTATTTCAGTTAGTCGCGAAACTTTACAGGAATACTGGTCATCGTGTGAAGTTGCGCACCTGGTGTTTTAGATGCGGATTCATCCAGTATTCACCGAGTTATGGCCCTTGACTTAATCCTGATAACATGCAGTGGTGGTATTGGGGGAGACATATGTTTTTGTCTGATAAACAATCCTCTAGTTTCCATTGGAAATGATTCTAAACTGCTGCAAAACCATGTTTTTTATGCCACCGGGTTTCGAAGAAACGGGTGGCATATAGTGTTTGGACCGTCCGTCCGGCACACTTTTCGGTTAACCACTTTGTCACAGTTTCTCAAATATGCTGCAAGTGGCATCCGCGTTCGACAGACGCATTTCTTGTTGTAATGTAAGTTAATAAATGAACAGCAGACGACAAACTGGAATTCATCATTGTAAGGGTTAAGGATTAAACCTTTTACCCTGTTCTGTCATCTGCAGACCGAGAGGCAATGATGAAGAACAGCGAGAGGATCACACAACTGGAGCAGGCTCTACAGCGGCTCGCGGTCGCCAAGAAACAGCTGTGTAGGAACACATCCGAGGTGAGACCCCAACCGGACCGCCACATTAGGCCCTACTCGCCACCACACAATGGGCTTGTTGAGGTTTACTAATTCCTTGATAAAGACCTTGGGCCAAAACATTGGAACAGTGGTTTGTTGTTTGTTCCGCATCATTGAGCAGTGTAGTTTCTGATATAGCTTGATTTTACAAATATTGGAGCAAATGTGAAATAGTATTGTCTGTTGTCAACCTGTCCTAAATGCACTGTTGGTCATTCAGTCTATGAAACTCTGTCATGCTTCTCACCAAGAAAGAGTAAATATTCTTATCAGGTTGCATAACTTTGCTGTCAAATCAGGAGCATGACTGACCACTCATTCCAGAAGTCTCATTTCTTCATTCACAGCCACATATATAATAAACTGTGTATTCCCAGGCAAAGTCACGGATCCAGAGCGACATGAGCCGACAGCTGGAGGCGTTGAGAACCACGACGGGGGCTTATGGAATGTGCAACCAGCGTAGCCCCAGATCAGCCTGCGCGTCCGCGCAGTCTGATCAGGGTCTGCGCTGTTATTGCCACATATGTAGTTGTGTGTTCACCAGAGTAATATATACCACTGTGTATTCGCCAGGCGAAGTCACGGATCCAGAGTGACATGAGCCGGCAGCTGGAGGCGTTGAGGAACCGCGAAGTGTGGCTGCTCACCCAGCTGGACGTCGTGTCTGGGGCGAAGGAGGAGGTGCTACAGCAGCAGACCGCCCGCCTCAACAAAACCCTAGGCAGTCTCCAGACCGGGCGGTACTCCGGCGACGGTGACCCAGTCTACCTACAGATAGACAGGTGTGTTGGTCGGCGTGCAGGGTGTCTCGGGATGTACTGTATGCTCCACATTGTTCTGCCTATTGGAACTTAAGCTGTTAGTGTAAACAGTATTGTACTCTCCAATTTCAAATTCAGGGCATCCATTATTTTTGCAAATTGCTTATAAAATATGTTCTAAGTGATGTTATTCTGATATACCAGTCTCCGCGAAAGTAGTTGATCCGTCGGATATGTCTGTTAATATTGCCGATGGTAAACCGGAAGTCCGACTATAAAAAATGTAAAAATAAAACTTTTTTTTTACTTTTTTATTCTAACCTTCAATGAAATCACCTTCCTTTGGTATGCGCTTCAGGTGCTAGCTAGCTGTCCATATATGACTGATATACTTAAACTAAAAAGCTCTGAAATATCACACAAAATCAATTTTATGTTTTATAAAACTTTTTCGGTCTGGTAAATATTTGCCCGGTCTGGTAAAGATTTCAAGTTTACCAGACCGAATGTCCTGTAAAATGTTGGCATTTTCGCGGAGACTGATATACCACTGCATATTGTTTGTTACCTTACTAATTCATATGTGCACCTTGTTATAAAAAGTGGCATGCATGCTTATTTGCAAATTATATTTTTTTTTATTTTTAGCCAGGTTTTGGATTGGCGAAAGCCGGGTGGGCGGCGTCCACAATCAATGTTAAGTTTTCGTGTTTGAGTCCTTTTCTTTGTTACTGTACCACCTAGGACCACCAAACTTTCACAGCTTCATAATCAACGGGTGCCCACCACATATCGCTATCCAACATGTTAATACCTTTTTTTGAACTTGACCCATTTTTTCCGCGCAGTCGACTTAGCCATTTTCAATGTTAAGTTTTCGCGTTTACAATGTTAAGTTTTCGTGTTTAAGTCCATTTCTTTGGTACTGTACCACCTAGGACCACCAAACATTCACAGCTTCATAACCAAGGGGTGCCTACCACATACAACTATCCAACATGTGACCATTTTTTTTACCTTCACCTATTATTTCTATGTAATTGACCATTTCCAACGTTAACTTTTTAACGTACGTCTGGTTAAAGTTTTTTGGTTGAAAGTTTTTCGTTATACTATATCTCTGCAACTGCTTCGCCCATTACCTTGAAACTTCACATGGGTGTTTATCATCATCCATATTTTCATTCTACCCCCAAACCGTGCGGCCCCTGTGCCCAATGTCAAGGTCAAATTACTTTGAATTTTTTTGTTAAAGTTTTTTTGTGTACTATATCTCTGCAACTGCTTCACCCATTACCTTGATACTTCACATGGGTGTTTATCATCATTGTCGCGCCTGCTTGCGGAAAGCGTTATTTCGTCGGCATTTTGGCATACGTCCGTCCGTGTGTCCGGTTAAAGTTTTTTGGTTAAAGTTTTTCCATCTATTTTTTTAGTGTCCATGCCTCGCCCCAAGGCGCGACATGCAGGCCACGACCATCTAGTCTACAAAAAGTGGGTATAATTATGTTATCCAAGTGTCTATGCTTCGAAAAAACCTGGCCTTCGTGGCTTTGCCTCGTTTCTTGTTTTACATGTACAGCTGAATATTGCAGTGCTCCAGATAAGCTTTGTGTCTATTAAAGAGTATTGTACCACCTGATTTCAAATTAAATGTGTCTTTTATTTTTACAAATAGATTATTGATTTCTTCATTAATATTAAATAGGGAACAAATGACCAAAACACATTTAAACATTCACTTATTTGAGTGTATTATTACTTATTTATACTGTAATGCAGTTGAATATTTACAGTATTTTCTACTCCCACTTTTGATAATCAATGCGTAGTCTGCTAAAATAAAATAAGTGCGTAAAATATGCCAATACATCCTTTATCTGGAGCTCTGATATAGATGATATGGAAATTAGACATTGTATGCCATGATTCTGCCGTCCATACCAGGCTGGATATAGCGGACCTACACCCGGAGGAGACGCCCTATGTCTGTTTCAAGTCTGACGCGACGGGCCTGCGTGACGCCATCACGCGGTACGGCAAGATTGACGCGAACACGGTGACGCCGCTCCATTCGCCGTACATGGCCCCAGAGTACCCGGCCCCCAGCCTGCCGCGACACTTCGAGGACTATGACGACGCCGAGCACCACGTCCTCTACAAGACCGTTGAGGAGATCAACCGGATGAAGACCGAGCATGCCTGTGTATGTGTCATCGGCGGCAGCCAGTCACAACGTAGAAAATATCCCAGTGTTGTGCCTGGAGCTAACCTGGGGGACGTTTTGCCACCTTAAGATGCCATATTTCTATCATTGTTGCGCCTGCTTTAGCAGAAGCGCGAGTAATCGTTCATCGTCCGAAATGTTCAAAAGTTTGTACAAGCTTCGTCATCATGCTATAACTTTAATATTACTTTACGGATTGCTTCAATATTTGGACACTTGACACATGTAAGCATTTGGAACACACTAATGCTGCCATTAATATGACCTTGACCTTTTTTACCGTCACATTTTTACAGAAACACTTAGCCATTTTCTTGGGTCAAAACATTTGTACAAATTTCTCAACATTACTTGATAGATTGCTTCAATATTTGGGCACTTGATACATGTGAACTTTTGGAACACATTCATGCTGCCAAGACCATGACCTTGACCTTTGTGTACCTTCACATTTTTTTTAAAACATTAGCCTTTTTTTTTGTCAAAAGGTTTGTACAAGTTTCTTCATCATCGTATATCATTAATATTACTTGATCGCTTCAATGTTTAGACACTTGATACATGTGAGCATTTGGAACACACCCATGCCACCATGAACATGACCTTTTTAACCTTTACATGGTTGTGGAAACACTTTGCCATTTTTTTATGTCTTCAACCATGACCTTTTTCGTCTTTTAAGCATGCACTTTTCTGACGGTTTTTGTGATGCTTTATTACATTCTCATGATCATGTTACGGTCAAATGCCTCGGCAGACACGACCCCGCTTCCGTGGCGGAATTCTTGATTTTAATATAAAATGGCACAATTCTGAAATTGTTCCCTTTGGACCTACGTCCTGGACACAACACTGCTGCCAGACTACTGTCTGTTTCACGAAACCTGCCTAAATTTTACGGCTATATAAACAATGCAAAAACAATATATTTTTGTTAATAATTTTATCAAAATTTAAGAACGATCCTTCTTTTTTTATTTCGTGAATGTTTGGTAAAAATTTGTTTGATTTCATAAGATTCTCAAGTTTCTGATTGGTGTGGCTCCTGCAGCTTTTAAATGGAATATTCAAGCAATTTGATAAGAATCTGGAGTCGGCTCACTTGCTTCATGAATAATTTGCCTTGGACATGTGCTTTCCCATCTGTATATGACTGCTGTTAAATGGACTTAACCCGTTCACCCCTAAGTAACTGGAATGGATTTTTATATGATATTTTTCAGACCAATCCAATCGTCACAAAATGATTTTCGACTAGTACATTTAATATTAAAAGGGGATGTTTTTGTTCTCAAAAATGTGAAATTGCTTGCAAAAAGTGCAGATCCTGATGAGACTGCTCGTAACGAGCCAGTTCATCTGGATCTACACATTTTGCCGATACCACTGTACAGGCCTGTGGTGTTCAAAGGGTTAATTAATAAAATCCCGCTAATTGACAGTGAACAGTTTATCCCCAGATCAGCCTGCACATATAATAATCATGACTTTATTTAATGAGGATAAAACATCAGTTGACAAATCCAATCTTCCCTGAGACCCTCTCTAACTATATAAAAACATACATACATAGTATTTACATTATAATCATGCATAAAAGACTTGTGATTTACAATTTGGTCAAGATTAGATGCTGGTATTTTATAGGCAAGCAGAACGTTTAGAAACGATGTTGCTGTGCACGGTACCATTGCAAATACAGGTTTTTGAATGATACCAGACTTTGTGCTTGCCTTTATAATACAGTATCTGGAAGATATCCAGATTAGTGATCCAGATTAGGCTATGGATATTTTCAGAATATTTCTCTATGTGGCTTTGGTACATAAAGTAATCTATTTACAGAAGAACACAGATTTAGGTTATGAATTTCATGTGTATAAGTGAAATTATTTTGGAGAATTATTATTTAGAGATTTATACATTAAAATAGCCTTTTTATAATAAACCCTTGCATCATCTGGGGTAAAACTGGACGCAACCTACAACCTGTATCTAATCTCAGTTGAGCAGACGCATACTCCAATATTTACACCTTCAATTCAAATGGAAACACCCAGTCAATGTATTGCGTTTATATCCCAATGCATTACATAAGTCTATGACGTTGTTGGTAGGCTAAAAAATGCTGGACGTCATTAATTTCCATGATGTTTTCGACAACGGAAGGCTATTGACTGCAACGTTGCTGTTCCATGATTTGCTACAAAATGACTTAAAAGAAGATGATTCTTAATTTTAACACCATATTTGGCTATTTACATTTTTGAAACTCTCAGAACATGCAATGTAAATATAAGTAATAAAACCGTCGGCTGTTGTGTTTACTTTAGTATGAACAACGTTTGGTTTGTGACTCCACAAACTTTAAACCGTTCCAAATGTTTGTTTACTACAGTAACCACAATAGCCCATGGTTTTATTCCTTAATTGAATAAATTGTCACAAACTGAATTAGCCCCTATTTATCACCACAAGCTACATATTGATTATGTGCAGGTGTACGTGAACATCCCGAAGTTGTCGACGCGAGTGGAGGACTGGCTGCTACACCCGGGATTCTCTGCTACGTCGACGACGGCTTCCGAACCCCAGTTCACGTTCCCCAAACTGTCGAGTGACATCACCCACTGGCTTCAACAGCGACCCAGCTCACGCATGGCCATCGAGTCGGTAAGTGACCACGGGAGGGTATATACCAGTCTTATAAATAGCTTGGAACTTTGAAAATCACTAGAAGAGTAACTTCCCCTTGAACAACTTCTGGGGTGTCCATGATGTTATAATTGGTAGAATTTGACGAGTAAGCATTGTGACATCAGACAAACAAATTCCGCTAATTATAATACCAATGAGGCCACTGAAGTTTTTCAAAGGCTGCTTCTGGGACGTTACCCATTTACTTTACTTTCCATCAGAGCTCCAGATAAGGCTGAATATATTTGTTCTCGATGTAAATATTCCGTTCTGATTTTGGGATTTTCCCCCCAATGCAGCAGGTTAAAATGGGATAGAACCTGTTTGCCCGGCCTTACATGACCTTAGCTGTTGATAGGCCGTTAAACACTAATAAAAAAACAAACAAACAAATGGTTTATTGATTTTCATCATTATTAAATGGGGACAAATGATAAAAAAAAACATAAAATAAATTTAAACATTCACTTAATATTTGAGTGTATTATTACGTATTCACTTATTTATACTGTAATAAAGTTGAAATTTACTTAATAGTTGAGCTGCAGAAAAACAGTGCACAACTTAGTAAATTTTCAATTTTATTACAGTATTTTCACTACTCAATTTGAAAATCAATGCGTATTTTCACATTGCTGTGAGTATTTTGTACTCCCACTGTTGATAATCAATGCGTATTCTGCTAAATTAAGTGCGTAAAATATGCCAATACACACCTTATCTGGAGCTCTGTTTAATGGGAACTGGTTCTGCCCAGATGTTCATCCCATAGCCACACCTCGCAATTCCGTAACACCAGTATGCGGCCGAGTCTACTCGTTTCCTGTCTATGTTTTAAATCTTTAACCCCCAAGTAACTGGAATTAATTTTTATAAGTTAATTTCTTGACCAATCCAATCATCACAGAATGATTTTCAGACTAGTCAATTTATGAAAAGGGGCTATTTTTTTTTCTCAACAATATGACAATTACTTACAAAATGTACAGATCCTGAGGAGACGGCTCGTCACGAGCCAGCTCATCTGGATCTACACTTTTCCCCAATACCACTATACAGGCTTGTGGTTAAGTAGTGTGTACATTTGTAATATGGAAATTTCGTACTGGACAAGGGCCAAGAGATCTTGGTGATTGGTG
The DNA here is from genome assembly GCA_029237695.1 of Conchocele bisecta. Taxonomy (NCBI): domain Eukaryota; kingdom Metazoa; phylum Mollusca; class Bivalvia; order Lucinida; family Thyasiridae; genus Conchocele; species Conchocele bisecta. The sequence continues at coordinate 30,577,291 of CM055267.1, forward strand.
CCCAACTCTAATGTAGCATGTCACATTTTCAAATGTTGCATGGTCATTATGTACCTGAAACTCGCACTGGTTCTACCCAGATGCTCATCCCATAGCTGTTGCATGACATTAAACTGAAACACTCGCTCAACTTTAATTAAAAAGATTTTTGTTGCACCGAAAGAAATATAATTGCTTAATTTCATAGATGTTATATTAGAAACAGTATCGCAGTCCCATTCCCATATAAGGACTTCAATTTATTGTGATAGTATTCATAAAATTGCAGTTCTTATATTTGAAATTTCAATTGACTAAGTCAACGGAAAGCGACTGATTTGTCAACAGGGTGGCAGTAGGCAGAGTGAACTGCAGACACTGGAGCGGATGTCAGCGGATGCAAGCATTAAGACGTGGCTCCACAAGATCAAACAGAATCCCTATGAAGAGGAGGATGACGAGTATGAATTCATTGACGATATCTCAGGTACGTCATTGCTATGGTTACAACAGATTCATTGACATTGCTACTAGGGTTATGACAGATTCATTGACAATTTTATTAGGGTTACAACAGATTCATTGACAATGCCACTAGGGTTACATCAGATTCATTGACAATACTAGAATTACGACAGATTCATTGACAATGCCACTAGGGTTACATCAGATTCATTGACAATACTAGAGTTACAACAGATTCATTGACAATGCCACTAGGGTTACATCAGATTCATTGACAATTCTAGAGTTACAACAGATTCATTGACAATGCCACTAGGGTTACATCAGATTCATTGACAATTATAGAGTTACAACAGATTCATTGACAATGCCACTAAGGTTACATCAGATTCATTGACAATTCTAGAGTTACAACAGATTCATTGACAATGCCACTAGGGTTACATCAGATTCATTGACAATACTAGAGTTACAACATATTCATTGACAATGCCACTAGGGTTACATCAGATGCATAGACAATACTAAAGTTACAACAGATTCATTGACAATGCCACTAGAGTTACAACAGATTCATTGACAATGCCACTAAGGTTACATCAGATTCATTGACAATACTAGAGTTACAAAATATTCATTGACAATGCCACTAGGGTTACATCAGATTCATTGACAATACTAGAGTTACAACATATTCATTGACAATGCCACTAGGGTTACATCAGATTCATTGACAATACTAGAGTTACAACATATTCATTGACAATGCCACTAAGGTTACATCAGATTCATTGATAATACTAGAGTTACAACAGATTCATTGACAATGCCACTAGGGTTACATCAGATTCATTGACAATATTAGGCTTATGACAGATTCATTGACAATGCCATTAGGGTTACATCAGATTCATTGACAATACTAGGGTTATGTAATGACAGATTCATTGCCAATGACACTACGGTTACATCAGATTCAGTGACAATACTAGGGTTATGTAATGACAGATTCATTGACAATGCCATTAGGGTTACATCAGATTCATTGACAATAATAGGGTTATGTAATGACAGATTCATTGCCAATGACACTAGGGTTACATCAGATTCAGTGACAATACTAGGGTTATGTAATGACATATTCATTGACAATGACACTAGGGTTACATCAGATTCATTGACAATACTAGGGTTATGTAATGACAGATTCATTGACAATGACACTAGGGTTACATCAGATTCATTGACAATACTAGGGTTATGTAATGACAGATTAATTGCCAATGACACTAGGGTTACATCAGATTCAGTGACAATACTAGGGTTATGTAATGACAGATTCATTGACAATGTCACTAGGGTTACATCAGATTCATTGACAATACTATATTGACAATGCCACTAGGGTTATGACATATTCATTCACAATGTTACTAGCATTATAACATATTCGTTGATAATGTTACTAGGGTAACAAACAGATTCATCGACAATGTTTCTATGGCGATTTATTGACAATGTTACTAGGGTTACGACAGATTCATTGACGATGTTTCTGGGGCGATTTATTGACAATGTTACTAGGTTTACGACAGATTCATTGACAATGTCATTAGGGTTACATCAGATTCATTGACAATACAAGGGTTATGTAATGACAGATTCATTGACAATGCCACTAGGGTTACATCAGATTCATTGACCATATTAGGTTTATGACAACAGTTCATTGACAATGACACTAGGGTTACATCAGATTCATTGACAATACTAGGGTTATGTAATACAGATTCATTGACAATGTCACTAGGGTTATGTCAGATTCATTGACAATACTATATTGACAATGCCACTAGGGTTATGACATATTCATTCACAATGTTACTAGCAGTATAACATACATTGATAATGTTACTAGGGTAACAACAGATTCATTGACAATGTTTCTAGGGCGATTTATTGACAATGTTACTAGGGTTACGACAGATTCTTTGATAATGTTACTAGGGTTACGACAGATTCATTATCCCCTTGCTTCATCCTTACCGGAATCCCAACTGGAGACCTGGTTTGGCCCTCTCATATGTCTTTGGCATTTTGTATGTGACAGTTGAATCTGGTTATACCCCTTATGTGAGTATTACGATATTCGTAATCCTATTTTAGGGGAAGGGGCCAAGTGACTTGGTGTGGTATGGACCTGGCACCAGGTCCGGTTATTCTAATTTCAGGGCTGAATATATTTGTTCTCGATGTAAATATTCAGTTCTGATTTTGGGATTTTCCCCCCAATGCAGCAGGTTAAAATGGGATCGAACCCGTTTGCCCGGCCTTACAGGACCTTCGCTGTTGATAGGCCGTTAAACACTAATAAACAAACAAACAAACATTATCCCCTTGCCAATAGGCAAGAGGGGATATAGTGTTAGTCCATGTACACATGTGCATACTTGCGTTAGTAACACCTTTAATGTTTCAATAACTCTTGAACCGGTTTAACAATTTTGATAATATTTGGCCACAATGTGTGTCATGGGATGATGCTTTGTTTTGCCCATGGTCACGGAGGACTTGTGTTCACTTTGTTTGTAAGGCAAATTTGTAAGGCTAAAATGTAGCTTCCTTATGATGAGTGGATGCACACAGTTTAATTTGATTTTTGATTTGACACCTGTGTCATGGATTATCTCCTCCTTTTCGACATAGAATTTGGCTATTTTGCCTTGTAAGTTGTAAAACTTTTAAACCGTACTAGATACACACCTGAAACTTGGTATGTAGCTTCCTTATAATGAGTAAATGCGCAATGTTTATTTCGATTTTGATGTGAACCCTGTGTCATGGATTATCATCTCCCCCTTTTCGACTTACAATTTGGCAATTTTGCCTTGTAACTCATCAAACTTTTAAACGCTAATAGCTACAGACCTGAAACTTGGTCTGTAGCTTCCTTATGATGAGTAGATGCGCACAGTTTATGTTTCGATTTTTGATTCCTCCCATGGGTCATGGATTATCTCCCTTTTTGGACTTGGAATTTTGCCTTGTTAATTATCAAAGCGGTATGTGTTCTATGAACACATTTTCTATTTTTTCAATAACTCTTGAACCGCTTCATAAATTTTTATAATATTTGGCCACAATGTGTGTCTAGGCATGGTGCTTTGTTTTGCATACGACCTCCCAAGGTCAAGGTCACTGAGGAATTTTTTATATTTTATTATTCTTATCAAGGCTGCCAGCAAGGAGATAAGCTTCGTTTAACAATGCCATTTCTTGTTGAGAATGTTACTAGGGTCACAGACAAATTCATTAACAATGTTGCCTGTTACAACAAATTCATGGACAATGTTTCTAGGGTTATGACAGATTCATGGACAATGTTTCTAGGGTTATGACAAATTCATTGACAATGGTACTAGGGTTATGACATATTCATTGACAATGATACTAGGGTTGTGACAAATTCATTATGACAAATTCATGGACAATGTTTCTAGGATTATGAAAAATTCATTGACAATGATACTAGGGTTATGACAAATGCATTGATATTGTTACTAGGGTTATGACAAATTCATTGACAATGATACTAGGGTTATGAGAAATTCATTGATATTGTTACTAGGGTTATGACAAATTCATTGACAATGATAGATACTAGGGTTATGACAAATTCATTGATATTGTTACTAGGGTTATGACAAATTCATTGACAATGGTACTAGGGTTATGACATATTCATTGACAATGATACTAGGGTTATGACAAATTCATTATGACAAATTCATGGACAATGTTTCTAGGGTTATGACAAATTCATTGACAATGATACTAGGGTTATGAGAAATTCATTGATATTGTTACTAGGGTTATGACAAATTCTTGACCAATCGATACTTATTTGGATACATTGATATTGTTTCTAGGGTTATGACAAATTCATTATGACAAATTCATTGACATTGTTTCTAGGGTTATGACACATTCATAGACAATGTTTCTATGGTTATGACAAATTCATTGACAATGGTACTAGGGTTATGACCATATTCATTGACAATGATACTAGGGTTATGACAAATTCATTATGACATTCCATGGAACAAGTTTTTAAGGATTATGGAAAATTTTCATTTGGACAATGATACTGGGTTTATGACAAAGGACATTGATATTGTTTTAATTGGGTTATGACAAATTCATTGACAATGACTTAGGGTTATGAAATTTCATTGATTATTGTTTACTAGGGTTATGACAAATTCATTGACAATGGTACTAGGGTTTTGACATATTCATGACAATGTTTACTAGGGTTATGACAAATTCATTTTAAAAATGCATGGACAATTGTTTTCTTAGGGTTTATGGACAAATTCATTGACAATGATACTAGGGTTATGAGAAATTTCATTGATATTGTTACTAGGGTTATGACAAAATTCATTGACTGATTACTAGGGTTTGTGACAAATATGATATTGTTACTAAGGGTTATGAAAATCATTGACAATGGTACTAAAAGGGTTATGACATATTCAAATGACAAAGATACAAGTGTTATGACAAAATTCATTATTATGACCAAATTCCATGGACAATGTTTCTAGTGTTTATGACAAATTCATTGACAATGAAACTGAGGTTATGAGAAATACATTGATATTGTTACTAGGGTATGACAAATTCATTGACAATGATACAAGGGTTGTGACAAATTCATGAAATGGTTACAAAGGGTTTATGACAAAATTCATTGATATTGTTACTAGTTAGACAGAATTTCATTGACAATGGTACAAGGGTATGAACATAAATTCATTGAAATGATACTAGGGTTATGACAAATTCATTATGACAAATTCATGGACAATGTTTCTAGGGTTATGACAAATTCATTGACAATGATACTAGGGTTATGAGAAATTCATTGATATTGATACTCAGCAGGGTTATGACAAATTCATTGACAATGATACTAGGGTTATGAGAAATTCATTGATATTGTTTCTAGGGTTATGACAAATTCATTATGACAAATTCATTGACATTGTTTCTAGGGTTATGACACATTCATAGACAATGTTTCTATGGTTATGACAAATTCATTGACAATGGTACTAGGGTTATGACATAAAATTCATTGACAATGATAACTAGGGTTATGACAAATTAATAATGGGACAAATTTCATTGACAATGAATTCTAGATAATGAAAAAATTCAACCTAGTGGTTATTGACAAATGCAATTGCTATTGTTACTGACAGGGATTATGGACAAATTCATTGACATGAAATTACAAGGGTTTATGTAAGAAATTCAAATTGACAATGGTACTAATGGGTTAATGACATTTATTCATTGACACTGATTACTAGGTTTATTATGACAAATTCATTAAGACAAATTCATGGCAAAGTTTTCCTAGGTTTAAGACTAATTCATTGACAATGGGAAACTTTAAGGGTTATGACAAATTTGCATTGATATTGTTACTCAGGTTATGACCAAATTCATTGACAATGGTACAGGTTTGACAAATTCCTTGATAATTGTTACAAGGGTTAATGACAAAATCTTGAAATATTTGTATTTCAGGGTTTAGACAAATTCCATTGACAATGTACTAGGGTTATGAAACATATTCATGAAACAAAGAATACTAGGGTTTTTGACAAATTCATTATTGACAAATTTAATGGGAAACAATTGTTTCTAGGGTTATGCAAATTCATTGACAATGGTAACTAGGGTTTTATGAAAAATTCATTTTAATTGTTACTAGGGATTATGACAAATTCATTGGACAATGGGATACTTAAGGTTATGGGAGAAGTTTCATTTGATATTGTTTTCTAGGGTTATGACAAATTCATTAATACAAATTATTGAACATTGTTTCTAGGGTTATGACAAACATTCAAATTAAGACAATTGTTTTCTTAATGTATGACAAATTCATGACAATGAATACTAGGGTTATGACATATTCATTGACAATGATACAGGGTTATGACAAATTAATTTATTGACAAATTCATGGACAATGTTTCTAGGATTATGGAAAAATTCATTTGACAATGATCTAGGGGTTATGACAAATGCAGGGTTATGAACAAATTCATTGGACAATGGATACCTTAGTTACTAGGGTTATGACAAATTCAATTGATTATGTTTACTAAGGTATGGACAAACAATTCAATTAATTTATGTTACTATTGGGTTATGACAAATTCATTGACATGTACTTATTAGGTTAATGGACAATATTCATGACATGATACAGGTTATGACATATTCATTACAAATGATACTAGGGTTTATGACAAATCATTATGATGACAAATTCATGGACAATGTTTCCCCCTTTCTTTTCAAGGGGTTATGGACAAAATTAATTGGACAATAGATACTACTAGGGTTATGAGAAATTCATTGATATTGTTAACTAGGGTTATTTTTGACAAAATTTCATTGACAAATGATACTAGGGTTGTGACAAATTCTTGGGATATTGTACTAGGGTTTATGACAAATTCATTGCTATTTTACTAGGTTATTGACAAATTTCATTGGGGACAATTGTACAAAGGGTTAGACAAATTCATGACCAGAGAAAATTACTAGGTTATTGACAAATTCATTATTGACAAATTTCATGGACAAATGGGTTTATTAGGGTTTGATCGCAAATTCATTGAGACCAATGATACTAGGGCATGAGAATTTCATTGATAAAGGTTTACTTAGGTTTAAGACAAATTCATTTGACAAAATGGATACTAGGGTTATGAGGAAATTTTTCATTGATATTGTTTTCTAAGGTTAAGACAAATTCATTATTGACAAATTCAATTGACATTGTACTCTAGGGTTATACACATTCATAACAATGTTTCATGGTTTTATGACCAAATTCAATTGACAATGGTAACTAAGGGTTATTGACATATTATCTTGGACAATGATTTACTAGGGTTAGGACAAATTAATTATTGACAACCATTCAAGGACAAAAATGTTTCTAGGATTAAGAAAAAAAACTTTCATGACAATGATACTAGGGTTTATGACAAATGCATTGCTCATTGTTTAACTACAGGGTTATGACACAAATTCAATTGACAATGGATACTAGGGTTATGGAGCACAAATTACAATTGACAATGGTACTAGGGTTGAATGACTATTCATTCATTGACAATGATTTACTTAGGTTGGACTTTTTATGACAAAACATGGTTCACAATGTTTCCTAAGGGTTATGGACAAAAATTCATTGACAATGAACATTTACTTGGAGGGTCTTATGGACCAAATGCATTGAATATTGTTTACTAGGGTTTAAATGACAAATTCATTGGACAATTGATACTTCAGGGTTATGAGAAATTCATTGATATTGTTTACTAAGGGTTATGACAAATTCATTGAACAAACTGTTAACTAGCGGGGTTATGACAAATGCATTGATATTGTTACTAGAAAGGGGTTTATGAACATATTCATTGACAATGGATACAAGGGTTAATGACATATTCATTGACAATGATTACTAAGGGTTATTGACAAATTCATTATGGACAAATTCATGGACCAAAGTATTTCTAGGGGTTTTAAATGACAAAACTTCAATTGACAAATTGATACTAGGGTTATGAGAAATAAATTCATTGATATTGTTACTAGGGTTATGATCCAAATTCATTTGGACAAATGATACTTAGGGTTATAGACAAAATTCATTGATATTTGTTTAACTTAAGGGTTATGACAAATTCCATTGACAATGGTACTAAGGGTTATGACATATTTCATTGACAATGATACTAGGGTTTATGACAAATTCATTTATGGACAAAATTCATAGGACCAACTGTTTCTTTTAGGGTTTAATGACAAAGTTCAATTGACAATGGTTACTAGGGTTTATGGGAGCATATTTCATTGACAATTGATACTTAAGGGTTAATGAACAAATTCATGGACCAATGTTTATAGGGGTTAAATGACAAAATTCCATTGACAATGAATTACTAGGGTTATGAAGAAAATTCATTGATACTGTTACTAGGGTTATGACAAATACATTGACAATGATACTAGGGTTATGACAAATTCATTGATATTGTTACTAGGGTTATGACAAATTCATTGACAATGATACTAGGGTTATGACAAATTCATTGACAATGATACTAGGGTTATGACAAATTCATTGATATTGTTACTAGGGTTATGACAAATTCATTGACAACGATACTAGGGTTATGAGAAATTCATTGATATTGTTACTAGGGTTATGGCAAATACATTGACAATGATACTAAGGTTATGACAAATTCATGGACAATGTTTCTAGGGTTATGACAAATTCATGGACAATGTTACTAGGGTTATGACAAAGTCATTGATATTGTTACTAGGGTTATGGCAAATTCATGGACGACACCTCGGTATCTCATTACTAGTGTTATGAATTCAATTCATTGACAAGATGTCAGGTACTTTGTTTATTGCCAGGATTACAACAAATTCATTTTGTGAATCACTAACCGCCATGTTAAAATGTGCTTATTCCTTTAGGTCAATCAATTTACAACATCACTTACAACAAACTCCTTGATTTTGAGCAAAAGTTTCATGTTCATGTTAAGACAGTTGTATAATCACTGACTGCCATGTTGTGTTGTGCAGGTGACACGAAGACCCAGATGAGTGGGGACCTTCATTTGGAACAATTCCCTGAGCCCGTAGACAACAACAGTATGTGGCTGACGGCCGACAATACACCCAGGGTTCCCTCAGTCAAGGTGAGTTGGAAGCAGAATGGCACTTTGAATGTTTTAACCTCTTGTCTAGTAGCCAAATATAGCATGATATTTCAACATGTGTGGGAATATTACCCTTTTAAACCACCTACGGGTGTTGATGTTTATTTTATAGGACTGATAACCGTTTGCGGCGTATTGCTCTTTGTGAAATAAAATAGTTGCTGAAATTGTAATGAAATGTCCTGCAGGGTAATACCTGGCACCCAGTACAGTGTCCCAGATAATACTTGGGAAGATATGTATCACCATACATATGTATCACCATGCATATCCGTACTATGACAATTCGGTCCCTCGACACATTGGCCTGGAGTGATTGACATTTTTGCCTGTCTGGCAAAATTCTAAAAATTAGCGGAGGCATGTATATTAGAATAAATACAGTGGATCTTTTTTAGGCTACAGGAGCGTGCTATTTGATCTGTCGCCGATTTCACCAAAATGGCTAAGCATACTTATCTGGCTAAGTATACTTTGAGGGAGTAATCATTTATTTTTTCCGAAATGCAGTATTTCATATAGAACTAACGACTGCATATATTTGATGATTTAAAGTATGCAGAATTATTATTCTGAATTTATTACATTATCACAGCCAAAATGGCTGTGATAATGTAATAAATTCAGTATAATAAAAAATAATAAATTTATCCTTAAATTAAAAATTTCTCCCTCAAAGTGTACTTAAACTATAATTTTGGTGAAATCGACTACAGGAGCTACACTGGTCATAAACACCATTTCTCCAGTTATAGCCAACAATAGTGAAATCTATGTTTCTATCTATGTCATAAGCCACTAGCCTGGTATTCCATATGTCCTACAGGCGTCGGAGCTCGCTCTGGACAAATGGCTACTGAAAGCGGAGAGCAGGTCAGCCGTCACCGACGTCGTCACCCTTGACATGAGCCGCTACTTTACGAACATCGCCGACGAACTCGATATCTGGCTCCTCCCTGGATCCCGCTGCTCACACAAGCCTCTGGATGAAGCGGAGTATCATCAGGGTCGCGGGGTGGATGCGAGGGGGTTCCGCGACGCGTACAGCAGTCTGGCCCTGTCACACAACCCCTGGCTTCTCTCCACCCGCTCCCGCTCCAGGTCCAACCCCAGGATGAAGTCACAGTCACCAGAAGTTAGCCGCAAGTCCATGCAGTCAAGTTTCTTGAGCGTGTCCTCGGACCCCGCAGTGAAGAACAAGTGGCTGCTCACTAGCCAGTATATGGCCCCATCAACCTTTTGCCCATGTTCTACTATGGAACATTATTTAAATGAAACAAAGCAGCTAACTTGGCTGAATTCGGGTGTAAAGCCAACAGCTTGCTTCACTTCTAATTACAACCCACTTGAGAGCTATTTGTCACGCACCCAAGGTGGGGATAACTCCGAATGGTTAGTGGCGGCGTCTACGTATGTAGCTGTGGAAGAGCCACAGTCGCCCCTGAGTGATTGTATACAGAAGTACAAGCTGGCCTCTGCTGACCAGTGGCTGCTGTCCAGTAATACGGCCACTGATGACCTGTCCAGTGGTCAGTCCTACGCTGATATACAAATACGCCTGCCTGAAGGTGATGACGTAATCTGGTTAATGCCGAAAGGTTCGGCTAATGGAGACACTGATTACGACCTATGTATTGACGATATGTGATGCGATAGCACTTTCTGGTGTACATGTTTACTACATGTCGTGATTCTCCCGAAAATTGTCGTCTGCTGCTGTTTCATAGTTTCTTTCTCAATAAAAATATGGTTTGACGGCACTTTAGAATCATTTTTATCAAAAATATGGTTTGACAGTATTTTAGAATCATTTCCTTTGGAAATGATTCTAAAATACTGTCAAACCATATTTTCAAACCATATTTTCCTTTGGAAATGATTCTAAAATACTGTCAAACCATATTTTTGATGGAAAATAAAACATAAACAGCAGGCAACAAAATCTAACCCAGCATTGTACGAGTTAAATGTGCATGTTAGATATCATGTTCTTATGCAACTTGAACTTTTGATCGACTGACCCCAAACAACCTAACACTTGGTATGTAAAATAATCAGGAATGGTGATGGTATGAGGTTGTTGTACATAATTTGTTGTTTACTTATGTACGTAGATTTAATCATGTAAATGTGCAGATTGTAAACCAAAAATTATTGTATATATTGTGTTAATGTGTTTTATTCATTATTGCCATAGCTTGCAAACAGTATAATGGAATCTAAATACCTCAGCAAAATCTACAGTTACATGTATCATAATTGTACGACACTTTAGCCAGGACTGAATGGCTGGCTCAACGAGATGATATAAAGTCTATACTAATTACAGAGCTCCAGTTTAGGTGCGTAATTGGACCAAATTTTCCGGGTATTTTTTCTTATTTCTTTACGAAACATGGCAAGTGGGAATTGATTTAGAATCTTCTCATCGAGACGATTCTAAAGCACTCCCAACTTGCCAATTTTGACAAAGAAATAACGAAAGTCTCCCCAAAGTTGATCAAATTACGCACCTTAACTGGAGCTCTGAATTATATAATACTCATAAAAAATATAATAATTACATGTATTTGAAATCGAAATCATGTTGTGTGCAGTATTTTGCCGCCAGTGATTTCTGGTATCTGCTAGTGATTAATAGTGAACGGCAGGCAATAGCTGGTGTGCATGTTGATTTGAAACGGAACTGGTCACAAACCTCGTAAGGCTGCCCGTACTGGAATGTATGTTTCTGGACGTAACCAGAGTAGATCCTAGAGTCTAAGACAGCTGGTACATTCATGGGTGGCAGGTGGGAGCACGTGATGGGTAATTTAACGATCGGAGTTCATCCTTACCAGAATCCCAACTGGAGACCTGGTTTGGCCCTCACATAGGTCTTTGGCATTTTGTATGTGACAGTTGAATCTGGTTATACCCCTTATGTGAGTATTACGATATTCGTAATCCTATTTTAGGGGAAGGGGCCAAGTGACTTTGGTGTGGTATGGACCTGGCACCAGGTCAGGTTATTCTAATTTCAGGGCTGAATATATTTTTTCTCGATGTAAATATTCCGTTCTGATTTTGGGATTTTCCCCCCAATGCAGCAGGTTAAAATGGGATTGAACCCGTTTGCCCGGCCTTACATGACCTTAGCTGTTGATAGACCGTTAAACACTAATAAACAAAACAAACAAACATTCATGCACAGGGATTCAGTGTGTTTCGGCTTTCTTCGGTATTACAGGGCTCCAGATAAGAATTAGTAATTGAGTATTGTCACTATCATTTCTGAAGCAATTGGGTATTTCAAAATTTTCATTGGGTAAAATGAAATCTCACTACTGTTTACACATTAACAGATAGAAATGATTGAATAGTTTTCTTCGAAATGAAAACATATCTTGGCATTTCATTAGAATTGTCTCGAGATGTGTTTTCATGGAAAATAAGAAAAATATACTATATTTGTAGTCTGTTTATTGTTTCCTGCAGCATAATAAAGGTGCCATAAATTTTGTATTGCTTTTTGATACTCGCTACTTGTGATTTCAATTGGGTTTTTGGCAATTTTAATTGGGTATTTAAGTAAATACGCAGCTTAACTGGAGCCCTGGTATTACTATACTTCCAACTCCGGTTGGACATGACACTGTATAGTAATATTATTAATGCTAAGATAAATATTTTGGAGAAAAGTGTAAATGTTAATTTTGAGAAGTAAAGTTATCTTGCTGAAATAGCATAGTTAGAACATAGTTGTGCAAACAATATTGATGTATGGCTGGTATACTCGGGTCAGACACAACCTCGTATCGCAACAAATGCAATACTGTATTTAACACTAACGTCAATATTGTTTTGGAACGTTCACTTGTTTATTAGAGAATTATCATTATCGTGCTGAAATACATGGAATGTGTCAAACATTACCAATTTAAAGATGTTATTAGGGCCTCAGCGGTGCTCTGTTCTTTTCACCCTGTCTGTACATATGTCCGTTCGTTTATTTTTTTGTAAGAGTTTGTCAAATCACCTATAGGGGTCCTAGGTGCGTCGACAGACCACAATTTCTCGTTTTGATTTTGTTACGATACAAGCGTGTGTCCTGGAAACCTTTCTATAAATATCTAAGCAAATATTTCTGCGCCGAACACCTTTGCACTCGTGCTGTTTGCAGATGCAGATCTAATGTGCAGGTGAGTGAGACGCAGTATGGGACCTTTTCACCTTGACCTAGTATGTCCTGGCGAACACGCACATTAGTGAAGTTACCTCATACAGTATAAGGTTTCAAAATGTCCAGCCGTGGGTAACCCCAAGTCTGTAGGCCGTGGGTTCAAACAGTTCCCGAGTGCCACGGCAAACGTTTACCCACAGCTGGACATGGTCGAATGTTGTTGTTACATTTCCATCGGAAATAGTGTTTAATTTGAGCATATATGCAGCTTTCGGTACTTTGATCCATTCAAACAGCTGATTTACACATACTGTATGATACATGTTCCGAGGTCGCAGTACACATCGTGTGATGTAACCGCACCAATTTCAAAATTTCAGTGCAACCATTGTGAACTGGTCTGGTGGCGCGTTCTAGTAACATTATGAGACACATTAATTACTTAGGTGTTGGCTTGGCCCCGGAATGATCATTGTCTACAGCCACGGTCAAACAGCATGTGCTGTACGTTTGAACACGGCTCGAGCAGTGTCGAACGAGTCGTGTAACAATATGCAATTTATGTCATTTAATGATATCTGAACATCTCCATGCCCTTCTTTGAACTGTCTGGAATAATTACACAATTTGGATGGAATACGAGCATGGCAATATCTTACACATTTGTTGTGAAAGCCTTCCCCTAGATGTGCAGACTTAGTTGACATCATTGTATACATAATGTTTACAGTTTACTACAACTTTTCTATGTATCTAACGGCAACAAAATAGGGCGATGTTTGCTTTTTATTCTGCTGAGTGTACATAATTTGTATTTTTAACTTAGATTGTCATCACTTGGCGGAAAAATTCCATTCTCTGCGATTCTTTGTCGGAGTTATAAGGCATTATGACCACAAAGTGACTGAACGATGGACAAATGACCCAAAAAGTATCACATTACCCCACCCACCTACTTCCTTGCATAGTGGGTGGCAGGTGGGAGCATGCGGTAATTTAACGATCGCGAATCATCCTTACCTGTATCGCAAATGGAGCTCTTGTTTGGCCCTCAGGTGCGGCTTTGGCATTCTTGTATGTGATAGTTTAATCTGGTAATGCCACTTGTATGAGTAATACGATTATTCCTAATCCTATTACTTGTAGGGGAAGGGGCCAAGTGACTGGTGTGGTATGGACCTAGACCAGGTCGGGTTATTCTAATTTCAGGGCTGAATATTTATTTATCTAGAAGTAAATGTTCCGTTCTGATTTTGGGATTTTCCCCCCAATGCAGCAAGTTACATGCAGGATCGAACCCGTTGGCTCGGTTTTAAATAACCGTCGCTGTTGATAGGCCATTAAACACCAATAAACAAACAAACAAACAAACTTCCTTGCAGTACAATATTTACCGTAATATTTTTGGATCATTAAACTGTCTTTCACCTGTGCACAAGGCCGGAAATTTCAGTATCGTCTATAAATTGTACAGTTTTTTAGCAAAAGAAATAATCAATTGAGAAAATGAATTTTACGTCACTTGGTCGAGAACTTGCATGATCCCTTACCCTGAAAGAAATGGTTCATCAACTCTGTGGCAAATTCAGTCTGACCACACTGATGCAGATTCTACTACATCTATGCTGGCTCTAAAGTTGAGCTGCCAACCAGTGCAGATCCAGATCAGCCTGTGCATCCGCACAGTCTGATCAGGATCTGCTCTGTTCGCCATTCCATCAGTGAAACAGACTGTCGGACCAATGCTAAGGGTATTTATACCCTTGGCTTAAGAAGTATGCTTTGGGGTATATAGTTTTTGCCTTTCTGTCCGGTCGTCCATCCGTAACACATTAATTTTGTTTTTTCTGGTTCGGGCGGCTTCTGGGGGGGTATCAATGCACCCCTGCTCACTTGGTCTAGTATTTTAACAGTTTTATAAAATTATGGCAACATTTTAAGATTGGAAATGTTAAAATAGCACGTTTTCTCCTGAGTATGATGCAGCACTTCCTAGTTTTGTAACCATGTTTTATAACAAATACAACATGAACAGCAGATAACTATCAATATCTGTCCATAATGCTTGTAATAATTCTTAGCTCTGTAAACAAACCAATCTGTGATTCTTGTGTATAAACCAGTGTATATCTTGTGCAATTAATTATTGTAGTTACCATGGAAACGTCTATAGACCTGTTATTCGGAATCCTGTTTTATTTATCAGAATACAGATAGCTTGTTTTAATCTTCTTACCTGTTGTTCTTTTCTTCGACTTGCAAATACAGTGGAACCCCTCCAAACCGGACACTCGGGAAATATAGATTTTTACCTTAGATGTATTTCGCCGTTATGTATCTCTGATTACATCGACTTTTCTTGATTGCAAAACACTAGCATGGAGTGCTCACATGTCTGCTTTACACAGTGGAACATCTCCAAACCGGACACCCTGGGATTGCCCAGGGTGTCCGGTTTGGATAGGTTCCACTGTGTTTACTACTATTATAACATTCTTATTCGACAGAACCTGCCCCGTGCAGGCACCGGGGCGGGATCAACTGATCCTGAGAATAGTGCTGCAGTAGCCATTGCTTGTCGTAAAAGGCGACTAAACTGGCTTAACGATTGGGTTCATACTTTCCGGAACCCACTATACCGGATTTGGCCCTCATGTACATTTTTGGCTTTCTTGTATGTGAGAGTTGAGTCGGGCTATGCCCCATATATAAAAGTAAGATTAGCGCTAATCCTATTACTTTTAGGGGATGGGATAAATGATGCTGGTGTGGCGAGGGCCTGGCACCAGATCAGGTTGTTCTAATTTCAGGACTGAATATATATTTTGATTGTAAATATTGAGTTCTGAAGTTGGGATTTACCCCCCTTGGACAGGTGGATATGGGACTCGACCCCGTTGACCCGTCTGCGTGTAGACTCCCTGAGGCTTGTACCTCTATGTCAGAAAAGCGGACGTTAAACCCTATTCACTCACTCACTCGACAGAACCTCTATACTGGACACCCAATCAACCTGTGTGTGCTCAAATGTGGCTGTGACTGGAGAAATGGGATTATGAGTTTTGTGACCAGTGTAGATCCGCACAGTTGATGAGGATCTGCACTGTTCGCCTTTCTATCAATGAAACACCCGTCGTGCTTCTAACAAGCAATATATGCTCGTAGATCTGGGGGCCGGTTCACTAAGCTCCGTACTTCACTACTAAGCTCCGTACTTTACTACTAAGCTCCGTACTTCACTACTAAGCTCCGTACTTCACTACTAAGCTCCGTACTTAACTAAGCTCCGTACTTCACTACTAAGCTCCGTACTTAACTAAGCTCCGTACTTCACTACTAAGCTCCGTACTTCACTACTAAGCTCCGTACTTAACTAAGCTCCGTACTTCACTACTAAGCTCCGTACTTAACTAAGCTCCGTACTTCACTACTAAGCTCCGTACTTCACTACTAAGCTCCGTACTTCACTAAGCTCCATACGACTAAATGTTCGTAAGTACAAAATTATGATATATATTTTTGTTTACCTAGTTACCCAGTTACATTGACTGGTTTATCTCGGGATCGACGATTATAGCGCGCATTATCAGTGATATGTTTACACAGTGCTGAGTTATGTTTTTAGTATCTCGGAGACGTATGGAACGCCAAATATTTGTTGCTAGCAATATATATTTGAGTTTATGTAGATTTTATGGAACGCCAAATCTACATAAACTCAAATATATATTGCTAGCAACAAATATTTGGAGCTAGCAATAAATATTTGGAGAGCTCTCGAAATCATTTGCAGAGCTCTCGAATCATTTTAGCGAGCATTAATATAACTTGATTTCCGAAGAGCGCTCCAAATCAAAGCATATAATGCTCGCTACAAATATTCTAGAGCTCTCTAAATGAATTTCGAGATATCATTTATTATTTCGAGAGCTCTCCAAATGAATTCGCTAGCTCTCCAAAGTCATTTAGAGATAGCTCCAAATCATTTAGAGAGCTCTCCAAATCAAAGTATATAATGCTCGCTACAAATGATTTCGAGAGCTCTTTAAATGATTTCGAGATATCATTAATTGATTTCGAGAGCTCTCCAAATGATTTCGAGAGCTCTCCAAATCAAATTTTATATTATGCTCGCTCCAAATGATTTCGAGAGCTCTCCAAATGATTTCGAGATATCATTAATTGATTTCGAGAGCTCTGCAAATGATTTCGAGAGCTCTCCAAATATTTATTGCTAGCTCCAAATATTTGTTGCTAGCAATATATATTTGAGTTTATGTAGATTTTATGGAACGCCAAATCTACATAAACTCAAATATATATTGCTAGCAACAAATATTTGGAGCTAGCAATAAATATTTGGAGAGCTCTCGAAATCATTTGCAGAGCTCTCGAAATCAATTAATGATATCTCGAAATCATTTGGAGAGCTCTCGAAATCATTTGGAGCGAGCATTATATAACATTTGATTTGGAGAGCTCTCTAAATCATTTGGAGAGCTCTCGAAATCAATTAATGATATCTCGAAATCATTTAAAGAGCGCTCGAAATCATTTGTAGCGAGCATTATATAACTTTGATTTGTAGAGCTCTCTAAATCATTTGGACTAACTCAAACTTTGGAGAGCTCGAAATCATTTGGAGCATCTCTAAATCATTTGGAGAGCTCAGGAGTTTGAAATCATTTGGAGAGCTCTCGAAATCAATTAATGATATCTCGAAATCATTTAGAGAGCTCTCGAAATCATTTGTAGCGAGCATTATATAACTTGATTTGGAGAGCTCTCTAAATGATTTGGAGCTATCTCTAAATGATTTGGAGAGCTCTCGAAATCATTTGGAGAGCTCTCGAGAAATCAATTAATGATATCTCGAAAATCATTTAGAGAGTCTCTCGAAATCATTTGTAGCGAGCTTATATAGCTTTGATTTGGAGAGCTCTCGAAATCAAGTTATATAATGCTCGCTACAAATGATTTCGAGAGCTCTCTAAATGATTTTTGAGATATCATTAATTGATTTCGAGAGCTCTCCAAATGATTTCGAGAGCTCTCCAAATGATTTAGAGATAGCTCCAAATGATGTAGAGAGCTCTCCAAATCAAATGTTATATTGCTCGCTCCAAATGATTTCGAGAGCTCTCCAAATGATTTCGAGATATCATTAATTGATTTCGAGATATCATTAATTGATTTCGAGAGCTCTCCAAATATGTATTGCTAGCTCCAAATATTTGTTGCTAGCAATATATATTTGAGTTTATGTAGATTTGGCGTTCCATACAAAGTAAGTATTACATATATTTGATATTTGCTGCAACGGATTTTGATGAACTATTGTGCAGCAAACGCGTCTTCATGAGCCGCATTTGGTCGTCCCGGGAGTTCGGCACATACTTATGTCGTTTTTGCGAAGACTCGATTTCCGTGTCGGTAGACTGGGAAATCGATTCTTCGCAAATACTACAGAAGTTTGGGCCAAAGTACAGAGGCCACCAAATGCAGTTTAACAAGACGCGTTTGATGCGCCAGATTTCATAAAAATCCATTACATAATAAGGAAAAAATAAAAGAATTTGTTCTTTGAATCGGAGGGCTTCTGGAAGTTTCAGTACTTGCTGTTGTTGTTGTTGTTGTAACCACGTGATCATACACCTTGGACATGGACTGGAGTTTTGGGGATTTTATGATCTGTGTAAATCCAGATCAGCCTGTGCATCCGCAGTCTGATCAGGATCTGCCCTGTTGGCCATTCCATCAATGAAACACCCGCCCTGCCTCTAACAAGCAATCCACATGTATATCATTATCAGGCTACAGGAGTGTGATATTTGATGAGTCGTTACACTGTTCACAAATCCCATAAGCCCCATTTCTCCAGTGCCCAGTGTAGCTCCTGATCGTTATCGCAATCCATCAGCCTCATAAGGGTATAGCCACCTTCCTAGAAAGAAAACAATGTTTCACTTACTGAATGGCGAGCCGTGCAGACGTGAATCAAACTACGCAGATGCGCAGACTAAAATGTTCGCAAGTGTAAATTTAGGATCGTCTGTAAATTTCAATTGATGGATTTACATTTATTGAGCCTAGGCTGCATATGCAGCCTATGCTCAATAAATGTAAATCCAATAATTGTTTACAAGAAAACATTGTTGATGTGAAATTAATTGTGCACTTACGAACATTTTAGTCGTAAGAAGTTTATTGAAACGGGCCCGAGATCGTTATCAGGCTGCAGGAGTGTGTTATTTGATCAGGAGCTACATTCGTCACACATACCATAAACCCCATTTTACTAGTAACAACCACATTTGAGACACGCCTTGTGAGTGTGTACCTGCGGACATCTGCGTAATTTCATTAAATACGTTTACAAAATTTACAATATTTTTCATTAATAAAGTCAAAAGTTGACACAATTTTCAGAGTACATGCGGAAATTTTTGTCACCGCAAGTACTCTGAAAACTTTTGACGCCATTTACGGAAAATATTGTAAATTTTGTAAACGTATTTCATGAAATTACGCGGATGTCCGAAGGTACAACATCACATGTCGTGTCTCATTTGTGGCCAGGGATGCGCGGATGTGCAGGCTCATCCGGGACTACACCGTTCGCAAATACCATAAGCCCAATTTTCCAGTCACAGACACAGATACCTGTAGCCTATTGCATCAACATTGCAAAGTATACTTTATTAGCAAAGTATACTTTGAGGGAGAAATTTTCAATTTTATGATAAATTTATTAATTTTTATTATATTGAATTTATTACATTATCACAGCCAATTTGGCTGTGATAATGTAATAAATTCAGTATAATAATTCTGCATACTTTTAATCATGAAATATATGCATTTGTTAGTTCTATATGAAATAATGCATTTCAGCAAAAATAAATGATTACTCCCTCAAAGTATACTTTGTAATGTTGATGAAATAGGCTACAGGTACAGGCATGTACACAGTATACAGATGGTATATAAGTTTCGTTGAAAGTACATGTATATCTATGGAGCCCCGCAGGGGACATGTATCTTTTTTATTAATTCGTTCCCACGAAATAAGAATTCGTTCCCTCAATTCAACAATAAGTTCCCTCGATATAACAATTCGTTCCCACGATATAACAATTCGTTCCCTCGAATTAACAATTCGTTCCCACGATATAACAATTCGTTGTTATTTCGTGGGAACGAATTGTCAAATTGAGGGAACGAATTGTTATTCTTGGGAACGAATTAATGAAAAAAAGAATGCGGTGCTCCGTATGAATCCGTCTGCACGCCCAGATAGTTTACATCCCCGAGACTACATGAACGATTGCCTTTAAACTTCTATGTTAACTATGGTCAACTTAATGACAGGCATGTGGTTGCTTAAAAATGAAATTTTATATCAGTGGTCGACGGAATTGTTCATGTTATTTAATTCGGGAATTGCAAAGTACATTGATAGTTATTTTAAGGTTAACTTATTTGTAAAATTTATTCTATTTTATCCTAGTCAACCGACCCCCCCCCCCCCCCCCCCCCACATGCTCACCTCCAATTTCAACTTTGTGGACATATGATAACGTGAGACACCCACGCAATACATATGTACGTATCACCGGCTGTGAAAGGGGATCTTACTTCGAGGAATTCATATACATGAAACTTGAACATGTGCCATAAAACATTACCCCACCGTATTGTCATAATGTATGTAACATATATTATAGAAACGTGGCTGTGACTGGAGAAATGGGGTTATGGGTTTTGCGAATCGTGTAGATCCAGATCAGCCTGTGCATTCGCAGTCTGATCAGGATCTTCACTGTTGCCAATCCATAAATGAAACCTCCATCATGTTTAAATCAATATAGGTCGTTTATCAGCAGGCCTCGACAAATCCACTCGTCCGCTCGTATTGGCGAGTGAATTTTCTATCTGTTGCCTATTTCACCAACATTGCAAAGTATACTTTTCTTGCAAAGTATACTTTGAGGGAGTAATCATTTATTTTTCATGAAATGCATTATTTCATATAGAACTAACAAATGCATATATTTCATGATTAAAAATATGTAGAATTATTATACTGAAAATTTCTCCCTCAAAGTATACTTTGCTACTAAAGTATACTTTGCAATGTTGATGAAATAGGCTACTGGGCGTGTGGTAATTTGAAGAAAGAGTGCGGCATAAATATTAAAACAAAAAGGAATTTATGAGTTGAAATCCAATCTGGACGAGTGGAAAATTAAGAAGTTGTCGAGGCCTGATCAGGCTACATGTGTGTGCTATTTGATCAGGAACTACACTTGTCACAAATCCCATAAGCCCCATTTATCCAGTGACGGTCACATAATTATATAGAATCTGTTACGACCAATGTACTTTGTCATGACGTGTATGTATGTATATTTGCAACGATTTCAGAGTTAACAAACTCAAACTATCGCCAAAATTCAACGTCCTTCACCCATCATATCGGCACAAAGGTAAGATGCCCACCACGATCAATTCCCTAGGATGTTCGACCACATAGTTATGTTATCAGTGATCCAGTTTTGTTCTGGTTTCCCAGAAATATATATGAATAGTTATGCATGTACAATACATAACTTGTATTAGGGACGTTACAATGTGTGCGAGCAGCATACCCCCAGATCAGCATACGCAGTCTGATCAGGGTATATATTAGTTGCTCGCATTCCGTAATTAAAGTGGCTTTACTTTCATGAGCAAAACGATTGCAGATCCAATCAGACTAACTGACTTTGTAAGACAATCAGGATCAGTATTTTATTTCATTTGAATAAGCACACGTCATATATACACACATTAGTATTGGAAGGGGGGGGGGGGTGTCAAAACGCTTGTATAATACCTCTTCAGCATTTGAAGGGGTGTGTGGGAAAAGGGGGCTAACTCCCTTATGGAGTTATTCGGCTTCTTCCATTGACCCACAGAGCTCCAGATAAGGAATTAGTAACTGAGTATTGTATGTCACTCCATCACTTCTGAAGCAAAATAAAATCACACTACTGTTTACACATCAACATACAGCAATTATTGAATAGTTTGCTTAGAAATGAAAACGTGTCTTGGCATTTCATTAGAATTGTCTCCAAGACAATTCTAATGAAATATCAAGATGTGTTTTCATGGAAAATAAGAAAAATATGCTATACTTGTGGTCTGTTTATTATTTTGTGCAGCATGTTAAAGGTACCCAGGGCTCCAGATAAGGAATTACTAAATTTAAATAGTAAATGAGTATTGCCACTCCATCATTTCTGAAGCAATTGTGTATTTCAAAATTGTAATTGTGTAAAATAGAATCAGACCGCACTTATTGAATGGTTTGCTTCTAAATGAAAACATCTTGGTATTTCATTAGAATTTTCGGAGACCAAGATGTGTTTTCATGGGGAAACAAATTCTATATTTGTGGTCTGTTTATCGTTTTCTGCAGCATGATAAAGATACCACACATTTTTCATTGCTTTTTGATACTCACTACTTCTGATTTCAATTGGGTTTCTGGCAATTTGAATTGGGTATTTACGCAAATACGCACCTTATCTGGAGCTCTGGTACCACACAATTGTTATTGCTTTTTTATACTCGCTACTTCTGATTTCAATTGGGTTTTTGGCAATTTTAATTGGGTGAGGGACAAGTGGCGTTTAGCCACACGAGATTGAGCAATAACAGGTCTGTGATGCCCTTAGATGTTCGGGGCCGCACGCGCGCTACACTGAATGGATCAAATACGCTCGACCCATTCAATTGCTGATGCATGTGAACGTTAACTCGATTTTGTCAATGACCCCGTAATACGGAAGCCCATTAGGGCCACTTCACTTTTTTTTTTATCTTTTCTTGAATTTTCAAGATCTTTTCTTGAATTTTCAAGATCATTTTCGAGATCTTTTCTTGAATTTTCAAGATACTTTTTGAATTTTCGAGATCTTTTCTTGAATTTTCAAGATATTTTCTTGAAATTTCAAGATATTTTCTTGAAAATTCAAGAAAAGATCTTGAAAATTCAAAAATTCAAGAAAAGATCTTGAAAATTCAAGAAAAGATCTTGAAAATTCAAGAATTGTTTTCAAAATGTTTTCTTGAATTTTCAAGTTCTTTTCTTGAATTTTCAAGATTCTTTTCTTGAATTTTCAAGATCTTTGTTGAAAATTCAAGAAAAGATCTTGAAAATTCAAGAAAAAAATTTGAAAATTCAAGAAAAGAATTTGAAAATTCAAGAAAACATCTTGAATAAATGGAAATTAAAAAAAAGTGAAGTGGCTCTAATGGGCTTCCGTACCTTAAATTGTAAGATAGCTCCCCTTTTCCCATTGATCCCTTGTACGGTTTCAAATCAAATGGCGCATGCATGGTACGGTCTTTCAGCCGCGGGTCACAATGGAGGTCAAAAAACGGAATGTCATAACTGTGGCCTACGTGTCTTGTGTGTAGTGTAGTATGTTTACCACAAGCAACCTGGAGTCGAATGCGAAAATAACACTCGACATAACATACACGTGTATTTGACATTGAAGTACATTTGTAATTTATATATGGCTGTGACTGGAGAAATGCAGTTTATGTGTTTTTCGACCAGTGTATATCTAGATCAGCATGTGCATCCGCCAATGAAACACCCGTCATGCTTCTAACCAGCAATTGTATATTATATTGATCAGTAGCCTATTTCACAAACAAAATGCAAAGCATACTTATCTTACTAAGGACACTTTGAGGTAGAAATTTTCAATTTAAGGATAAATGTATTAATTTTTATTTACTGAATGTATTACATTATCACAGCCATTTTGGCTGTGATAATGTAATAAATTCAGTATAATAATTTATTCTGCCTACGTTTAATCATCAAATATATGCAGTCGTTAGTTCTATATGAAATCATGCATTTCGGGAAAAATAAATGATTACTCCCTCAATGTACTTAGCTAGATAAGTATTCTTAGCAATTTTGGTGAAATCTGCTGCAGGAACTACACTGGTAACAAATCCCATAAGCCCCATTTCTTCAGTCCAGCCACAGCCATATATTACAAATGAATCTTCATTATGTTGTACGGAGCCCCGCAGGGTAGAATTATTTTTTTATTAATTCGTTCCCACGAAATAACAATTCGTTCCCACGAATTAACAATTCGTTCCCACGAAATAACAATTGGTTCCCACGAATTAACAATTCGTTCCAATTGTTATTTCGTGGTAACAGAATTGTGACATCGTGGGAACGAATTGTTAATTCGAGGGAACTTGTTAAATTGAGGGAACTTGCAAGCTGAATTGTCCAGGGGGCCGTTTCACTAAACTTTGTACGACTAAAATGTTCGTAAGTGCAACATTATGATAGTCTGTACATTTCACATTAACAATGTTTTCTTGTAAGCAATTGTTGGATTTACATTTATTGAGCATATGCTGCATATGCCTATGTCAATAAATGTAAATCCATCAATTAAAATTTCCAGACGATCATAAGTTTGCACTTACGAACATTTTAGTCGTACGAAGTTTAGTGAAACGGCACCCAGTTGAGTGTCGATAGTCACTGGTGCTGTACTCCGCACCAGCGTAAAATATTTCACGTCCAAAATGGCGGCGCATTCCTGACGAATGCCCTTCAGCTTCATGTATACAGTGGAAATTCTATAAACCGGACACCAAGAAAACACAAGTGATTTTGTTTTTGGTGAGTTTCTTGGTCATTTATCTCAGGTGATAATGTCTGTTCATGATCGCGTAGCACACAACTATGGCTCAGAATGAGCATATGCCTGATTTACAGTGAAACTTCTCTAAGCCGGATACCCTTGGTACCGCATAAACACATTTTCGTCTAGTAATCGGCGCATGACATTTTCGCCTGCTACGAGACGAAACCGCGTTACATGTACGAGATTGTGCTCTAAGTAGAGCTGAGTGGTATCTCGTCAGGAAACCGGTGCAGTTGTCGACGTGAAACATTTTACGCCGGTGCGGAGTACAATACTCTTTACTTACCAGTGATAGTCTTATTGATCTGGGGGCCGTTTCACTAAACTCCGTAGAACTAAGATGTTCGTAAGTGCAAAATTATGATAGTCTGTAAATTTCACATTAACAATGTTTTCTTGTAAACAATTATTGGATTTACATTTATTGAGCATATGCAGCCTATGATCAATACATGTAAACCCATCAATTGAAAGTTCCAGACGATCCTAAATTTGCACTTACGAACATTTTTAGTCCTACGAAGTTTAGTGAAACGGGCCCCTGATGACAATCTGTGTAGATCATGTGGAAAATGAGGGTTTTATTAATATGTGTTCACAAGAATACAAGTGTTAGCGACGCTATTGATAGTCCGGTTTCTAAGACCATCTACAGCTGTTTTACGTAGTCTACAGGCATCCTCCAGGGGCCAGTTTCACTAAACATCGTACGATTAAAATGTTCGTAAGCGCAATTTTAGAATCGTCTGGAAATTTAAATTGATGGATTTACATGTATTGAGCATAGGCTGCATATATATGCAGCCTATGCTCAATACATGTAAATCCAACAATTGTTTACAAGAAAACAATGTTAATATGATATTTACAGACTATCATAATTTTGCACTTACGAACATTTTAGTTTTACGAAGTTTAGTGAAACGGCACCCAGATTATCGGACAAAAATGGCAGTGTTTTTACAATATTTTTCTTTAAATAGCAGCTATGGGTATACAATGTTCACAGAACAATCCTCGGTTCTTTCTTTCTCAACGCATGTAAACTATTTAGGAAAATGTGCCGTCTTTCTCACTTAAAATTGGGTCAGATCTGACATCAGTTGTAAGATTGCCCCAAAATTAACATCTACAATGAATCACACTGAATCAGTAGTCTTATAACTTATATTCTCACATTTAAATCATAAGTTTATGGTCAGATCTGACATCAGTTGTCAGATTGCCCCAACATTAACATCTACAATGAATCATTGAATCAGTAGTCTTATAACTTATATTCTCACATTGAAATCATAAGTTTATCGCCCGTAAACCAGTGTAAACAGCATTGTGTAGTTCTGCAGAAAAATCAGTCACCCTTCGCTTCTTGGAAAACACCATATTTATAGAATTTATTGTATTTATAGAACAACTTGGCAATGACGTAATGGGCACTATCGATTCCCCCCCCCCCCCCCCCCCACGCGCGACTTTGACATTGTAAACAATTTGTGGACCAGAGTTGGGGAATGTTTTCAGCAAATTTTACTAAAATGTTTACCTTGGCGATATATTTTTCACACTGGTATGGAAACAGCAAGCAGCTGTGTGACATGTATTCGTTGCAATATCGGATCAAACGAATGCACTTAATTAACAGGTATTTTCATTTGTCCGATAAACTGATTGTCCGGATAACTGATATGACCCCTGTACATATAATTCGGTTTTGATGAAACAATATCATAGGCCATTTACTAGGTCCGAGGACGGTCACTCTACCCTCAGCACATAAGCCACTGGTGTTGCACTCCGCGCCGGTGTAAACTGTTTCACGTCGAATTAGGTGCCGGATTCCTGGCGAATTTACATTCAGCTACATGCAGAGGATACTGCATAAACATATTTTCATCTGGTAACCAACGCTCGAAACTTTGCGCGGGTTCCTCGACAAAAAAAATGCATAAATGCGATAGCTCTAAGTAGTACCGAATGGCATATCGTCAGAGACCTGTGCAGTTTTCGACGTGAAACATTTTATGCCGTCGCGGTGACCCTCTGGAAATTACCGATACATCTAGAGCAGACGCCGTACTTGTAAAAACCAAAACTGTTGGAAAACCCCGATATTCATGGAGTCACGTAACACATATTTTCGGAAAACGGGATTCTAGATCAAGGCTGAGAGGCGGGATCGAGTTATGCAAATTAAGAAGGTCGGTAGGCCTAACATTGACTAGTCCGCGTACAATCTTGTCGTGTCCCGCCCACGGGTGCGCAGACATAATATCAATCGATATTAGGTAAGCGTGAAACCACGCCTCTACTCTAAAAATAGAGCAATGGAAAAGAATGGGAACTGTCATTTATATTTATAGCATTCGGTGAAACCAATCTGGATTTTTCGCGGAATAAATCAATCGGCGATCACATTTAAAACAAACTCGACAAGCCTCACTCCGGTGCATTCAGAGCTGTGTGTCAAACGTGTTTTTAAATCTTAGTGAATTGCATAACGTTTGGAAATATTTAGTAATTAAAAGGTATGTATGCACGTTTTACTATTTCACATTTCAAATTTAAAACAACAGTTTGAATAAAATATAGATATTATCCCACCCAATGGTTAAATTCATGATGTGGTACAGTCCTTTATGCATCAGTCAATGTAAATCCCCGCCCCCCCCCCCCCCCCCCCTCCGGGGGAGGGGCGGGGCTTTACCGGGGCATACCCCGGGGCTTTTACCTTTCATGATGCCCCGCACTGCGGGGACTTTACCGGGGCTTTAACTGTTGCTAAGAAATTGAGCGGGGACATACCCCGGGGCTTTACCGGGGCTTTACCGGGGTTTTATCAGACTGTTATCAAGATATGTACATGTATGTTTACCTGAATACTGTTGTGTGGGAGGGGTGACATGGGTTTAAACTGTTTAATACGATCTACTTTCACTGTGGACTGTTTAATACTGGCAAATTTTGTTTAATATAAACAAAATTGTTTTCAAATAATTCCTCTGTTTATATTGCACTGCCGTTATCCGTTATCCGTTATCCCAGCCCCCCCCCCCCCCCCAACACGTGGAAAATTCTGAGATTCATTCACACACACTGAAGGAAAACCCGAGACCCCCCCCCCCCCTGGAAAGTGATTCATTACCCGACCAACCCTGGAAAATCACGAGACCCCTCCCCATCAAAAGGGAAAGTGATTCTTTACCCAACAAACCCTGGAAAATCCCGAGACCCCCCCCCCCCTGAAAATCCCCGCCCGACCCTGACCTGGAAATGATTCTTTACCCAACAAACCCTGGAATATCCCGAGACCCCCCCCCCCCCTGGAAAATCTCGAGACCCCCCCCCACCCACCTGGAAAGTGATTCTTTACCCAACAAACCCTGGAATATCCCGAGACCCCCCCCCCCCCCCTGGAAAATCCCGAGACCCCCCCCCCCCCCCCCCCCCACCCCCCCCACCCACCTGGAAAGTGATTCTTTACCCAACAAACCCTGGAAAATCCCGAGACCCCCCCCCCCTGGAAAATCCCGAGACCCCCCCCCCCCCCACCACCTGGAAAGTGATTCTTTACCCAACAAACCCTGGAAAATCCCGAGACCCCCCCCCCTGGAAAATCCCGACCCACCCCCCCCCCACCCCCCCCCCACTGGAAAAATCCTATTTCTCACACATACACCCTCCCCATTTAAGTAAAAGTATAAAGTGCTGCATTTTATACTATTAATAAGGGGGGGGGGGGTGTACTTTTTATGAACCCTGTCTCGAAGAGCCGGTGTCATATAGTGTTTACACCGTCCGTGTGTCCGTGCGTTAATACGGTTAAGAAGTTTGTATCATGCAAGGGTCCACTTTTGCGCTATTTAATACTATTCACACATATCCGACCTTCCTTCTACCGAGTCCGTGGGTGGTGCCAAAGGTTAGCGGCTATTTATTTGGTTACTACTATTAACAGGAACGTACCTATTTCAAAGCAACAAACACATATTTACCCTGTACTTAGTCGACCCTACTTGTCCTAACTGTCATTTGGAGGCGGAGCTAGGATGCGTCACACATGCTACTAAGATGCCCAGCACTACACGAAGTTCGGAAACAGACCTACCCGGCGTTTCGTCAAGAAATCCAAAAAGTGCTAGGAGACTCGGAACTTTTACAAACTAAACATATCGGTCATTACCCAGCTGATCATCGACTGTAACGGTTTCAAAAACAACTATATCACTAAGTCAACCACCCTAGAAATAGAACGAGTAGCAGGCCAAATGTGCTACCAATTACATCTACAACGAATAAAGCTGCTTGGGTTGTAATAATGGCTTCCCATACTAATAAAAGTTCCCAGATATCTACTATTTATAAGTGACATTTTGCTCTACAACACATCATTTTCGTGCAAGAATATTTCACATTTAAAATCACCAGATGGCCCCGCAGTGCGGGGCATTTTACCGGGGCTTTTACCGACCATGTTGCCCCGCAGTGCGGGTCCTTCACCGGGGCTTTAACAGCAACGAAAATATAAGCCCCGCTATTCCCCCGGAGGGGGGGGGGGGGGGGGGGGGGGGGGGGGGGGGGGGGGGCGGGGACTTACATTGACTGATGCATAAATGACTTGGAAACATGCTTACATGTATATTACATTCAGACATGCCAAGTCTCCCGATTTGATCGGGAGTCTCCCGATTTGATCGGGAATCTCCCGATTAGAGACTCAAAACCCGATTCTCACGATCGGGATGAAAAAAATCCCGATTTAAAAAATGTAAAAAGAATAATAAAAATGCAAAAAATAACACAGTTACATTTTACTTTATTTGGTAGATATACAATTCCAAAAAAACATTTCTAGCTTTAAAAAATACATTTGCTATAGTGTTTTCAGGTCATATTTTGTTTGAGCCGATCCCCGCAAATACGCAAAATCGGCGATCCGCTACTACCGGAATCAGTTGCGTTATTATTGACGTCTGTGTTCAGTGACATGGCGTGATTTATGAACCAAGCTTCTTTGCAGTTATAGAGGACATGATTGTACATCATATTATTCACAAAGTTTGTTTTTTCCAAACTAACTGTTTATACATTTTTAGTGAAATTACTCTGGAGCAACATACTTTCGCTTTAACTGGTGTAAACTTCCGGTTACGTCATTGTGTTTCTTGAAGCTATACACACGGCAAGGAAACTGCTATATCAAAGTAAACATGTCATTGTGTGGGGGATAGATCACTCTTCCTAACGGTAATATTTTATTTATTTTAAATGTACATTATAAAATAATATGTTGATACAAATCTACACCGATCCGCTATACCCTAAGATCCGCTATACCCTAAAGAACTGTATAGCAAAAGAAACTCATTTAAATTAACAGTCACTATTATTAGTCAATAATATTAATGCGCCGTATCGGAAATTCAAAATCACATGGCAAAGGAATACATTTGCAAGAAAAGACAACAATTTAAAAAAAAAAAAACAACGACACAAAAGAAATACAAAACCGGCGCGGATCCAGGATTTCGGGTTGGGGGGGGGTGGAGGGGGTAACTATTTTGCAATACTTGACTATATTATCGAACGCGCTAGGGGGGTCCGGGGGGCATCCCCCCCCCTCCCCCCCCTCCCCCCCCCCCCCGTAATTGTTTTGAAATCTACATCGCATTTCCTGCGTTCTGGCGCATTTTGGAGCAAAAAAAACACCCAATAAACAATAAATTCACAACGCGAACGTGCCTTGTAACTTGTACAAAATATTTACTCTGCGAATTTTAGGGGGGTGGGGGAGGGGGGAGCGCCGGGTCCGGGTCCGCCCCCCCCCCCCCCTGAATCCGCCCTTGCAAAATAGGTATTAACTTTGAAACCAGGGGGCACAGGCTATGAGGGTGAAGTACTCTTCAGGGGCCCGTTTCACTACGACTAAAATGTTCGTAAGTCCAACATTATGATAGTCTGTAAATTTCACATTAACAATGTGTTCTTGTAAACAAGTATTGGATTTACATTTATTGAGGCAGCCTATGTCAATAAATGTAAATCCATCAATTGAAATTTCCAAACGATCCTAAATTTGCACTTACGAACATTTTAGTCATACGAAGTTTAGTGAAACAGGCCTCTGGTACATAGTTTATATGGAACTTTGTGAAATTATTATGTACCTTGCTGTCGCCCACGTTGGGGGAACGGTCGGTTTGTTAGGTGTGGGTGGGGGATAAATTCCTCCTACTCATTGCAAGAATGGCGGGACTTTCATGAATCGGCATTCCATGGGTTCTTCTATAGGAAAACGATGGAATTGTTTCCTAGAGACGAGAATTAGACGGTCGATATTTTAAAATTAATTACCCGGGGGTTGCCAGCCGTCCCCTTTGGACCTAGTTGCGAACGGTAACTCTTGCAATCTACTCCCGTACCGTCCGTAGCAGGACACACACTGGAGTAGATTGCAATAGTTACCGTTCGCAACTACTTTGGACCTTTTTTATAATTATTATTCGTTTATTCCCTGCTAGATTGCTCGCTTTGTTATTAATCAATCAATAGAATGACGGCATATCTACCTTTGAAATGTTGTACAGGCGTGCTGATTTTGTGGGTGTATAATATGTTACGTACATACAATACAGCTGGAGCATTGCCAATATTTCATGTCTATCTGATACGTGTCTGTTTCTGTATAAATGGGGCTTATGTCATGGTATTTGTGGCCAATCTAGTTCACGGATCTCTAAAGCCATGCAAATATATATGTATTTTACTGACTGAATGGCGAACAGTGCATAACCTGATCAGACCGCGCTTTTGCGCAGTCTGATCTGAATCTACACTGGTCGCAAGGTCACAAACCCGTTTCTTCCGTCACGGCCACATGGGGTTGCATTAACTGCATATATGGTACTAAATTCAATGCACATATTTCGACTGCCTGCAGCGACAGGTGGAAGATTCGGACCTAGGACCCAATAATTGGCTTATTTGAATAACGTTACCCCACCCACCCATTTCAATACACTATACAGTACATCCTTTCAACAAAAGGCTGTAATGTATAGTGTATTGAAATGGATGGGTGGGGTAACGTTTTCCAAATGATCCAAGTAATGGGTCCTAGGTCCGAGTCTTCCACCTGTGCCTGCAGCAACCGTCAACAACATTCAGGAGCCAACGACCATATCTCAGGATGTGGAAGGTTACTGGGTCACACGCTCCAGATAAGTAATTAGTAATTGAGTATTGTCACTCCATCATTTCTGAAGCAATTGGGTCTTTTAAAATCAATTGTTGAATAGTCTGCTTCGAAATGAAAACATGTCTTGGCATTTCATTAGAATCTTGGCATTTCATTAGAATGTTCTCCTTGGAGACAATTGTAATGAAATACCAAGCTGTGTTTTCATGGAAAATAAGAAAGATATGCTATATTTGTGGTCTGTTTATTGTTTTCTGCAGCATGATAAAGGTACCATTTTTTTTAAATTGCTTTTTGATACTCGCTGCTTCTGATTTCAATTGGGTTTTTGGCAATTTTATTTGGGTATTTCAGCAAATACGCAGCTTATCTGGAGCTCTGGGGTCATATGAACTTTACCTGTCAGAGCCTTCTGTTCGGCGGCCCTGCCAATTCCCACCCGTAGATAAGTACGTTTCTCTGTCTATATGAAAGTATGTGAGAGGGATTTGTTTTAGTCGTACGAAGTTTAGTGAAACGGGCCCCAGGTAATTACTTTAGAAAATATTTTACTATCCCAGCCACGCTTTATCCACATGTGTGTAAATAATAACTAGGCATAATACATTTGATATTACTGAGCAAATGTTGCACGGCTGACAAATATAATATCGACCAGGAAGAATTAGCTACATAGTGTTGCATGACAAAAGCTATGTTGTGTTCCGGACCAGCGCAAAGTTGCGTCAACACGCACATGTATGGAAGTGGATATCCGCCACTACATTGCATGCTGCTTCATGACAATGCAGTCGACCATTGTTACATGTCATCCTGCACTGCGGCTATTCGTTACTGCTTAATGACAACTCCATCGTGCATTATTACATTTCACATTGCATACGTCGATTGGCTATTTGACATTGTTACATGTCATCCTGCATATATATTGGCTATACAATACTGCTTAATGACAACTCCATCTTGCATTATTACATTGCATATTGCATACCTCGATTGGCTATTTCACATTGTTACATGCCATATTCTGCCATGTGTAGGAAGGGTTAACGGACCAACACGGGTGTTCCAGGACCTTTTTCTGGAAATCCTGTCGGTATCCGATATCAGCTGCACGTATATCTATCTATATGTAAACACCACTACAATACAGTGCACATGTTTAATCAGATAGCGGACGAAAGTCTATGTCATAATTTAACTATTGGCTATCACACAGATAACGTGTGCACGCAGAATGCCTCACTGAAGGTGTCATTGGAAAAAGGGGGCTAACTCCTCAGGATTGAAGGGATAAGTGGAATAAGGGGGTCCCTTATTCCACCGACCACTTCAGTTATCTGAGTTTCGAATATAAATATCTGTAAATCCAGTATACCGGCTTAGCATTTAGTGAAATCTTGTAGATAAAGGCGTGTTGTGTCGGTCCAAGGGTTTTGTTATGTCTCTGGTTGGTTGATCAGTAACTACACTGAGTGATCCAATCCAAATACTCAATATACCATTCTAGGTATGCCGCTTTCAATATACGTCAAGATACGCCATGATACCGGGGATTAAGCCAACCATTTGGAGAAGAGGCCATTTCAACCTTTTGGGAAAAATTCGCACTAAATTGGGAATTTTCTGTCTCAAATTGTTCTGTTGTGCCATTTCATGTCAAGGATAAACTATCATTCCAAGTGGAAAACAAATTACATAGATTTTTAGCTCACCTGAGCGAAGCTCACGTGAGCTATTGTTACCGCAATGTGTCCGTCGTCCGTCGTCCGTGAACATTTTAAAATGTCTTCTCCTCGGTAACCATTGGGCCTATAGTCACCAAACTTCATGGTCATGGTCCTTAGGTAGGGGGATTACACAATTGTTAAGATGACGTCATTACGTAATCCAAGATGGCCATCGTCTAACAATAGCACAAATTCTTCAAAAATATTCTTCTCAAGAACCGCCAACCGGACTTCGACAAAACTTGGTAGGATAATCAATGTACAATGCTCT
The DNA here is from genome assembly GCA_029237695.1 of Conchocele bisecta. Classification (NCBI taxonomy): domain Eukaryota; kingdom Metazoa; phylum Mollusca; class Bivalvia; order Lucinida; family Thyasiridae; genus Conchocele; species Conchocele bisecta. The sequence goes on from CM055267.1 coordinate 30,611,680, forward strand.
TTCAAAGTTGTTAAAATGGTGACCCCGGGGTCAAAAATGGGCGTGGCCTGTGGGGTCAAATTTTATTTTTGACCGAATATGGTCATGTCATATATCAAATAAAGGTATCAATGAGGCGATCACTCTGGTGCATTTTTTGTCGATATCGGATGGTTATATCATCCAAGATGGCCGCCGAAAGGTCAAAAGGTCGTTATTTTATTAGAGATTTCAAAATTCTTCTTCACATGAACCGCTTGGCCCATGGTAGCCAAACTTAAATGTTATGGTCCATGAATGAAGCCTTTTCAGATTTGTTAAAATGGAGGTCATCGCTAATCCAAGATGGCCGTCATCTAAAAATGGCATACATTCTTAAAAAATCTTCTTCTCATGAACCGCTAGCCGGATTTTGACGAAACTTGGTAGGAATGATCAATGCACAATGCTCTTTCAAAGTTGTTAAAATGGTGACCCCGGGGTCAGAAATGGGCGTGGCCCGTGGGGTCAAATTGGGGTCGAATTTGATTTTTGACCGAATATGGTCATGTTATATATCAAATCGAAGGTATCAATGAGGCGATCACTTTGGTACATTTTTTGTCGAAATCGGATGGTTATGTCATTCAAGATGGCCGCCGAAATGTCAAAAGGTCGTTCTTTTATTAGAGATTTCAAAATTCTTCTTCACATGAACTGCTAGGTCCAGGATAGCCAAAGTTAAAAGTTATGGTCCATGGGTGACGCCTTTTCAGATTTGTTAAAATGGAGGTCATCGCTAATCCAAGATGGCCGCCGTCTATAAATAGCATACATTCTTAAAAAATCTTCTCATGAACCGCTAGCCGGATTTCGACGAAACTTGGTAGGAATGATCGATGTACAATGGTCTTTCAAAGTTGTCAAAATGGTGACCCCGGGGTCAAAAATGAGCGTGGCCCGTGGGGTCAAATTTTATTTTTGACCGAATATGCTCATGTCATATATCATGAGGCGATTGCTCTGGTGCAATATTTGTCAGAATCGGATGATTATGTCATCCATGATGGCCACCAAAAGGTCCATTTATTCAAGATTTTGAACGTCTTTTTCTCAGGAACCACAAGGCCGATGCTGGCCAAACTTCATAGGAAGTTAAGATCCTTGGGTGAAGCATTTTCAGATTTGGTAAAATGAGTCATCGCTTAATCCAAGATGATCGCCATCTAAAAATAGCACAATTATTTTAAAACACATGAACTCAATGTCACATTCTCCTCTGGTGTTCATGGAGTCAGGTGAGCGAATTAGGGCCATTATGGCCCTCTTGTTATTATTTCTCATCAAAAGTATATGTTGTTACCACTCAATTGAACAGTCTCGACGAGACTGTTCAAATGAGTGGTACCAGCATTTACTTCAATTGAGAAATGAATCAAATGGAAAAGACAATGTTGGTAATTTGTTTATATCTATTTTAATTACTTTCAATTGTGATTATTACATGAAGTGTATTAATGGGTTATTAGAGGGAGTAAAACAATTTATAATTCCAGCACAAAAATATTTACACAATTCCCTAACGTTTGATTGGCCCGTAGCAAGTCTCTGTCCAAAATTTATATCCCAGTAAACTCCCACGCCGAACTACTTTCCGTAACCGTGATGCGCAGTTAAAATAATTCTTAAGAAAACGGAAAATAAACACATTTTCTTGATGAATTTATTTCAAATGCTGGAATTATAAGGAATGAATGGCCTTTTTGTGGAATTTATCGGGGATATATAGCCCGATAAATTCCACAAAAATGCCATTCATTCCTATATTAACTTGCTTGTTTTCACTTATTGATACGTTTAGGCATATTGAATGTATTTATAGTAGACCTTGGTCCGTTACTTCATCCTGTGGATGAGCTGTGGATTTCCTGATTGCCGAAGCCTGTTTGGCCGACCGGCTGGTGCATTCCGTGTTCACTATTACTGGCGCACAATCACAGCTGTTTTGCTAGCTACACGAGTGGCCTAGTGGAGAGATAGCGTAGCGGGGTAGCAATTTTGTTTCTACTGTTTTGCCTGCTGGTTTACATATCCTCAGATACTCGTGGGAAAACACCGGTCGCACTTCCGTCAACCAGGAATCATGTTGCACTCCACGCAGGCGTAACATGTTTCACTTAAAAAATGCACCGATTTCCTGACCAGATACAACTCCACCAAGAGCTATAGTATAAACGCGTTTTTCATCTAGTAACCGGCGCCGTAGCTTAATGGGAATTCGTCGAGAATCCGGTGCTATTTCGACATGAAACATTTTACGCTGGCGCGGAGTGCAGCACCTGTGTATTTGACCATGATACAGCTGATTGTGATCGAGGGGCGGGGTACGGAAGCCCATTAGGGCCACTTCACTTTTTTTTTTTTTTTTTCTTGAATTTTCAAGATGTTTTCTCGAATTTTCAAGATCTTTTCTTGAAAATTCAAGAAAAGATCTTGAAAAATCAAGAAAAGAACTTGAAAATTTGAAAATTCAAGAAAACATCTTGAATAAATGGAAATTAAAAAAAAGTGAAGTGGCCCTAATGGGCTTCCGTAGCGGGGAATGGGGACATGACCGATATCAACTCACAGGATAACAGCGAATAACATTTGTAAATAAAAACAATACAAATAGAGATAACAGTCAACGAAAGAGATAGTAATTATTTCATCAAAATAGCAGTCAACAAATACAATTAAACCAAAATAGCGGCGGCCCACTCCCGTGCAGTATATGGGATCTACACCGGTAACCCAAATTTTCGGTATGTAACACACTAGTCGACTACCTGGGTCGAATATTAACCCTTAGACCGCTATCTTATTTTATTGTCGTCTGCTGTTTATTTTCTATTTTCCATTTTTATCATCAAAACATGCTTTGACAGCACTTTAGAATAATTTACAACATGCTTTGACAGCACTTCAGAATCATTTCCATTCATTGGAAATGGTTCTGAAGTACTGTCAAAACATGTTTTTATTGAGAAATAAGGCAATATATAAAAGCAACAGCAGACGACAGTTGTTGTGAGTAGCAATCTAAGGGTTAACTGATAGGCCCTGCTACTATACTGGGTGAAGTGTCCCACTGTCGCAGTTTATCATTTATCCACCCTCCTTCTAAATTCGGTACCAGGGCACCGATTGTTAAAGCCAATTATAACGTCGTCTTCCAACAACACACATACATGACAAGGTCGTAACATGATAGGTATCCACTTTGAATTTCCAACTAATAAATTGTGCCGACTTGCGGGTCATTAAAGTGGCTATGTCTCGGATGATGTCGCGGGTAGAAAATATGCAATGTTTCGCTTCATTCGCAGTAATTAATGACATATAAATAAATAAATCGTACCATTCTATGTGAGCACATTCCCGAGAACATGTGTTCTCGTTCTCTTCAAGTACGTGCTATCAGAAACCGTGATTCACAGGGGAGATAATTTGGCTTATCACAACTTTGACACATTTCCGGGTGTTGTTTCTGTATTAACACAGCCAGTGTGCAATGTATGTGCATGAGGATGTGATAAATAAGTTAGATCACGTTTGTCCGCATGTACGAGTGATAATCCGCTCGCCAAAGCTCGCAGATTATCTCCTCGTACATGCGGACGAACCGTGATATAACTTATACTTAACATAATTTGGCATTTTCGCTATACATGTACCAATAAGGAAACATTGTGAAATATCTCTAAATTCAGTTTTAAACAATAATACAATTCCAAAATTAAAAAAGACACCATTATAGACACTAATTTAAATAAATCAATGGTTCAACCATCGGATTGCAAATATGTTTATAATACCGAAAAATAACTAGCGTATTAAACGCTAGATATTTTTCGGTATTATAAACATTTTATTTTTACAAATACACTATTTGTTACAAGTTTCTTATACTTATAGGTACAATTAGGTTCAGAAACTATGTTTTTCCTATTCTATTTCATCACTTTCTAGTATATCGTGAGACCCGGTGCCTTTAAATGGCACAGATAGGTGAACACTTCAAAATTTGGCAAATGACTTTACGACGGAAAATTACTTCACGACGTGTGTGAGCGGGTTGACCCATACACGCTGCGCGGATACGGGCATACGTGTGTCGATCGCAAAATATAGAAGAAGAAGAAGAGTTTATTGACATAAACTATATACAGTTTCTAGTCATAATAACTTGCTCAATTTCTAGCAATATATGAATAACATGATAGGTAATGTGTGAAACATGATATTAGTTGCATGGGTTTGAAGAAGTATTTTGAGGGTGGAAATTGCTTAACAACTGTTCATAAATTGCAAAATTACATGTGCATGTATAATTGTTGTCATTGCCACTATTGGAGAACCCGTGTTGTCCGATAGTGTCAGGTACAACGATTTAACATGGTGGTTGGTGGAATAAGCTGTGATATGTAACGGAGTACGGCGGAGTAGGCTGTCGGCTGTCAAATGGGAACCCAAAACGCCTGTCACCAGCGTGAGGTCAATCTCAGCTGCGCACTCGCACATTCTGTATGGTGTATGACGGAGGTCGTGTTGTTTAATATAGTTTGATCCGTTATAGTACTCAGCTGTCAGGGATTAGACTGTGTGAATGAGCTGCCGTGACGTTCCCCACCCCGGCTGGACACGCACATAATTCAAACAATTGGGAGCTGTGGTGTATAATTCATGACTATCTATACTATGACCAGTGTAGCCCCAGGTCTGAACGCTCAAATGTGCGTCAAGACCAGGAATCACACTGCGTTGTACACTATTGCATAGTACATATCCATTAGAAGAATGTATGTGCTAATCAATTAAGCTGCTTCAATGGTTTCCTTATTGATTATACATGTACTAATACTCGTTTTGCAGTTAACATGGTATGCATGTATTATTGTTGTTATTGTTACCATATCCAACCGTGATTAGGTTAACTTATAACTACGCTCTGGAGCATCACCAGTGTCGGAACTGCAGGGATGTGTTCGTAAGTGTAAAATTATGATAGTCTGTACATTTCACATTAACAATGTGTTCTTGTAAACAATTATTGGATTTACATTTATTGAGCATATGCGGCATATGTAGCATATGCTTAGTAAATGTAAATCCATCAATTGAAATTTACAGACTATTATAAATCTGCATTTACGAACATTTTAGTCGAACGAAGTTTAGTGAAACAGCCCCTGGATTAGGACAACTTCGTGAGAATTAGGTTTCAACAACAATATATGTATAGTTTCATGGAGAAACATACACTTGAAGGGGCCAGTGGAATACGGGGGCTATATCAATACATTTGCATAATACTAGATTACATGTATTGCATAATCACAGCACCATACAACGAAACTGTTCTGATTACGGTCCACGCTCCAGATAAGCTGCGTATTTGCGTAAATACCCAATTAAAATTGCCAAAAACCCAATTGAAATCCGAAGTAGCGAATATCAAAAAGCATAACAAATTTGTGGTATCTTTATCATGCTACAGAAAACAATAAACAGACAAATATAGCATAGTTTTCTTCTTTTCCATGAAAACACATCTTGGTATTTCATTAGAATTGTCTCCAAGGAGACATTTCTAATGAAATACCAAGACATGTTTTCATTTCGAAGCAAACTATTCAATAATTGCTATCTGTTGATGTGTAAACAGTAGTGTGATTTTATTTTACCCAATTAAAACATTGTAATACCCAATTGCTTCAGATATGATGGAGTGAAAATACTCAATTACTAATTCCTTATCTGGAGCGCTGTTACCTATCATATTATTGTTTGTAGCGGTATCATTTACATATCTATTACACTGATACGAATCCTACAGTCAAATGCATGTAACAAATATGATCTCAAACGTGTTTCTATTTGATATGGGATTTATGAAACGAGTCGTGCACGACTTATGCACCTGGCCTCAGGGCGAGGTGCATCATATTGGTGACGAGTTTCATAAATCTCATATGAATGAGTTTCTATTTGAAATGGCATTTATGAAACGAGTCGGCAGAATTGATACACCTGGCCTCTGGGGAGGTGCATAACGTTGCTGACGAGTTTCATAAATCTCATATCAAATTGAAACGAGTTTGAGACTCTGTTTATCATATGACTTCATCCTCGAAAGAGCAGAACGCTTAGACATATTCAATACATTTGAGTGACGATTTCAGTGAGCAGACCTATTGACTATTTCACATCTAGTTGAAAATCTCCACAGAGAAAGAAATGTTAATACTACAGGGCTCCAGATAAGGAATTAGTAATTGAGTATTTTCACTCCATCATATCTGAAGCAATTGGGTATTTCAATATTTTAATTGGGTAAAATAAAATCACACTACTGTTTACACATCAGCTAATTCTAATGAAATACCAAGATGTGTTTTCATGGAAAAATAAGAAAATATGCTATATTTGTGGTCTGTTTATTGTTTTCTGTATAAAGATACCACACATTTTTCATTGCTTTTTGATACTCACTACTTCTGATTTCAATTGGGTTTTTGGCAATTTTAATTGAGTATTTACGCAAATACGCAGCTTATCTGGAGCGCTGATATTACTAGCAATACAACTATTACCTTATATAAGTATGCCATATAATAGGTTCCGGTTCTATATAAACACTTCATACATGTATTACCAAACTGGAGCACATTACAACTACAGTGAAACCTCTCCAAACGTCCCAGGGTGTCCGGCTTAGAGGGGTTTCACTGTAAATCAGGCATTTGATCATTCTGAGCCGTAGTTGTGTGCTATGCGATCACGAACATACATCATCACCTGAGATAAATGACCAAGAAACTCATCAAAAATAATATCACATGTGATTTCTTGGTGTCCGGATTATAGAGGTTCCACTGTATTGCACTAATTTTACTGAACCACTGATGCTTCTACTGTTATGACTTCAGCGTCAAAGCATCATTGCTTTGCCGCATCTCTATTTTATTCATTTGACATACCGTTGGCACATAACGCGAATTACGTAATTATGGTGATACGGTAAACCAATCAAATTCACTTCAGGTATTATTAAACGCGCGTCGTATCATATTTATTAAATGGGTTACAGTACGGCATAACACGGTTTTCATGTGATAAATACAGCTGTTTGCATCTGGGCATTGATGGCAGTAATGAGTTCCGTCTCATTCAATAACTTCTGCACTGCACTTCATCTGTTTCAGTTCCAACGATGGGCAAACCTGGGAGACCGAAATCTAATGGCACCATCAGAGACCGGATGTTGCGCCAGATAGACCGGAAACCAATCCGCCCTCTGGAGCGACAGCGCATGCGCCCTTGGATGATCGATCTGCTGGACCGCGCAGGGTGCCAGCAGCTGGCTTGGTTGTCGAAACGCAAGATGGAGTTCCGCATTTCGTGGAAACACGCCGCCGGGCAGAGCTGGGAGCCGGACGCCGACGCCAGTTTGTTCGAACTCTGGGCCAGACATACAGGTGTGTGACGCATAGTAGGGATGGTAGAATGGTGACTATTTATCCAATTGTACAGTGAAACCTCTCTAAACCGGACACCATGGGAGATCATTAGTTTTGGCCTATTACTATTTTCAGGGATCTAATAATTATTAAATAGGCATTTATCGGTGTATTTTGGTTTTGATGGAATATGTATTTCTCGAACTTTCTGCTAGTTTCTTTAGAATGTACTTACAGAAAGTATAACCAATCGCCATACTACAGTGGATATACCTATAGGTTCTGGATAATAAGCCTTCGTTGGCCAGTTACTAGAGTTATACGCATATAAAAACAATTATTCAAAACGTTTTAAAACGATAAACTTATCGTAAAAGTGATGTGAAACCAGATTTATCTAAAAATCGCGCTTGTTTCCATGTCGTCCATTTTGTTAACGTATCATCCAGGCGCTTGTAGAAAATATACTGTGATCTTAGAGTCTGGATTTGTGTTGTCGGATTATACTCATCCTGTATTGCGGCGCACCATCGGATCAGTGTAAAAAATGGTTATCTAAATTATCAGAGGAGTGAACAGTAAACAATTTTCCACCATTTCCTTTGCCAGTCATAAATGACAATACTATTATCACAATGCAAGATGCTTTCAGATCACGTTTAATTTTCATTTGTGGTACATGCTATTTTACCATATTCATTATTGTGCACACTACAGGCAAGATTTATACAAACAACAAGATAATAACAATCTACAAACTGTAGAATATTATTTTGAGCATTTTTATGATCAACAGAACAATACATTATATTAAAAACACAGTTTATATCTACATCTGTGTAATCAAATATAATTCTGTGTTAGTTTTTTATTGTTTTTCATATAAGACCCCCCAGTATAATGAGAAGCTCTATTCTGGTAATTTGACAGCTACCAGTCTGTGTTTACATGACATTGACTTCTCAAAATGGCTAAAGAATCCAGTGAAGCAGACTGACAGAAGCATGCTTTGTAAATCTTTTTGAATAATGATGTTTATGAGTGGACAAAAGTGGGAATAGTTGAAATACAACATTTTGAAGGTATTCTAACAAATTTGATTAAAACCTTACATGACTCAGGGCGATGTGGAACATTTTTCTCCATTTGACAGATAAGTGTCTTCTGCAACAAATGTCCGGGAAAAATATTGTGTAATTTTCTGTGAATAGTGACAAATGCGATTTACGAAAATTCCCGACGCGGGGGTAATCCCGACAAATGGTTACGCTACTGTATAGAATACATGTATAAAACTGATTTACTCCTGAATATAAATAAAGTATCTTTATTTTTCCCCATTGTTTGCGAGAATAAATACGAATCATGTCCAAATGGAAAAAAAGAGCAAAAAAATCAACCACAACAATTAACCTTCTGGAGTAAAGTAAGACATTTCCCCTTTTCAGGTAAATACTACACCGGGGATAAGCCTAACCCGAAAAAATGGAAGGCGAACTTTCGGTGCGCAGTGAACAGTTTAAGGGACGTGGAACAGGACCGCTGTCAGGGCATCAGGCGGGGGAACAACGCCTTCAAGGTCTACCGCTTCCTTGACTACAAGAAGTCTAAGAAAGCAACGGCCATTAAAGGTGAGTTTATGGAACGGTGGTTCGAAGTAGAACCTCTCCAAACCGTACAACCTTGCGATATCGATGTATTAAATTATGGCCGATTTCACGTCAAATATCGCTGATGTTTATCGGTGTTCGTGATTGCAATGCACACAGATATGTGTTTCAGTTTTCTTACGTCAGAATTACAGTGGAACCTCTCAGGGTGTCTGGTTTAGAGAGGTTACACTGTACTTGATGTTGTGGGTTCAAACCCTGCCTTTCGGAGGTACCATCTGAGACACAGCCACTTGAAACATAATTAGTAGGGTCAGCACTCGTTTACTCAAAACTCAAAAGTCCAAAGGATTGAGGAAAATACTTTGAGTTAATGAAAATTTGAGTTAACGAGGGTTCTTATATAGGAACAAAATGTATTTGGGACCAATAATTTGACTGAGTTATTAGTATATTAGTAATTTGACTCTAGAGAGTTTGAAGTAACGAGTGTTGACTGCATATTATGTCTGTAATTACAATGGGCTTAGGCTTGAAGTACTCACCACGTTAGTTTCGTAATTTTCAATGGAGATTGTTTATATAATATGGTAAGCCCGTCCAAGGCCACCACAACTGTATAGGAACACAATTGAAATAGTATCTCGCATGTAATATGAAGTACCAATTAACGTCTGTATCCATCATGAAATAGCGGTAGGTTAAACGCAGAGCTCCAGATAAGGTGTGTATTTGCGTAAATACCAAATTAAAATTGCCAAAAACCCAATTGAAATCAGAAGTAGTGAGTATCAAAAAGCAATGAAAAATGTGTGGTATCTTTATCATGCTACAGAAAACAATAAACATACCACACATATAGCATATTTTCTTATTTTTCCATGAAAACACATCTTGGTATTTCATTAGAATTGTCTCCAATGAGACAATTCTAATGAAATACTAAGATGTGTTTTCATTTAGAAGCAAACTCTTCAATAAGTGCGGTCTGCTTATGTGTAAACAGTAGTGTGATTCTATTTTACACAATTAAAATTTTGAAATGTACCCAATTGCTTCAGAAATGATGGAGTGAAAATACTCAATTACTAATTCCTTATATGGAGCCCTGTAAACGCCATGCTAACACTGGGTCACCTGCTCCATACTATATTACAGACGAGCCGATGGATGACTTTGACGAATACCGGATCAGTAACACAGGCACAAAATCTCGGCCCCGGGTGCCGAATCTCGTGGAGCTGGATAGTGACGGGTCCGAGGTAAATCATTGGTTCCCTTCTCTCATTATCACATTGATATGGCCAACCAAATGTACAATAATTCCGCAAACCCAGGATTGAAACCAAAAGTTTTAATTTTTTGACTCCGCCCACAGCTCATCCACCTTCTTTTCCCCCATGCTAAATTCCCATAGACAAATACATTTTTCAAAATAAAATCAATATTTGACCAAATTTCACAAAATAAAAGAGTTTCATTTTTGAATTTTGATAAAGTTTAATATTATCGAAAAAAATATTGTTTTTGCATTGTTTATATGGCTGTAAAACATTCGTGAAACAGACAGTAGTATTCACATGCTGGTCATTTGACTGGCGATTTACACCAAATTGACCATCGCTCTGTGTGCACAGGTCAGTGGGTGTGGCAGTCCAGTGTCCGGACAGTCCACATCGGACTCTGACGATACAACAGAGGAGGATATGGTCCAGGAAGCAGAAAAGTCGCCCCTTCCCAACTTTGAACAACTCTGCTTCTCTTGTCGTAAGTGTTAATTAACCCATTAAAGGTTGGTGCCCCCAAATTATGTAAAAATACATCTTTACAGAAATTAATCAGGTACCTAATTATGTAACTATTCCATGTGTTTTTAACATCGAATGTGTCCATCTTTACTATAGGAATGAATGGCCTTTTTGTGGAATTTATCGGGGTATAAACTTGAAAAAGTCGCGGGAATACTGGACGAAGCCCAGAAGGCTTCGTCCAGTATTCCCGCGACTTTTCCAAGTTTATATCCCCGATAAATTCCACAAAAAGGCCATTCATTCCTTATAATTCCAGCAATTGAAATAAATTCATCAAGAAAATGTGTTTATTTTGACAGACGGCAGCCATTTGTTTACATTGACAGCACTGACAGCGCACCTGTAGAAAGTAGTTCGGCGTGGGAGTTTACTGGGATATAAATTTTGGACAGAGACTTGCTACGGGCCAATCAAATGTTAGGGAATTGTGTAAATATGTTTGTGCTGGAATTATACAGTATTAACTAATATTTCAATTTCGTGGCGGTAGCGGTGATCAGCATTGTATGTGCACGGGTTGAAGAAATGGACCAAAGTCTATAAATACATTAAATATACCTAAAGGCATCAATAAATGAAACACAAATTAAGCTAAAACTTATTTTCTCGATCCTATCACACACATGTTTTAATGGGCCTTACTCGAACGGCCTCGAGACAACGGACTCTCACAAAACAATCAAAATATCATAAGCTCCATTTCTCCAGTCACTGCTACATATATACACTATGGTGTTAGTTAATGAATACTACGTTGCCTAAATATATATAAATAGTATCAAATAAGTGTATAGAGCTTTCTTTAAAGGTACATGCCCACTTAGTAGGCACAAACTGTTCTTTATAGGAATTAAATAAGTGTATAATTGTGTCACTATTACACCAGTTCTAAAAACTAAAACATTTCAAGTGCCCACTATCACTATGCAGATATAATCATATTTTCATATGCAAATGAGGCATGATAGTTTTTAATTATAATAATTAAACGCATCACCTGAAAACGTACTATTTTGCAACAGATTTTAAAGTATGATTATTGATCATTGTAAATCAAAAAATAAATACAGAATAAATAGTAATATCCGTTAACATTTTAAGGAAACACGGTTATCGCCCCTAATATGGAAATTTACGTATGATATGGAATGTATAATAACGCCAATCAATACGTGGGGTAATGGTGAATGAATGTCTCAGATGATGTCTGATGTCACATTTTGTGCCTACTGCGTGGGCATGTATCTTTAACATTGATATTTAGAACTTGTTTTTGATTTTTATGAAAATTGCAAACACTAAAAAGGAAATCTTCCAATAACCGGATTTTATTTCATCATTTTCAAATCACTGAGTGTAACCTTTAATAATAGCGTGCGTTTGTGTTGCAGCGAGTATGGGGAAAATGGAGCGAGTTAGCCCAATGCCAATGATTTACACCAGGCAGCAGGACGTACACTCACCCCAAGCCCCTTTATCCTCTGACGATGGTAAGTCACACACTATACAGTATACAGGGGGTACAATGCTGACGGTGGTAAGTCACACACTATGCAGTATACAGGGGGTACAATGCTGACGGTGGTAAGTCACACACTATACAGTATACAGGGGGTACATTGCTGATGGTGGACTGGCATTATTATAACAAATGTTGACGAAATTATCAGAGCAATTTAATTTCGTCAACTTTCGATATAATTTACAGAAATATGAAAAATGCACATCTTGTTAGGTACAAAATCACATGGTTTGTCTGGTATGTAATATAGTGTTTGCCTTTTCTCTGGGACTGAGCACTGGCTGTGTCTAGACTGTGAGTTACATAATAGTGTGTCTCGACAGCTGAGAATGTGTAACATATGAGACTCCCCATGCCATTTTATACCTTCGCCATGCAATTTTATACCTTCACCATGCCTTCACCATGCCACTTTATATCTTCACCATGCCATTTTATACCTTCAGGCATCTGGTAACTTCATTAAATACGTTTACACAATTTACAATATATTTCATAAATAGTTGATATTTTTTTTTAAATATTGTACATTTTTCATGATATTACGCAGATGTCTGAAGGTACAAAATCCCATGGCGTGTCTCGTTAATTAATAGTGTGTTGCTACATTGGAGACTATTACACAAACCTGACCCGCATACATCAGGTGATATTTTTGAAATTTAACTCTGCATCGTGGGAAAGTTGTGGGTTATAAATACTTTAAAACACAACGACGATAATTCAGTATATTTCATTTTATTGCTCCAGGTAAATATCATGAATATGCCTGGGATTAGGACTGAATTCTAATGAAATTCCAAGACATATATACAGAGATAAATAAGAAACAAATACAGTGAAACCTCGCTAAACCGGTCCCCACCCAGGGGGACCGGTTTAGCGAGGTTTCACTGTAAATCAGGCATTTGTTTATTCCGAGCCATAGTTGTGCGCGATGCGATCACGGACAGGCATTATCACCTGAGATAAATGATCAAGAAACCCATCAAAATTATGATCACAAATGTTTCTTGTTGTCCGGTTCAAGAGTGTTCACTGTACTCCTTATATCACTGACTATTATTTTCACTCCTTATATCACTGACTATTATTTTCACTGCTAGCATTCAAAGGGTTAATAAATTGTGGTTTGCTTTCATGTGTGCTAAATGCTTGATAATGGTAGTATGAAGTTCCCAAATATTGAATGTGTGTTTGTTTACTACTTATTATAACTACATTAAAATGCGTCCCCTTGAACATGTCATCAATATTAGCTCACAGCAAGACAATGGTTACCGGTAGCTACAATAATACGATATATTTTCTTTAGGGGAGAATATCGCAGTGAGGTAGCAATTTCTTTTCTATACAATGGTATGCCGGATGTGCTTATAAATAACATACACTATTAGTCTGATCTATAGTCTAACTATTTCAAGGTGAATGTTTTGACAACATCAATTACTGGAGAAATGGGGCTTATGTGTTTTGCGACCAGTGTCGATACAGATCAGCCTGTGCATCCGCACAGTCTGATCAGGATCTGCACTGTTCACATTTCATTAACAAACATCTGCCATTCTTCTTACAAGCCATATAGATCGGTATAAGGCTACAGGAATGTGCTATTTGTTCAGGAGCTACACTAGTCACAACTACCATAAGCCCAATTTCTCCAGTCAGTTTGCAAACGTGTTTATTAAATTACAACCTTGCAGAGCTCCAGATAAGCTGCGTATTTGCTTAAATACCCGATTAAAATTGCCAAAAACCCAATTGAAATCCGAAGTAGCGAGTATTAAAAAGCAATATAAAATTGTGGTAGCTTTATCATGCTGCAGAATAAACAAACCACAAATATATCATATTTTTCTTATTTTCCATCAAAACACATCTTGGTATTTCATGAGAATTGTCTCCAAGGACAATTCTAATGAAATGCCAAGACATGTTTTCATTCCGAAGCAAACTATTCAATAATTGCTGTCTGTTGCGTAAACATTAGTGTGATTATATTTTACCCAATTAAATTTTTTAAATACCCGGTACCCAATTGCTTCAGAAATGATGGAGTGACAATACTCAATTACTAATTGCTTATCTGGAGCTAGGCATTGTGTGCGCGGCTAACAATTATTGGATTTCGACATACCCAACCTTATCTGCCATATTGCACACTTGAAGCGTTACATGTATATTTATATATGTCCACATTTAAAGTGTAATTTTTCTTCCGTTTTCAATGTCATTTACGGAAATATCAAAATGTGAAAGTAAACATCAGCGAAATTCGTCACAATGCTACATTTAAATTTTGTCATCTGCTATTTCTTTTCCTTTTTCTCGCATAAACACATGCTTTGGCAACACTTTAGAACTTCTAATTCAAATGATTATAAAATTATTTACATGTATATAAAATGCGATCAAATTATAATGCTCACAATTTTGAATTAAATTTGTCGTCTGTTGTTTATTTTATATTTTCCTTTTTTTTCCACATCAAAACATGATTTGACAACACTTTAGAATCATTTCCAAAGAAATGATTCTCAAGTGCTGTCAAATCGTGTATTAATTGTGAGATTTTCCCCGGATGAATTTTACAAGTGAAACTGTCCCTGATCTGAGTGTGGTGTTTCCCATGACAGATGACCCAGTTGATCTCTGGACATGTCGAGTCATTGTATCGGTACATATTGCGATTAAAACCGTTTGAACTAAAAATTATTATACTGAATTTATTACATTATCACAGCCAAATTGGCTGTGATAATGTAATAAATTCAGTATAATAACAATTAATAAATTTATCATAAAATTGAAAATTTCTCCCTCAAAGTATACTTTGCTAGTAAAGTATACTTTGCAATGTTGATGAAATAGGCTACTGATTTCACTGTACTAATTAATTTGTATTGCCTGTTAGAAGAATACCGGGTGTACCATTGAGGGAATGGCGAACAGTGCAGATCCTGATCAGACTGCACTGGTCGCAAAACTCATAAGCCCCATTTCTCCAGTCACAGCCACATATATGTTTAGTTGTATATTAGTCCAAACTTCAAAGTGTATGAAATCATAGCTACCTGTTTGTTTGTTTATTGGGTGTCGACATGTCTGTTATCTATGACCTGCAATGTTGTCTATCAATTTAATAACAAGGACAATGCCCGGACAAGGAAGTTACACTCAATAGCCAAGTTGTATTTGTACACAGGACACCTATATACATGTACCACGGCTCCAGATAAGGAATTAGTAATTAAGTATTGTCACTCCATCATTTCTGAAGCAATTGGGTATTTCAAAATTTTAATTGGGTAAAATAGAATCACACTACTGTTTACACATCAGCAGACCGCACTTATTGAATAGTTTACTTCTAAATGAAAACACATCTTGGTATTTCATTAGAATTGTCTCCTTGGAGACAATTCTAATGAAATACCAAGATGTGTTTTGATGGAAAAAATAAGAAAATATGCTATATTTGTGGTCTGTTTATTGTTTTCCGTAGCATGATAAAGATACCACAAATTTTTCATTGCTTTTTGATACGCACTACTTCTGATTTCAATTGGTCTTTTTTGGCAATTTTAATTGGGTATTTACGCAAATACGCAGCTTATCTGGAGCTCTGACGTTCTATAGGTATATGAGACACGCCTTGTGATTTTGTACCTTATGAAATCTGCGTCATTTCATTAAATATGTTTACAAAATTTATAATATTTTCGAGCCCGCTTGCGGAAAGCGAGACATAGTGATCACAATGACGTCCGGGTGTCCGTGCGTCCGAAATACGCGTTACAGTTTTTAAATACCTTATAGCTCTGCAGTCCTAAGTCACATTGACTTAAAACTTCATATGCTTATTAGTCATCATCCATATCGTATTCATGCTGTAACCCATCTGGCCCCTGTGACCAAGGTCAAGGTCAAATGACTTAGACGTTTGAGCTAAATTTTTGTCCAAATTTGCGTTAAACTTTTCACATACCTACTATCTCTGTATTAACTGTAAGTCAGATTTGCTTGAAACTTTGTTTGCTTATTTGTCATCATCCATATATTCATTCTGTGTCCAATTCATGCGGCCCCTGTGCCCCAAGGTCAAGGTCAAATGACTTAGAAGTGTGCATTAAAGTTGTTGTCAAAATTTGCTTTAAACTTTTCACATACCTACTATCTCTGTAACCGTGAGTGAGTGAGTGAATAGGGTTTAACGTCGGCTTTTCTGACATAGAAGTACAAGCCTCAGGGAGTCTACACGCAGACGGGTCAACGGGGTCGTGTCCCGTATCCACCTGTCCGAGGGGGGTAAATCCCAACTTCAGAACTCAATATTTACAATCAAAATATATATTCAGTTCTGAAATCAGAACAACCTGATCTGGTGCCAGGCCCTCGCCACACCAGCATCATTTATCCCATCCCCTAAAAGTAATAGGATTAGCGCTAATCTTACTTTTATATATGGGGCCTAGCCCGACTCAACTCTCATATACAAGAAAGCCAAAAATGTACATGAGGGCCAAATCCGGTATAGTGGGTTCCGGAAAGTATGAACCCAATCGTTAAGCCAGTTTAGTCGCCTTTTACGACAGGCAATGGCTACTGCAGCACTATTCTCAGGATCAGTTGATCCCGCCCCGGTGCCTGCACGGGGCCTCTGTAACCGTAAGCCAGATTTGCTTGAAACTTTGCGTAGAAGTTTGCTTAATTTGTTTTCCAAATTTACGTTACCTTTTCACACACCTACTATCTCTGTAACCGTAAGTCAGATTTATTTGAAACTTTGTATGCTTATTGGTCATCATCAATATATTCATTATGTGTCCCACTCATGTGGCCCCTGTGCCCAAGGTCAAGGGTAAAGGACTTAGACGTTTGCATTAAAGTTTTTTGTCAAAATTTGCGTTAAAGCTTTCAGGTACCTACTTTCTCTGTTACCATAACTCGGATTGGCTTGAAACTTTATATGCTTATTGGTCATCATCCATATACTCGGTCTATGTCACATGCATGCAGCCACTGTACACAAGGTCAAGGTCAACTGAGTTAGAAGTTCACCTTGTTTGTAAGGCAAACATGTTTTTTCTTATTTCAATAACTCGTCAACCACTTCACCGATTTTGATAATATTTTTGCACAATGTGTGTCTATGGATGGTGCGTAGTTTTGCATACGACCAACGTCTGACCGCCCAAGGTCAAGGTCACTGAGGACTTGATTTTTTACTAACAAGGCTGCCAGCAAGAGGATTAGCTTCGTTTAACGATGCCAGTTCTTGTTTTTCAATGTATCTGTTACTACATTATATATATCTTACCCTGAGATCACCAGATGCTTCGACGGGCTCGACCTGCAGGCCGCGGCCATTTGGTTTATAAATAAAGTAAAAAAATTATGAAATTTTTGTCAACGTTCGACGCCATTTACGGTATATATTGTAAATTGTGTGAACGTATTCCATGAAATTACGCAGATGTCCGAAGGTACAAAATAACAGGGCGTGTCTCATTAATATTATAGAAACATGTACGGTTTTCCAGTGAAACTGCTAGGACAGTCCTGTACGGGCTTACAGGTTTTGAGACCAGTGTAGATCCGCACAGTTTGATCAGGATATGCACAATTAAATATTTAGAGCTTGCTTCAAATCATTTGAAGAGCATATTCTTGACGTTCCAGGAACGCAAAATCTACATAAACTCAAATAATTAAGGCTATATCTAAATAATTAAAGCTAGTATTAAATATTTAGAGCTCTCTAAATCATTTGGAGCTGGCTCTAAATATTTAATGCTAGCTCTAAGTATTTAAAGCTAGCATTAATTATTTGAGTCTATGTACCGTTGGCGTTCCATATAGGTCCGAGTCTTACACCTGTAATCTTCCCGGGTACAAACCCACATCCTGGCTTGTCTCATTAATTATCATAATCCGAGGACAATGTGACTGTGGAATGTGGGCAGGATCTACATTAACAAATACCAACGCAACCGGCTGTCTGACAGTTTGGAATGGGCTGTGATCTGTTAATTTTGGAACCAATCCAATAATCACAAAATTATTTCCAGACTAGTCCATTTATGAAAATGGGGTATTTTTGTTCTCACAAATATGACCGCTATAGCGCTAAACCGCTATAGCGGGCTCTCGGGTTTAAAGGGTTAACGGAGGGAATAGGTCACGGACCTTCCGTTTTCTACGTGACTGGTAGCTTTATGTTTTCTACCTGCAGACAACCTGTCAACGACAAGTAGCGCCCCCACAGATGAAGAAGTCATTGGTGTATGTATAATTCTTTTTGACAAAAATATGCCACCATAGAGGCCAGAAAATAATTTACAATTATTTTCTGGCCTCTGCGGTAGCATATGTATGGCCAACCTTCTGCATATCATGATAGCGAAGTCGTCTTAACCCTTAGAATGCGGGAACCGAAAATAGTCGTCTGCTGTTAATTCATATTTTGTCCTTTCTCTTAGTAAAAACATGGTTTGGCAGCATTTTAGAATCATTTCCAATGGAAATGATTCTAAAGTGTTGCCAAACCATGTTTTTGATGAGAACAATGGAAAATAAAAAATATTCAGCAGACGACACAATTTAATTCAGCATTGTAAGGGTTAATAAACCTTATACTTCGTCTTGACTACATAATTAGTGTGACAAAACGACCTGGTCGATGTGAAAAATTGGACGCAATAACTAGCATGGTTATTTCACATCTTGAGGTTAATTTTATTTTGTTTACATTTTGGGCCGTCAAATTAAAATAGTAAGACGATTTAATCATTTTATCTAGTCTCGACCAGTTAATACGTTGTCTTTAAAGGCGATAGTCATGCCGTCAAGACGATTTAAAAGGTGTGTTAAGAGACATATATATTTATCACAGTATCTGGGGGCCGTTTCGCTAAGCTTCGTACGACTAAAATGTTCGTAAGTGAAAACTTATGATAGTCTGTAAATTTCACATATTTAACAATGTTTTCTTGTAAACGATCATTGGATTTACATTTATTGAGCATAGGCTGCATAAGCAGCCTATGCTCAATAAATGTAAATCCATCAATTGAAATTTCCCGACGATCCTAAATTTGCCCATACGAACATTTTAGTCGTACGAAGTTTATTGAAACGGCCCCAGGTTAAGTAGATGGCATACGTATACCACCATGTGCCTCTATAGAAGACCTGTCAGACCATGAATGTATATTACGTTAGTGTTTTACAGTGCCTGTTATCAAGTACACCATTAAAAATAACGATGCGTTGAAAGGAACGATAGGCGTTGAAATAGTTGAAAGTCGGGTATTTAAACGAAAATATCGTTTTCAATGATAAAAACGCAAATGATTATCTTTTCTATGCATATAGTTGTACAAAACAATTGTTTCCTGTTTGTTTTCTATTCAGTTTGGCCTGGGAACCTTCATCAAGTCTTCGCTGTACATGTAGCGTTATTTTACGATACTGTTTGCATATCACGTGGGACTTACTTGAGACGCAATACTAATCTGGGGTATTCAAGACTCGTTTGACACAACTCGGCATTAAGAGAATTCAATTACTAGACATGCAGCTATCTCGCAATCTGAATATCCCACCATGCTCCTACCATTACTGTGGTTTCCGTATCACATGACAATCACGTGTCCGTTACGTTACAGATGCTGCTGGAGCCGGAGGCGGTGAATGAATACACGGGGCCGATGTGGGACACGTACTACATGCTAAATGAACCCATCCAGGAGGGGCCAGAGGAAATAGTTAGCGCAGGTACTTAACAAGACACATGAACCCACTCCATGTCATGTTCAACCAGTTCAGAGACATTTACCCCAACCCTAAACCCTTAACCAGTTTGCTGACAGAAAACAACACACGATTTTCTTTTTTATATACTAAAATATAATATGTTGTGACTACTCATTTGAACCGGCATTTAAATTCAGACTCCAACTGGTGGTAAACTGTGATCTATGTAAACTCCGTGGCTGAGCGGGGGGTGGGGGGGGGGGGGGGGGGGTTGCAACCCCGGAACCACCCCCTCTAGATCCGCCCCTGGTGACGTATATGATTTGTGATGGGTTTTTTTTTTTTTTTGCAGACACCTCGGACGGCTACCGACTCGGCGACCTGGACGATGGCCCCAACGTGATTGTGTTGTCGGCCACGGGAGATCCCGTAAACCCAGTCTCCGAGTTTGTAAGTGATCTTTCATTTTCCTGTGTCGCTCAATTCGTACACACCTGATTGTGCCCGTATTGAGCATAGAGTGACGTAACCAGGGCTCCAGATAAGGAATTAGTAATTGAGTATTGTCACTCCCATCATTTCTGAAGCAATTGGGTATTTCAAAATTTTAATAAAATAAAATCACACTACTGTTTATACATCAACAGACATCAATTATTGAATAGTTTGCTTCGAAATGAAACATGTCTTGGCATTTCATTAGAATTGTCTCATGGAGACAATTCTAATGAAATACCAAGATGTGTTTTCATGGAAAATAAGAAAAAAATATGCTATATTTGTGGTCTGTTTATTGTTTTCTGCAGCATGATAAAGGTACCTCAACATTTTTATTGCTTTTTGATACTCGCTACTTCTGATTTCAATTTGGTTTTTGGCAATTTTAATAGGGTATTTACGCAAATACGCAGCTTATCTGGAGCCCTGCACGGTAAGGGAGCAAGGTCTATAAATACAGTAATATAAATATACATACGCATGTAAGTGAAAACAATAAGTTAAGAAATGTTTCTTTTTACTTTCTCGTATAATAGGGAGTAAAAAGAAACGTTTCTTAACTAATATCGATTGTTACATGACTGCCGTTGTTCGACACCGCTCAGAGCCATGTTCAAACGTACAGGTTCACCACCGACATTGATTTTTAGCCAGGTTTTTTGAAAAAAAATCCAGGCTATTGGATTGGCGAAAGCCGGGCGGGCGGGCGGCGGGCGGCGTCCACAATCACTGTTAAGTTTTCGTGTTTGAGTCCATTTCTTTGTTACTGTACCACCTAGGACCACCAAACTTTCACAGCTTCATAATCAAGGGGTGCCCACCACATCACTATCCAACATGTTACTTTTTTTTTATCTTGACCCATTTTTTCCGCGTAGTCGACTTAGCCATTTTCAATGTTAAGTTTTCGTGTTTACAATGTTAAGTTTTCGTGTTTAAGTCCATTTCTTTGGTACTGTACCACCTAGGACCACCAAACTTTCACAGCTTCATAATCAAGGAGTGCCCACCACATATCACTATCCAACATGTTACTTTTTTTTTTAACTTCACCCATTTTTTCCGCGCAGTCGACTTAGCCATTTTCAATGTTAAGTTTTCGCGTTTACAATGTTAAGTTTTCGTGTTTAAGTCCATTTCTTTGGTACTGTACCACCTAGGACCACCAAACTTTCACAGCTTCATAACCAAGGGGTGCCTACCACATACAACTATCCAACATGTGACCATTTTTTTTTACCTTCACCTATTATTTCTACGTAATTGACTTAGCCATTTTCAACGTTAACTTTTTAACGTACGTCTGGTTAAAGTTTTTTGGTTAAAACTTTTTCGTTATACTATATCTCTGCAACTGCTTCGCCCATTACCTTGAAACTTCACATGGGTGTTTATCATCATCCATATTTTCATTCTAACCCCCAACCGTGCGGCCCCTGTTAGCCCCCAAATGTCAAGGTTCCCCCCAAATTTTAAACCGGTGCCCAATGTCCAAGTCAAATTTTACTTTGAATATTTTTTGTTAAAGTTTTTTTCGTGTTACTATTTATCTCTGCAACTGCTTCACACCCAATACCTTGATACTTCACATGGGTGGTTTTATCATCATTTCGCACCTGCTTGCGGAAAAGCGCGATCCCTGTGCCCAATGGTTCAAAGGTCAAATACTTTGAAATTTTTTGAATAAAGTTTTTTCGGTGTTTACTATATTCTCCTGCCCAACAAGGCTTTCCCCATACCTTGAATTACCCCTTCCACTTGGGTGTTTTATCATCATTGTTCCACCTGCCTTGCGGAAACGCGGAAATTCCTGTCCCATTTTCAAGGTTGCATTACTTGGAAATTTTTTTGAAATTAAAAAAAAGTTCGTTGTTACATTTTATCTCTGGGCCCACCCTGCCTTCCCAACTTTCCATACTTTTTTGATACTTCACATTGGTGGGTTGTTTATCTTCATTGCGCACCTGCTTGCGGAAAGCGTGATCCTGTGCCCAATGTCAAGGTCAAATTACTTGAATTTTTTTGTTAAAGTTTTTATTTACGTGTCCTATATCTCGCAACCACTGCTTTCAACCCAATACCTTGATACTTCACATGGTGTTTATCATCATTGTCGCACCTGCTTGCGGAAAGCGTGATCCGGTGCCAATGTCAATGTCAAATAACTTTGAATTTTTTGTTTAAAGTTTTTTCGTGTACTAATATCTCTGCAACTGGCTATCACCCAATACCTAGTGATACTTTCACATGGGTGCTTATCATCATTGTCGCACCTGCTTGCGGAAAGCGCGATCCTTGTGCCCAATGTCAAGGTCAAATTACTTTTTTTAATTTGAATTTTTTTGTTAAAGTTTTTTCGTGTACTATATCTCTGCAACTGCTTCACCCAATACCTTGATACTTCACATGGGTGTTTATCATCATTGTCGCACCTGCTTGCGGAAAGCGCGATCCTGTGCCCTATGTCAAGTTCAAATTACTTTGAATTTTTTTGTTAAAGTTTTTTCGTGTACTATATCTCTGCAACTGCTTCACCCAGTACCTTGATACTTCACATGGGTGTTTACCATCATTGTCACACCTGTTTGCGGAAAGCGCGATATCGTCGGCATTTTAGCATACGTCCGTCCGTTCGTCCGTGTGTCCGGTTAAAGTTTTTTGGTTAAAGTTTTTCCATCTGCTATATCTATTTTGTTAGTGTCCATGCCTCGCCCCAAGGCGCGACATGCAGGCCACGGCCATCTAGTCTACAAAAAGTGGGTATAATTATGTTATCCAAGTGTCGATGCTTGGAAAAAACCTGGCCTTCGTGGCTTTGCCTCGTTTCTTGTTCATATATAAACTATCCAATGACCACACATTTTGATATTTTCTACTACTTTCATTTTTTCGTATGGATGTTGTGGGACATATTTCCCCTAAACTGCACACATTCTGCTCTGGATATTCATTAATTAAAATATAGGTTTAATTATTGTTAAGAAAGATAAATTCAATCTCCTGTGATAACCCTGGTGGTGGCGTAAAATGTCAGCGACTGGAATTGAAACCGCCTCGCATGACACACATGCTCCGACTGACAAAATAATCCCAAAGCATATGCTTGAAACTGTCAGATGTAAATGATACATTAACGTGCCTATGAAGTAGATAGTGCATCATTTGACAGGTTTTATTTCGGGGCCAAGCCAACACCCGCGTAATGCATGTGTCTCCTGATGTTACTAGAACGCGCCATTAAGTAACAAAAGAGTATTACTCTTTGCTTTTTGCAACTCGACTTAAGTCAATTTTCAACTTTATTGCAGTATTTTCACTACTCGATGTGAAAATGAATGCGCATTTTGAACTATTTTCACATTGCTGAGTATTTTGTACTCCCACATTTGATAATCAATGCGTATTGTGCTAAAATAAGTGCGTAAAATACGCGAATACAATTCTTATCTGGAGACTGATGGTAGTTGCTTGGGTGTTTGTACTATTTCCTTTATCATTGTAGGTGTACACAAGCATGGTGGACCTGTGAAAACCCCGTCTCCACGACCCGGTATGAATTGAACACAGTCGAGATTCCGGATTTATTGGACATTGACACGGTGTAGATTACATCATGATGTCCGCAGATCACGGGCATGGTGGATATGTGCATTCATGGCCCAGCTGCTGGACATGGTGGATATGTGCATTCATGGCCCAGCTGCCGGACACGGTGGATATGTGCATTCATGGCCCAGCTGCTGGACATGGTGGAAACTAAACACGGACAAAGTGTCTTCGGGCGAAGTTGCAGAATTGCGGGCCGTTTCACTAAACTTTGTACGATGACGAAAATGTTCGTAAGTGAAAAATTAGGGTTGTCTGAAAATTTCAATTGATGGATTTACATTTATTGAGCATAGGCTTGCAATGAATGTAAATCCAATAAGTGTTTACAAGAGAACATTGTTCATATGATATTTCCATAATATAGTTTTGCACTTACAAACATTTTATTCGTACAAGTTATAGTTCTAAACGTCATCTGTAGTTCGTTGAAAGTGGGTGGAATGAGAATGGTGTAACTGCTGGAAATCACAACGATATCATTGGGTTGTGAAAACACTCTCAGTCCACCACACAATGCAACCACTATCATGTTGGATCGTGAAATCACGCTCCGCCCACAAAACAGTGACATCATTAGAGAACCCATGTGATTTTGTACCAAGAACATGTGCGAACTAATATAAATATGACAAAGAGGGATTTCACGATCTCATTGTTGTAACTCGCTGATAGCGGAAAGTTGTCTGGGTACATGGTTATAACACATATCGAGCATGTACCGAACAGTTTGATTGGCGGAACTGACAGACTTTATTTCAAAATTAAAATCGAATACATGCTCAGAATGGTCAAGTTGTATAATCAAACTTCCAGACGCTGGTTTTAGGAATACACTATAAAAGTCTGTTTCACGAAATCTGCCCAAATATTACAGCGAAAAACACAATGTAAACATATTTTCGATAATATTGTGAAAAAAAATTTCCTCTGAGGGAAATGTTTAGAATTTCAGAAATAATGGACCGATTTTCAAAATCGGTCCACTATTTCTGAAATTCTAAACATTTCCCTCAGAGGAAATTTTGTTTTCACAATATTATTATAACTTTTGTTTATATAGGCGTAACATTTGGGCAGGTTTCTGAAACAGACGGAATGTTTGCCGACAGTGTAGATCATGTTGAGACAGTTTGTGGATATTATTTAATTTTTAAAGAATGATGCATTTTTCTGCACAATGGAACAGTCTCGAACTTAAAGCCCACTCAGAAGGCACACAATGCTCTTTATATTAGAGACATCATCTGAGACATTTTCTGGCAAAATAAACATTCATTCACCATTACCACACATAATGATTAGCACTATTATACATTTTATATCGACGTAAATTTCCATACTGATATCAGGAGCGATAACCGTGTTTCCTTAAAATGTTAACGGGCATTACTATTTATTCTCTGTATTCGTATTTTTTAGAACTGGTGAATTAGTGACACAATTATGCACTTGTGTAATTCCTATAAAGAACATTTTGTGCATACTGAGTGGGCATGTACTACCTTTAACATGAAATTGTCTATGCCAGTTACATAGGTGTGAAAGGGTTAAACGTCGGGGCTATGGAGGTTTTTACTAGTCTGTTACCATTGACAACGGTTTATATTGTGATGAGGGCTGACGACAGGTGATAGTGTAATAATGTAGGATATTTGCTGTTTTACAGATTGTCAATAATGCTCACTACTACTGTTTGTTCCACGTTTTGCTGCCAATGAACTTTTGGCTATTAAACACATTAAATCAACAAAAGTCACCCTCCCCAAAATATTTTATTTGATGAAATTCCATCAAATATTGATTTTATTGAGAAAAAAATATTTCTTAGTTTTCTTAGTTACATCATATTCAAGCTATCTTGCGAGGTTTCGGAGTCAATTTCCAAAAAATTTCAGGATCAAAAAACGAAAAGTTTTGGAAATTTCGCAATAAAATCAATATTTGATGGAATTTCATGAAATAATTTTTATTGGGAGGGTGACTTTTTTGTTATCGATGAAAAAGTACTTTTAAATATTTTTTAAATTTAATGTGTTTAATAGCCAAACGTTCGTCGGCAGCAAAACGTGGAAGAGACAGTAGTAACAGTTGGCGGTATGCATGTGACAGCATATTCAGTAATCATTGAGTGTGGTACATGTACATTATAATCCATGGGTCATTGCTTGAGAAAAGGATCTTAGGAATCTGTAAATATTGTAATTCCAAATAAGTATGCATATCTGCGCTGTCTCGTCATGTCATACACGCGTTATTCCGGTCATTCGAACATTATTCACGCCCCAAGATCCAAGGTGTATGTATGCTCACGTGGTTACAACAACAGCAACAATGGCTGAAAGTGTTGAAAGCTCGCCCACTCCAAAGTAAGTATTATTTGATATTTTCTTTAATATGCAACGGATTTTGATGAAACATCGCGCAGTAAACGGTCTTCATGAGCACAGACTTCATTGGCACAGACTTCTCTCGTTTTTGCGAAGAATCGATTTCCGTGTCAGTACAGAGACCACAAAATGCAGCTTAACAAGACGCGTTTGTTGTACCATATTTCATCAAAATCCGTTTCATACTAAGGACAAACTAAAAGAATACGTACTTTGGATCGAAGGTCTTCTGGAAGTTTCAGTACTTGTTGTTGTTGTTGTAACCACGTGATAATACACATTGAGATCAATAACAGTGTTCATCTATCTGTGATTGTGTGAGCACACGTGATGATAACGTTCCTCACTGATCCTGAATGTTCCAAGGTATTTTTTCTCAGTCGGCGGTCCGTCTATTTGAGTGTATTATGCTTCATTTGTGGGATGACATGTATTATTGTTTATCCCGTCAACACAGTACGTATGTGCCGTGAAACATGGTGCCGTGAAACTACGACCTATTCATTGTGTATGAATATGTGCGGTGGCTGGGATTATTTCATTGCATTTTAAAGCCATTTGTTGGTGTTGACGGGATAACTAGAATAGTAGGTTAGTGCCGTGAATGGGAAAACATCTGGCGCGGTCCTGAAACGGGATGTGCTCGGCAGAGCCTCGCCCATCCCGTTTCCTAAGCATTGCCATATATATTTCCCATTCACGACACTAACCTACTATTCTCTATATTTTGGCCCATGGATGGACAGTGTTGATATATGTATTTGTATACGTGACCGAAGGTATGACATTTTTCATGAAACACATTTACAAAATGCACGCTATTTTCTGTAAACGAAGTCGACGGTTCTCGGTTTACACATCAACAGACAGCAGGTATTGAATAGTTTGCTTCGAAATGAAAACATGTATTGGCATTTCATTAGAATTGTCTCCTTGGAGACAATTCTAATGAAATACCGAGATGTGTTTTCATGGAAAATATGCTATATTTGTGGTCTGTTTATTGTTTTCTGCAGCATGATAAATGAACCACAAAATTGTAATTGCTTTTTGATACTCGCTACTTCTGATTTCAATTGGGTTTTAGGCAATTCTAATTGGGAATTTAAGCAAATACACAGCTTATCTGGAGGTCTGCTTTGAGAATAAAATTTCTTGTCACAACTGTCCACTACAAGGTCGTACTGTCATGTGTAGTTGTTAGCTGTAGAATAAATTATGGGTTATACAGGTACAATAAGGTGTGCTACTAGCCCGAATTTTCTGTCTGTAACGCCATGTGTTACACAGACGCCATGTGTTACAGACAGGAAATTCGGATTAGTGTGTTAAATCTAGGTACAGTGGAACCTCTCTAAACCGGACACCAATGAAACATCTGTGATCTTATTTTTAGTTATTTATCTCGTGTGATAACGCCTGTTCATGACCGCATAGCACACAACTATGGCTCAGAATGATGAAATGTCTGATTTATAGTGAAACCTCTCTAAACCAGACACCCTGGGGACCTCCCAGTGTGTCTGTTTTAGAGAGGTTTCACTGTATATGCTACATGTATTATGGCAACCTGTTGTAAAATATTGATTTGAAAATAAATGTGAAACATTCATCTCAGCTGTTGTATTGTTATTTACTGTATGGCTGTATATAAGTTATTGTTCACATATTGGATATTTAAGGAATTAAATGCGAGGGAGCGCTAGCTGTTGCAATATGTGATATAAGTGGAGCACAATACTGTCCAGCGATTGGCTTAGAAAGTAGGGTGAACTATACATCCCTTTGATACATAATGGTTCGTCCATGGATTTTATGACTCACGATCCTTGTTGGTCGTTGAGCACGACTGTCATTTTGACAGCTATGTACGTTTTGCCTATTTATTTGGTATTGTTCATTTTTGCATTAAAGGTACATGCCCACTCAGTAGGCACAAAATGTTCTTTATTGGAATTAAATAAGTGTATAATTTTATCACTATTCCACCAGTTCTTAAAATTACGAGTGCCCGCTATACAGATATAATAATTTAGTAATATTTATGTTACTGATACTGACTCGCAGTGGTATCGAGCTATCTTCATATGCAAATGAGGCATATTTTTAGCTCGCCTGAGCGAAGCTCATGCGAGCTATTGTTACCGCAATGTGTCCGGCGTCCGTCGTCGTCCATAAACATTTTCAAACGTCTTCTCCTCCGTAACCATTGGGCCTATGGTCACCAAACTTCATGGTTATGGTCCTTAGGTAGGGGGATTACAAAATTGTTAAAATGACGTCATTACGTAATCCAAGATGGCCGCCGTCTAAAAATAGCACAAATTCTTCAAAAAATCTTTTTCTCAAGAACCGCCAACCGGATTGACAAAACTTGGTAGGAATGATCGATATACAATGCTCTTTCAAAGTTGTTAAAATGGTGACCCCAGGGTCAAAAATGGGCGTGGCCCGTGGGGTCAAATTTTATTTTTGACCGAATATGGTCCTGTCATATATCAAATCGAAGGTATCCAACGAGGCGATCACTCTGGTGCATCTTTTGTCGAAAT
Organism: Conchocele bisecta; assembly: GCA_029237695.1. NCBI lineage: Eukaryota > Metazoa > Mollusca > Bivalvia > Lucinida > Thyasiridae > Conchocele > Conchocele bisecta. The sequence goes on from CM055267.1 coordinate 30,640,887, forward strand.
CGGATGGTTATGTCATCCAAGATGTCCGCCGAAAGGTCGAAATGTTGTTCTTTTATTAGACATTTCAAAATTCTTCTTCACATGAACCGCTTGGCCCATGGTAGCCAAACTTAAAAGTTATGGTCCATGGGTGAAGCCTTTTCAGATTTGTTAAAATGGAGGTCATCGCTAATATCCAAGATGGTCGCCGTCTAAAAATAGCATAAATTCTTAAAAAATCTTCTTCTCATGAACCGCCTGCTGGATTTCGACGAAACTTGGTAGGAATGATCGATGTACAATGCTCTTTCAAATTTGTTAAAATGGTAACCACAGGGTAAAAAATGGGCGTGGCCCGTGGGGTCAAATTTTATTTTTGACCGAATATGGTCATGTCTACATCAAATCGAAGGTATCAAAGAGGCGATCGCTCTGGTACATTTTTTGTTGAAATTGGATGGTCATGTCATCCAAGATGGCCGCCGAAAGGTCAAAAGGTTGTTCTTTTATTAGAGATTTCAAAATTCTTCTTCACACGAACCGCTTGGCCCATGGTGGCCAAACTTCACAGTTATGGTCCATGGGTGAAGCCTTTTCAGATTTGTTAAAACGGAGGTCGTCGCTAATCCAAGATGGCCGCCGTCTAAAAATAGCACAAATTCTTAAAAAATCTTCTTCTCCTGAACCGCCAGCCGGATTTCGACGAAACTTGGTAGGAATGATCGACGTAGAATGCTCTTTCAAAGGTGTTAAGATGACCAGATATGCTCATGTCATATATCAAATTGAAGGTATCGATGAGGCGATTGCTCTGGTGCAATATTTGTCAGAATCGGATGATTATGTCATCCATGATGGCATCCAAAAGGTCCATTTATTCCAGATTTTGAACGTATTTTTCTCAGGAACCACATGGCTGATGCTGGCCAAACTTCACCTTGGGTGAAGCATTTTCATATTGGTAAAATGAGTCGTCGCTTAATCCAAGATGACTGCCATCTAAAAATAGCACAATTAAAACACATATATGAACTCAATGTCACATTCGCCTCTGGTGTTCATGGAGTCAGGTGAGCGAATTAGGGCCATCATGGCCCTCTTGTTTAATTATTTATACTAATTAAATTCGTCACCTGAAAAAATAATATTTTCGACAGATTATAAAGTATCATCATAGCACATCAAAAAGTAGATGCAGATAATAAATAGTAATGTCCGTTAACATTTTAAGGAAACACGGTTATCACCCCTGATATCAGTGTGGAAATTTACATCTGATATGAAATATTTGTTTGTATTTTTTTGGGTTTAAGGGCCTATCAACAGCTAAGGTCATGTAAGGCCGCGTCAATGGGTTTAGTACTAAATACCATATATTACCTGTACAAGTATATGTACATGTTCAAGTACATGTACACATGGGGGGGGGGGGGGTCCCAAAATCAGAACTGAATATTTACAATCAAAAGATATATATTCAGCCCTGAAATCTGAATAATCTGATGCCAGGTTCTCGCCACACCAGAATCACTTGGCCCCCTCCCAACAGCAATAGGCTCAGTAATAATATTACTACTTTTATAATGGGTAATAACCCAATTCAACTCCCAGGTAACAAAAGAGCCAAAGATAAAAACGTACCTGAGGGCCAAACTAGGCAAATCGTGATTCCTATAAGGAGCAACATCTACCGTTAATTTACGCCTTCACATATGGTGTACGAACGGGGTCAAAACTAAACTTACAGGTGCACCTACATTTTTACAGCTGCACCTGTAAATGTATAGCTGCACCTATAAAAAAATACAGCTGCACCTGTATTTCTTATAGCTGCACCTGTATTTCTTATAGCTGCACCTGTATTTCTTATAGCTGCACCTGTATTTCTTATAGCTGCACCTGTATTTCTTATAGCTGCACCTGTATTTCTTATAGCTGCACCTGTATTTCTTACAGCTGCACCTGTATTTCTTATAGCTGCAGCTGTATTTCTTATAGCTGCATCTGTATTTCTTATAGCTGCACCTGTATTTCTTATAGCTGCAGCTGTATTTCTTATAGCTGCAGCTGTATTTCTTACAGCTGCACCTGTATTTCTTATAGCTGCAGCTGTATTTCTTACAGCTGCACCTGTATTTCTTATAGCTGCATCTGTATTTTCTTACAGCTGCAGTACTTATAGCTTGCAGCTGTTATAGCTGCAGCTGTATTTCTTATTAGCTGCAGCGTTATTTCTTATAGCTGCACCTGTATTTCTTATAGCTGCACCTGTATTTCTTACAGCTGCACCTGTATTTCTTATAGCTGCACCTGTATTTCTTATAGCTGCAGCTGTATTTCTTACAGCTGCACCTGTATTTCTTATAGCTGCACCTGTATTTCTTACAGCTGCACCTGTATTTTACTACAGCTGCAGCTGTAATTTCTTATAGCTGCACTGTAATATCTTATAGCTTGCACCTGTATTTTCTTATAGCTGCTTAGCACCTGTATTTCTTATAGCTGCAGCTGTATTTCTTATAGCTGCACCTGTATTTCTTATAGCTGCACCTGTATTTCTTATAGCTGCAGCTGTATTTCTTATAGCTGCACCTGTATTTCTTATAGCTGCAGCTGTATTTCTTATATACTGCACTGTATGTTTCTTATAGCTGCAGCTGTATTTCTTATAGTGCACTGTATTTCTAGCTGCAGCTGTATTTTTTTCTTATAGCTGCCACCTGTATTTTTCTATAGCTGCAGCCTGTATTCTTACAGCCCTGCACTGTATTTCTTATAGCTGCAGCTGTATTTCTTATAGCTGCAGCTGTATTTCTTATAGCTGCGCCCCGTGCAGGCACCGGGGCGAGATCAACTGATCCTGAGAATAGTGCTGCAGTAGCCATTGCTTGTCGTAAAAGGCAACTAAACTGGCTTAACGATTGGGTTCATACTTTCCGGAACCCACTATACCGGATTTGGCCCTCATGTACATTTTTGGCTTTCTTGTATGTGAGAGTTGAGTCGGGCTATGCCCCATATATAAAAGTAAGATTAGTGCTAATCCTATTACTTTTAGGGGATGGGATAAATGATGCTGGTGTGGCGAGGGCCTGGCACCAGATCAGGTTGTTCTAATTTCAGGACTGAATATATATTTTGATTGTAAATATTGAGTTCTGAAGTTGGGATTTACCCCCCTTGGACAGGTGGATACGGGACTCGACCCCGTTGACCCGTCTGCGTGTAGACTCCCTGAGGCTTGTACCTCTATGTCAGAAAAGCGGACGTTAAACCCTATTCACTCACTCACTCTTATAGCTGCACCTGTATTTCTTATAGCTGCACCTGTATTTCTTACAGCTGCACCTGTATTTCTTACAGCTGCATGTATTTCTAGTCACTGTATTTCTTATAGCTGCACTGTATTTCTTATAGCTGCATCTGTATTTCTTACAGCTGCACCTGTATTTCTTATAGCTGCACCTGTATTTCTTACAGCTGCATCTGTATTTCTTATAGCTGCACCTGTATTTCTTATAGCTGCACCTGTATTACTTATTTCAGCTGCTTAGCTGTATTTCTTATAGCTGCATCTGTATTTCTTATAGCTCACCTGTATTTCTTACTGCACTGTATTTCTTATAGCGCAGCTGTATTTCTATATGCAGCTGCTCTTTTTATGAGCTGCACCTGTATTTCTTATAGTGCCTGTATTTCTTATAGCTGCACCTGTATTTTTCTTATAGCCCTGAGCTGTACTTATAGCTGCACCTGTATTTCTAGCTGTCACCTGTACTTATGCTGCAGCTGTATTTCTATAGCTGCACCTGTTATCTAGCTGCAGCTGTATTTCTTATAGCTGCACTGTATTTCTTATAGCTGCAGCTGTATTTCTTATAGCTGCACCTGTTTTTTCTTATAGCTGCATCTGTATGCTTACTTAGTGCACTTGTATTTTTGCTCTGTATCTGTTTTTATAGCTGCACCTGTATTTCTTAGCTGCAGCTGTATTTCTTATAGCTGCACCTAGTATTTCTTATAGCTGCAGCTGTATTTCTTCATGTGCACTGTATTTCTTATAGCTGCACCTGTATTTCTTATAGCTGCACCTGTATTTCTTATAGCTGCACCTGTATTTCTTATAGCTGCAGCTGTATTTCTTATAGCTTGCACCTGTTATGCTGCAGCTATTTCTTATGCTGCACCTGTTTCTTATAGCTGCAGCTGTATTTCTTATATCGTATATTTCAGCTGCCTAGCATGCTATTTCTTATAGCTGCACTGTATTTCTTATAGCTGCAGTCTGTAGTCTTATAGCTGCACCTGTATTTCTTATAGCTGCACTGTATTTCTTATGCTGCACCTGTATTTCTTATAGCTGCACCTGTATTTCTGTATTAGCTTGCACTGTATTTCTAGGCTGCATGTATTTCTTATAGCTGCAGCTGTATTTTTATAGCTGCAGCGGTATTTCTTACAGCTGCACCTGTTTTTCTTACAGCTGAGCTGTATTTTCTTTTAGCTGCCCTGTATTCTTATAGCTGCAGCGTTATTTTTTCTTATAGCTGCACCTGTATTTCTTATAGCTGCATCTGTATTTCTTATAGCTGCACCTGTATTTCTTATAGCTGCACCTGTATTTCTTATAGCTGCAGCTGTATTTCTTATAGCTGACTGTAATTTCTTATAGCTGCAAAGCTGTATTTCTGATAGCTGCACCTGTATTTTCAAGCTGTATTTTCCTACAGTGCATCTGTTTATTCTTACAGCTGCCACCTTATGCTTATAACAGACTGCACCTGTATTTTCTTTATAGCTGCAGACTGTATTTTCTTATAGCTGCAGCTGTATTTCTTATAGCTGCACTGTATTTCTTAGCTGCACCTTTCCCCCTATTTCTTTTAGCTGCAGCTGTATTTCTTATAGCTGCACTGCTGTATATTTCTTATAGCTGCACCTGTATTTCTTATAGTGCAGCTGTAATTTCTTATAGCTGCACCTGGATTTCTTTACAGACTGCACTGTATTTCTTATAGCTGCACCTGTATTTCTTTTAGCTGCATCTGTATTTTTATAGCTGCAGCTGTATTTCTTATAGCTGCAGACTGTATTTCTTATAGCTGCATTCTGTATTTCTTATAGCTGCACCTGTATTTTCTTATAGCTGCAGCCTGTATTTCTTATAGCTGCAGCTGTAATTTTCTTATATTGCTGCATCTGTATATTTTCTTATAGCTGCACCTGTATTTCTTATAGCTGCACCTGTATTTCTTATAGCAGCAGCTGTAATTTCTTATAGCTGCAGCAGTATTTCCTTTTTTATAGCTGCACCGGTATTTCCTTAATTACTGCACCTGTATTTTCTTATAGCTGCTCACCTGTATTTTTCTATTAGCTGCTGCAGTTATTTCTAAGCAGCACTGTAATTTCTTATAGCTGCCAGCTGTATTTCTTACAGCTGCACACTGTTTTTTTCTTATAGCTGCCCATGCTTATAGCACCTGTATTTTTCTTACAGCGCACCTGTATTTCTTATAGCTGCACCTGTATTTCCTTATAGCTGCACTATTTTCTTATAGCTGCACCGTATTTCTTATAGCTGCCTGTATTTCTTATAGCTGCAGCTGTATTTCTTATAGCATGCAGCCTGTTATTTCTTACTGCACCTTGTATTTCTATAAAACTGCAGCTGCTGTATTTCTTATAGCTGCAGCTGTATTTCTAGCTGCAGCTGCACCTGTTATTTCTTACAGCTGCATCCTGTATTTCTTATAGCGCTGTATTTCTTATAGCTGCACTGTATTTCTTATAGCTGCAGCCTGTATTTCTTATAGCTGCACCTGTATTTCTTATAGCTGCAGCTGTATTTCTTATAGCTGCAGCTGTACATGTATAGGTGCACCTTTTGTATTGTTTACAGGTGCACCTATACATATGCATCTGCAGTTATACAAACTACACGTGCAGCTATACATTTACAGGTGCAGCTATACATTTACAGGTGCAGCTATGTTTTATGACGCAGGTATACATTTACAGGTGACACTATTTACATACATGCAGCTATACATTTACAGGTGCAACTGTAAAAAAATGCAGGTGCACCTGTATATTTTTATAGCTGCACCTGTAATTTTAGTTTTGACCCCGTTCGTACACCATATTCACGTTCGCCCGACCAACCACCCACACTGATATAAAATGTAAAGTAATGTCAGTCGATATGTGGGGTAATGGTGAATGAATGTTTATTTTGCCAGAAAATGTCTACGATGATTTCTTTGATATAAATAACATTTTGTGCCTACTGAATGGGCATGCACCTTTAAGTTTCGCTTCAGTCGATACGCCTTCTACTGTGACAAGACTCAAGGTGCATGATAACGTGGTTACAACAACAACAACGTCTCCCACTCCAAAGTAAGTATTATTTGATATTTTCCTTAATATGCAACGGATTTTGATGAAATATGACGCAACAAACGCGTCTTCATGAGCTGCATTTGGTGGTCTATGGAGTTTCGCACAGAATTATGTCGTTTTTGCGAAGAATCGATTTCCGTGTCAGAGACACGGACATCGATTCTTCGCAAAAATGACAGAAGTTTGGGCGAACATAAAGAGACCACCAAATGCAGCTTAACAAGACGCGTTTGATGCGCCATATTACATTAAAATCCGTTACGTAATAAGGACAATATACAAGAATAGGTACTTTGAATCGGTACTTGTTGTTGTTGTTGTTAGTACCACGTGATCATACACCTCGATTCTTCGCAAAAACGACAGACTTCTGTGCCAAACTCCATAGACCACCAAATGCAGCTCATGAAGACGCGTTTGCTGCGTCAAAATCCGTTGCATATTAAGGAAAATATCAAATAATACTTACTTTGGAGGGGGCGACGTTGTTGTTGTTGTAACCACGTGATCATGCACCTTGATAGTATACAAGGCACTCGATCCCCACTCCCAACCACAACTTTGTAGATCGCAATTATCGCAAATCTTCCCCAGGAATAGATTGTATGTCAGTATGTCGATATTATTTGACCGCAGTGTATGTAAATATTTGAGACACGCCATGTGAATTTGTACATAAGAACGTGTGCGATTTTTCATGAAACATATTTACAGAAACTGTGATATTTCTGTAAATGACGTCGTTGACAACTAACTAAAGTTCATAGCAAATGCGTTAACTTTTCGTTAACATTTACGGAAAATATCGTAAATTTTGTAAATAGTTTTCATGATATATATCGCACATCTTCTGATGTACAAACACAAACGGCGGCGTGTCTCATACACTGATTAGTATGGAGCCCCGCAGGGGACAATGATTTTTTTTTTATGAATTCGTTCCCACGAAATAACAATTCGTTCCCACGATATCACAATTCGTTCCTACGAATTAACAACCACGGGAACGAATTGTTATTTCGTGGGAACGAAGTGTTAAATTGAGAGAACAAATTGTTAATTAGTGGGAACGAATTGTTAAATTGAGGGAGCGAATTGTTACTTCGTGGGAACGAATTAATAACAAAAAAGAATTATACGTCCCCTGTGGGGCTCCGTAGATTAGTACCTGTATCGTATAACTATTTGATATATTGGGAGTAAACATTTCCTGTGTCGACCGCAGACTTCCCCAGGAATAGATCTAGGGTATAATACGCCAGTGGGTCGATATATTTATAGACCATGAACATTATATTCGTCGTAAACGAGTTAAGCACGTCTCTACGGAAGCCCATTAGGGCCACTTCACTTTTTTTTAATTTCCATTTATTCAAGATGTTTTCTTGAATTTTCAAGTTCTTTTCTTGAATTTTCAAGATCTTTTCTTGAATTTTCAAGAAAAGATCTTGAAAATTGAAGAAAATAATTTGAAAATTCAAGAAAACATCTGAATTTTCAAGTTCTTTTCTTGAATGTTCAAGATATTTTCTTGAATTTTCAAGAAACTTGAAAATTCAAGAAAACATCTCGAAAATTCAAGAAAGTATCTTGAAAATTCAAGAAAACATCTCGAAAATTCAAGAAAAGATAAAATAAAGTGAAGTGGCCCTAATGGGCTTCCGTACGTCTCAAAGGCGATACACTAATTATTAGTAAGTATCCGTTTCAACACACCATACCAGGCGCGGATCCAGGATTTCGGGTTAGGGGGGGGGGGGGGCGCCGGGTCCGCCCCCCCCCTGAATCCGCCCTTGCATACAGTTACTGCAATGAAAACATGCTTGTGACGTCTGGCTTCTTTAGCCTATTTCATTAAAATTGCAAACAAAAAAGTATACTTATCTAGCAAAGTTTACTTTAAGGGAGTAATCATCTTTTTTCCCCCAAAACATGCATTATTTCATATAGAACTAACCACTGCATATGTTTGATGATTAAAAGTGTGCATAATTATTATACTGAATTTATTACATTATCACAGCCAAAATGGCGGTGATAATGTAATAAATTCAGTATAATAAAAATTAATAAATTTGTCCTTAAATTGAACATTTCTCCCTCAAAATATACTTTGCAATGTTAGTGAAATAGGCTACTGAACTGTGACTGGAAAAACATAGGGCTTATTGTATATGTGGCCAGTCGGGCTCCTGATCTGCGACTAAAGAAACAAGGCGTCTTATGGCATATTAATTTGACCCGTCTGGCTCCTGATCTGTGACTGGAAAAAATGGGATTTATAATATGAAAAAATGGGGCTAATGGAATATGTGGCCAGTTTCTGTGACTGGAGAACTTGGACGTATGGCATATGTGGCCAGTGACTCTCCTGATCTGTGACACACTCCCATAATCCCAGTTCTCCAGGAACGCCTCGATATTCGTATTAATGAGCTTTGGTGCGTGCTGTACAATGTAAATGTACAACTGCTATAGAAAACGACAAGGGCAAGGAGCAGACTCGATTACATATCAGGGACGGATCCAGTATTTATATTTACAGGGCGGGGGGGGGGGGGGGAATTTCATTAAATACGTTTACAAAATTTACAATATTTTTCATGAATAAAGTCAAATTTTGTAAATGTATTTAATGAAATTATGCACATGTCCGAAGGTACAAAATCACTTCGTGTGTCCCATTAATGATCGTTAACACTTTCGTAAAATATGTCGGAGGCGCCTGTGTATTTCGAATAGTGCCAATGAGTACATGGAATGCTAATACAGTAGAGTTACATTTGTACAGTGAAATCTCTCTAAACCGGACATCCTGGGAGGTCCCCATGGTGTCCGCTTTAGAGAGGTTTCGCTGTAAATCAGGCATATGACCATTCTGAGACATGCATGTGAATATGCGATCATGAACAGGCATTGTCACCCGAGATAAAGGACCAAGAAACACATAAAAAATATGATCACATATGTGTTATTGGTGTCTGGTTTAGAGAGGTTCCATCCGACTGTTTCACTGTGTTTATTCTGTGTTGATGCGGGCAGCTTGTTTCTCGGGAAAAGTTTGAAAATCTGGGGGCCGTTTCACTTCGTACGACTAAAATGTTCGTAAGTGCAAAATTATGATAGTCTGTAAAATTTCACATTTCACATTGTGTTCTTGTAAACAATTATTGGATTTACATTTATTGAGCATAGGCTGCATTATCCATATGCAGCCTATGCTCAATAAATGTAAATCAATCAATTGAATTTACAGACTATTCTAAATATGCACTTACGAACATTTTAGTCGTACGAAGTTTCGTGAAACGGCCCCCAGAACATCGAGTGGTGCAGTTTGCATGCATTTAACCAATATAATATGGAATACCCGTAAATGCGTAAAAATTAGTTTTGGCAAATTTTCTCGTTCTCATCAAAAGGAGGAGGAGACGGTTCAAGTGAGTGGTAACATCATACACTTTGGGTGATGACTAGGGCGTAGTCAGGGACGTGCACGTGTGTGTGTGGAGGGGGGGGGGGGGGGGGGCGGATCAGGGGCAACACCCTTTTTGAGCCAGCTTGATTTGTTTTAGCTAAAATTATTTTAATGGTAAAACTCGATAATATGTTTTGCTCATATCTCAACTTTGTTAAGACCGGTATAGGTTAAATTGTGGTCTTCCATTTTCTTATTTCCGCCCCCTCCCCCTTCTGAAAAGCTGACAACCCCCTTCGAGGAAAACGTAAAATAATCGCATCGTTCCAAGTAAAATCAAAGTACTGAAAGTACTGACTGGCGGGAGACAAGTAGCCACTTGTGAATTTGCATACTCAGAAATTCCTTGTTAGAAATATATTCGATGTTGATTATTGGATGTACAATCTGCAAATTTGGAGAACTTGATCAGTTACTGGTGTTTGTAAAATACAGCCTGCTCTAAACACAAATAGGTTGATGAAGCAAAGGTGCTTTATGTCCGACTAATAAACCGTTTTACGAGGTATATTGCAGACGTATTTATTGGGGTAGAACCCAGAATTGAAGTGGTGATATACGCCTTTATACGGATAACATAATGTTGAGCATTGCCGTTGCTATTAATAACTTGCTTTCAGTTCACTCGCTGACTTTAAATGTCACCTGACTGTTGTTAATTGCGAACGCAAATTGAGCCTATTGAGACGTCCCCCGATGAACAGAGAGCCACTTCCGAAAGTAGACCCGTGCAAACGGCCAGAATCACGACCCCAATAGCGTGGAGACAGTATATGGCATGTGGCGCTGAAAGAGTTAAATGTATCAGGAAGTGAATACCATTTAAGTTATCCCTTACTCCGCTATCTTAATTTTTTGTCGTCTGCTGTTTATTTTCTATTTTCCATTTGTATCATCAAAAACATGCTTTTACAGCAATGTACAACATTTACAAACCATGTTTTTATTGAGAAAGAAGGCAAGATATAAAAGCAACAACAGACGACAATTGTTGTGTGTAGCGGTCTAAGGGTTAAACAAAATTTTAGTTTACTCCCTGTTGAAAGAGAATATTCACTTACCGACACATTCAAGTATATTTAATGCATTTATAGACCGGGGTCCGTTGCTTCAACCTGTGCGTACGACACTCGCATATCACAAAGTATATGGTATCTCTAACAATTCATTGTCGGTACACTAGACCCAGGGTGACTGTCATAAAACTGTTGCAATAGTGCAGTCGATCTACGAGATAGTGTGGGTATACCCACCACTAATTGCAACATTTTGTTTTTCAACACAAAGTAGTTCAGAAAAGTTGCTAGATTAACTTATATCAAACTGGCATTTCGCGTTTGATATAAAAAGTTTAATAATGTCAATTAGTACGTCTGGTAATGGTAAATCAATGTTCATTTTGCCAGAAAAATGTCAGATTGAAAGAATAAAGAAAAACATGTCTCCCTATACTATAACCTAGCATGTAGCACTCTAGGTTTAAGGTTAGAGAGTGTGCAAAAGTAGTCCGGCATAACAATAGTCCGGGTGTTTTAAGGTAACAGACACAGTTTGCTTGCAAATCTTGATGCATTACTACCCAGTTTCACTTGACATGTTGGGATGTTTTTAACACCAGTTTTCAGCATATTTGAAGCATTTAAAAGAATACACTGAGCCTGTTGGTGACGAGATGTAAACAGAGTTTCCGTGGCCAAATAATGTAAACAATATTGGGGGACATGACGAGGTTGGTCCCACAACATCCATACGAATAATTTTAGGGAGAACTATTTTAAGTTTTAGCAGCGCACCTGGCGTCATAATGGTTGTTCCCAAATTACTGTTGCATTTATTGTTGTCAAGGGCATTGGCTTAGCGAGCTAACAAAGCGCATAGCAAAACAGCAGTAATCAATAATGGAAATCCGGATGTCAGTAACAATGAAGCATCAAGCCACTTAGAATGTATTCAACACAAACGCATTGAAACAGTACGAATGAATAAAGCATCAAGCCACATACATAGAAATGTAATAAGACGGATAGAACATAGAATGTCATCAGCCAGCAAACATCAAGCCACATATAATTGTAATAAGACGGATAGAACTTAAAATGTCATCAGCCAGCAAGCATCAAGCCACATATAATTGTAATAAGACGGATATAACTTAAAATGTCATCAGTCAGCAAGCATCAAGCCAAATATAATTATGGCGGATATTACCTTCCATAGAGCTGTCGTCTTCTCTGTGACATACGCATCGTATGTATACTTATAGCGATTAAACATTTTAAATCATGGAAAATGAAATGGGCGGACAGGAGGCATTTATTGACAATAGAAAGTAAACAGCACACGACAAACAATTAAGATAGCGCTAATGTAAACAAAACGATACTTTATATACGTGTGGCAGTAACTGGCTAAATGGGGTTTATGGGATTTGTAACCAATGACGTTTCTGAAATAGCACACTCCTGTAGCCTGATACCGATCTATTTTGAGCAGCATGGGTGTTTCATCGATGCAATGGCGAACAGTGCAGATACTGATCAGACAGTGCGGATGCACAGGCTGATCTGGATCTACACTGGTCGCAAAACCGATAAGACCAGTTTCTCCAGTCATAGACACATATATTTCAATTCGTCCAAGTCATTCAGCCAAGCCGAATCCTTTTTATCTGCATTAAACACTATTAAGCAATGAACTCCGAACATTAATTATGCATTGCGAAAACTAAGCAGCGTCACGGAATGTAACGAGTCGTTGTTTACATCGTGACCGCGTTCGTGGGTTTTCCCGAGGAATGGACACAATCCCGGAGAATGGCGGTGTGTGTGTACGGAAAATCCAATATCCGGCAGTAGACTAAACGCAGTGACGGGACTTACGTTGCAGGTGAGTGAATGATATATCTTTCTTCTGCATCTTCTATCCTGTACCTATTAACACGAATTGTCGTCTGCTGTCGAATTATATTTGTCTTTTTTTATCTCAATAAAACATGGTTTGACAGCATTTGAGAATCATTTCTATTGGAAATGATCATTTCCATTGGAAATGATTCGAAAGTGTTGATGTTTTTGTCTCACCCACGATAGTGGAAAGTGAGAAATAGCGGTCACAATATTCCGGCGTCGTCGTCGTCGGTGTCGTCAACAATTTGGGACGTAACATTTGGACGTCCCCATATTTCCCATATCTCCTGATCCATTAGTCGGAGCATTGCCAAACTTGACCATTAGCTATCCATCCAATGTATTTCTGGTGAAATTGAACTTCACCTTGGTGACCTTAACCTTTGTGGGAGGTAAATTTTGGACGTAAGCAAATTTCCCATATCTCTTGATCCCTTAGTCGGAGCATTACCAAATTTCATCAATAATTTTCTCACATTGATGGCTATCCGTCCACTGTCATTCGGTGCCATTGACCTTCATCTAGGTGACCTTAACCTTTGTGTCAATATTCTTGTACGTACGTACAAATGTTGAATACCTCCTGATCCGTTAGTCGGATCTTTTATCAAACTTCATCCATAGCTTCCTCACAGTGATGGCTATCCACCCAGTGTCTCATTCGGGTGTCCATCACCATGGTGACCTTGACCTTCATGTCAATAATTTTGGACGTACATCCAAACGTTGCATATCTCTTGATATGTTAGTCGGATTATCTCCAAACTTCATATATAGCTTCTTCATATTGATGTATATATACCAGTGTAATCTGGCTGACCTTGGTGACCTTCACCTTGATGTCAACAATTTTGGACATACGTCCAAATGTTGAATATCTCCTGATATGTTGGTCTCAGCACTTCCTCACATTGATAAGCTATCCATCCAGTGTCATTCTGGTGACATTGACAATCACCTAGGTGACATTGACTTGTGTGTCAATACTTTTTGAGTGTACGTCCAAGTGTTGAATATCTCTTGATCAGTTATTCGGATCATTACCAAATTTCGCCAATAGATGATAGATGTATTTTAAGGGTATACACATACGTGGCAAATAATTCTGCGTGTAGTGTTAAACATTTACAATACAGCAGTATCTAATGATAATATTGGCTGATTGCTATATATTACAGGCTCCAGATAAGGAATTAGTAATTGAGTATTTTCACTCCATAATTTATGAAGCAATTGGGTATTTCAAAAGTTGGAGACAATTCGAATCAAATACCAAGATGTGTTTTCATGAAAAAATATGCTATATTTGTGGTCCGTTTACTGTTTTCTGTAGCTTGATAAAGGTACCACAAAATTGGGTTTTTGGCAATTTTAATTGGGAAAGGCCCTGAACGGCTCAGTATTACAATTTTCCGATTTTTTCAAACATAAAAACATGTTTGGCAACTGATTTAGTACACAAAACTAACATATACTGCCTAATAGATGCATATGAAGTCTTGAGATTTACATCTTAATCGCAATGTGAAGACAACAAAAACTTGTTTTGTGTACCACTCAGTGCAAAATGTCAATATTGACAATCTCATTTCCGTATCCCAACGGCTTCTGCTCGGAAGCGAGTCGATAAACTCCGGCTATCAGAATTCATCGGCCGCGAATCGGGGAGTTCAGGAGTTGACCCGAGCGTCTATCGGAAAATCGATCGGGCTTTGAAACACGCACCTTCTGTTTTTTTATCAACACATATTGATATTTTCATCGACTACAAACTCATTGTTGTACCAACATGAATGCAAACAGTTTCGAAGTGTGTGTAAATAGAAACCTGTTGGATTTATGTGTGGGAAAACCCAATAGGAGGCCAAATTCAGCAACTTGAGCCGTATATGGGCTTTAAGCAAATACGCAGCTTATCTGGATCATTGTATTACATGGGTAGGCACATGATTGGCAACTCAGGCTCATTGTGTACCCATCGTTGTATTATGTAATATATTGTATACCTCGTGTGTCACGTATGTGGCTTAGAGTGAATAAAATGTATTGTATTGTATGTAGCATTTACAGTCTAGCAGGATGTAATGCAAATATTGTTTTCTCACATATATTTGAGTGCGGTGACCGTGGGTTCTGTTGATGGGCCGGTAAGTTCCATTCTATTTCTTTGATGGTTATGGGAATTACGATGCAACAAAGAGAATGGCCATATGTGGAGACTGCACTATTCATGTTGACTGTGTGTGACTCTCCGTATATTGAACTATTAGTGTTTATGGATGATTAAAATAATCTATCTAGTTACATGTACATTGCTTTGTATAAATGATGTATGTATGTATGTCAGGGGCGGCGGGGAAGTGATGGGGGTGGGGGGGGGGCGGGGCCCTGCCACCCCCCCCCCCCCCCCCCCCCCCCAATAATTTTGTTGGGGAGGCCTGGCCATCCTCAATAATTCTGTAATAAAGCACATATTCTCATCCTCAAAGAATCCAGGAAATGCTGTTTCACGTTTCTTAGATTTCAACATTGTCCGGGAGAGCATGCGCCCGGACCCACTAGCAACATCTGGCCCTTTGTGCCCTTAAGACTGGGCTCTGACAATGCATGAAATGGCGTTACACGCCTCTTTGATTTCAAATATTTCAGGGGTAGCATGCCCCCCGGACCCACCTAGCAACATCGGGCCCTTTGGGTCCTCAATACTGGGCTCTGAGAATGCAGGAAATGGCGTTTCCCGCCTCTTAGATTTCAAAACTTTCCGGGGGGGATTTTCGCATACCAGTTTTACATAATAGCATGCTCCGTATACAAGTTCACACGACATGCTGCATTGCATGCATTTACTTGTGACGTCCAATGTAATGTCTGGTGTACAGTAACTATTCTTAATAAGATATCGACAGCAATCGCGTTTAAGTTGATACACATACTTGATTTAAATTAAATATTTATATTACATGTAATCACACTGGCTTCTACGGAGCCCTGCAGGGGACATGGCTTGTTTTTATATTAATTCGTTCCCACGGAATAGCAATTCGTTCCCTCAATTTAACAATTCGTTCCCTCGAATTAACCAATTCGTTCCCACGATATAACAATTCGTTCCCTCGAATTAACAATTCGTTCCCACGATATAGCAATTCGTTCCCACGATATAGCAATTCGTTCCCTCGAATTAACAATTCGTTCCCACGAAATGACAATTCGTTCCCTCAATTTAACAATTCGTTCCCTCGAATTAACAATTCGTTCCCACGATATAACAGTTTGTTCCCACGATATAACAATTCGTTTCCGTGGGAACGAATTGTTATTTCGTGGGAACGAATTGTTAAATTGAGGGAACGAATTGTTAATCCGTGAGAACGAATTTTGTTAATTTGAGGGAACGAATTGTTATTTCGTGGGAACGAATTAATAAAAAAATCACATGTACATAAACTGGTTATCACGACTACAATAACACGGTATTGAAACATTAGTTAATACTGTGTAAAAACGAATACTTTTGATGTTAAATACTTGTGGAATAGTTATATAATTATGTACACATTTAATTTAATTAGATGGTCCCAATCTTTAAGCGTTAAACACAAATAACAAACAAATATATGCCTTTAGTCAATTCGTACTTGTGAACAACTGTGTGCGAAATTAAACACGGTGGGTGTCTGTTTCAGATAGGTTCTCAGCGCTCCAGATAAGCTTTGTGTCTAAAGCGTACTATACCCATTGATTTTACAAATGGATTATTGATTGTTTTCATTTGTAAATAGGGAACAAATGATAAAAAAATAACAAATTTAAACATTCACTTAATTGAGCTAAACATTCACTTAATTGAGCTGCAAAAAGCAAACACTGTTTGTTTTTTGCAGCTCAACGAATTTAATCGTGACAGTATTTTCACTACTCAATTTGAAACTAAATGCGTACTCACTCACTCACTCACTCGACTCGATCGACTCGACTCAACTCACTGTGTCTAAAGTGTACACTCACTCACTCGCTCACTCACTCACTCATTGTGTCTAAAGCGTACTATACCCATTGATTTCAAAATCATTGCGTATTTTACTTTTACAAATGGATTATTTATTTTTTTCATTAGTAAATAGGGAACAAATGATAAAAAATATAACAAATTTAAACATTCACTTAATTGAACTGCAAAAAGCAAACACTGTTGTTGTTTTTTGCAGCTCAACTAAGTTAATTTTCAACTTTATGACAGTATTTTCACTACTCAATTTGAAACTTAATGAGTATTTTCACATTGCTGTGTGCGTATTTTGTACTCCCACTTTTAATAATCAATGCGTATTCAGCTAAGATAATTGCGTAAAATACGCCAATACGCACCATATCTGGAGCCCTGGGTTCTATTGTACATGCATCAGCATGCAACTATTCAAAGCAGTCTATGAAGGTGAACATTACGTCAAAGGGAGGTGACTCCGAAAGCACATTGTTCAACATCAAATGTTGTAAGTATTGGCACATACAATGCATGCATGCTGTTATGTCGGCAGCGCGGCTTTGCTATTTATTCAGTATTCATTGATAATTCCATGTTCGCCATATTATTATTATTAGCCGATCTATTTATAGATCGGCTAATAGTCATCCATCGAATTCTGCTGAAAAAGTTTGTAGCAACCCTTTTCTCCGCTATTCGGTAATCTACGAACGCGAATTTTGCTGTATCACTTCCAAATTGCATCAACCGATAAAGTTTGCATTTTTGGCAATTATCTCCGTTCAAAATTTTAAATATAGCCAAATAACACAATTTTGAATACGTAATGAGCTGAACGCCGGAAGAGATTGAACCCGGAAGTTGTTGTTGTTGAAGTCCATAGTTGGCTCTAATGGCCATATACGCCAACATACGCCGATTATTGGGCTAATTTAAACCTTTTATTTATTAAACAGAACAAATTTCAGCCACGTATAATCGCGTAAAATGTGTTTATTCGGCTAATTTATAATCGACCTCTGCTCAAAATCTCCTCCGACTAGCAACCCCAGCATCTCGGGTTTATCTCATTGGATCGCGTATGCGCGTCATTTGACGCTAGTTAATATTCACAAAATGTTCCACCAATCAAAACGAAGAATTGCCCTTAATAGCGAACTTTGATTTGTTTACGTATCATGCAGGGATGGCAGGGATGCATCCAGCACGCGCGATTGCGGCAATCCCCCTTAATTATTGTCAATGCCGCAAATGATTGATTGTCTTGCGCCCGACATCGCGCAAAAAATCACGGATGTGCCCCTTTTTAAATGACCAGTGCGCACATTAAAAAAACGTAATTGACTATTTTAACGCGCTGCGTATTTAAATCATTGGAAGACGTGCAGTTCAATCGAGTTTGTGCGGCCGTTGAACGTAAGCTTCGAGTCGATTTAAACCATTTAAATCGATAAACAATGGATAAACAAGTGACAACGTTAACCTGTTATGCTCCATTAAGAAGTAATAAGCTTATGGCAAATCATATTACTTTGGGGCCGAGCTTCTAAAGTGACTGGTGTGGCATGGAAATATTGAGTTCTGATTTTGGGAATTTTCCTCGTTTAATGCGGGATAGTACAACCCGTTGGCCCGGCCTTAAATGACCTTAGCTGTTGATAGGCCGTTAAACACCAATACTCACTCGCTCATTCATCCCCCCCCCGAGACTCGGTAATTACTAAAATGCGGACATATATTGAACCCTGATTTGATCGCTATGGTGCTATGTGGAGCGGTTTTACTATTTTCGAATAGATTTTTTATTTTTCGAAAATTGTAATTTTTTATCGCCAATTGTTTATTTTTATCCTATTGGTTATTATAGGAATGAATGGCCTTTTTGTGGAATTTATCGGGGTATAAACTTGGAAAAGTGGCGGGAATACTGGACGAAGGCCGGAAGGCCTCGTCCAGTATTCCCGCGACTTTTCCAAGTTTATATCCCCGATAAATTCAACAAAAAGGCCATTCATTCCTTATAATTCCAGCATTTGAAATAAATTCATCAAGAAAATGTGTTTATTTTCTGTTTTCTTAAGAATTATTTTAACTGCGCCTGACGGTTACGGAAAGTAGTTCGGCATTGGAGTTTACTGGGATATAAATTTTGGACATAGACTTGCTACTGGCCAATCAAATGTTAGGGAATTGTGTAAATATTTTTGTGCTGGAATTATTGATATAAAAATACACTCACTCACTCATAAAGTATGATCACATTGCACATTAAACAATAAATACAGATAATAAATAGTAATGTCCGTTAACATTTTAAGGATACACGGTTATCGTCCCTGATACCTGTGTGAACATTTATGTCTGATATAAAATGTATACTACTGCCAATCAATACGTGGGGTAAAGGTGAATGAATGTTTATTTGGTCAGAAAATGTCTCAGATGATGTCTCTGATATAAATAGCATTTTGTGCCTACTGAGTGTGCATGTACCTTTAAGCGTCCGCGTGCGGTAGGTTTTAAGTGGTTTTATGAAGAAAAAAAACTGTATGCTATTTTACACTATTTACTGGTGAAGTAATATGAAAATTGATTTGGGACTTGTCTAAGTTTTAAATCCGTTCATGAATTTACACTTAATAATTTTAATTTATGTTAAAAACTTCAACTCTTTGCACAACTGCAAAGGGTTGAGGAAGTTTTTAACATAAATTTACATTCGTTTTTTTTTTCCAAAGTCTTGTTTGTGTTTATTTTTTCCAAAGCCTTGTTTATGTTTATTTTTTCCAAAGCCTTGTTTGTGTTTATTTTTTCCAAAGCCTTGTTTATGTTTATTTTTTCCAAAGCCTTGTTTGTGTTTATTTTTTCCAAAGCCTTCCTTGTTTGTGTTTATTTTTTTCCAAAGCCTTGTTTATGTTTATTTTTTCCAAAGCCTTGTTTGTGTTTATTTTTTCCAAAGCCTTGTTTGTGTTTATTTTTTCCAAATCCTTGTTTATGTTTATTTTTTCCAAAGCCTTGTTTGTGTTTATTTTTTCCAAAGCCTTGTTTGTGTTTACCGGATAAGTAAGTAGGTTTTGGCTATCCAGGTGGACGCTGAAAAACAATGGCATGGCCTTACATTGTTCTTCATTGAGGCACGTGATTTTGTACCTTAGGACATCTGCGTGATTTCATTAAAAACGTTTACAAAATTTACACTATTTTCCGTATATGTGTAAGTGGACACACTTTTCAGAATACTTGCGGAATTATACTTATATTCCGCATGCACTCTGAAAATATTGTCAACTTTTGACTTTATTGATGTTAAATATTGTAAATTGTGTAAACGTATTTAATGAAATTACGCAGATATCCGAAGGTACAAAATCACATGGCGTGTCTCAATTTATTATGTTTAGACACCAGCAAAAATCAGAGAAATAAAATTGCCGTGAAAACAAACAAAGATCATCTAAAGACCAGGGGCCCGTTTCACTAAACTTCGTACGACTAAAATGTTCGTAAGTCCAAAATTATGATAGTCTGTAAATTTCACATTAACAATGTTTTCTTGTAAAAAATTGTTGGATTTACATTTATTGAGCATAGGCTGCATATGCAGCCTATGCTCAATAAATGTAAATCCATCAATTTAAATTTTCAGACGATTCTAAATTTGCCCTTACGAACATTTTATTCGTACGAAGTTTAGTGAAACGGGCCCCTGTAATAGTATGCCGTTGGAGGCGATTTCACCACCCCTGCCACGCTGTATCCGCCTGTGATGGACTTATCTATGACTAATTCATAGGATGGGAAACCTTGTTTTCCGGAACACAGGTGACACAGTTTCTCGATAGTTTCGGAAAGGAAACACACAATTTCCCGAAACGGTATGACCTATACTATATTTGATATATTTATTGACAATCGTCCTTGAAGCTTTATTATATTTTATGTTATGCCAGCAGAATTGACACGAACACGGCTCTGATTGTCGCCATTTTACGCAGCGCCGTATTTCGCAGATATTGATTCCTAAAATTAATGTTGACACACAGTCCAGAAGTCATGCGGAATTAAATGTGTTCTGGATTGTGTGGTACCAGCTTTCATAATCATTTAACAAATACAAATGCAGTTTTTTACATCGGTATCGGCAGCACAGGACATGTATTATTCGTACTTGGACGTGTTTTCATGTTATTGCAGTGAGGTACCTTTAATGGCATAGTACAGTGCTTCGATTCAAAGTGTGGAACCAGGCGGACGTTTCACTAAACTTCCTACGACTAAAATGTTCGTAAGTGCAAAATTATGATAGTCTGAAAATTTCACATTAACAATGTTTTCTTGTAAACAATTGTTGGATTTACATTTATTGAGCATAGGCTGCATATGCAGCCTATGCTCAATAAATGTAAATCCATCAATTGAAATTTTCAGACGATTCTAAATTTGCCCTTACGAACATTTTATTCGTACGAAGTTTAGTGAAACGGGCCCTTGTAATAGTATGCCGTTGGAGGCGATTTCACCACCCCTACCACGCTGTATCCGCCTCTGATGGACTTATCTATGACTAATTCATAGGATGGGAAACCTTGTTTTCCGGAAAGGTTCGGTGCACTGGTGACACAGTTTCTCGATCGTTTCGGAAAGGAAACACACAATTTCCCGAAACGGTATGACCTATACTATATTTGATATATTTATTGACAATCGTCCTTGAAGCTTTACTATATTTTATGTTATGCCAGCAGAATTGACACGAACACGGCTCTGATTGTCGCCATTTTACGCAGCGCCGTATTTCGCAGATATTGATTCCTAAAATTAATGTTGACACACAGTCCAGAAGTCATGCGGAATTAAATGTGTTCTGGATTGTGTGGTACCAGCTTTCATAATCATTTAACAAATACAAATGCAGTTTTTTACATCGGTATCGGCAGCACAGGACATGTATTATTCGTACTTGGACGTGTTTTCATGTTATTGCAGTGAGGTACCTTTAATGGCATAGTACAGTGCTTCGATTCAAAGTGTGGAACCAGGCGGACGTTTCACTAAACTTCCTACGACTAGAATGTTCGTAAGTGCAAAATTATGATAGTCTGAAAATTTCACATTAACAATGTTTTCTTGTAAAAAATTGTTGGATTTACATTTATTGAGCATAAATGTAAATCCATCAATTGAAATTTTCAGACGATTCTAAATTTGCCCTTACGAACATTTTAGTCGTAAGTAGTTTAGTGAAACGGCCCCCAGATTAGTAAAAATACTTTAATTGAAAAATAAAACAAAAGCCGGCTCCGTGGCTATAAAACTATTTGAACACAAAGTCGGTTCAACTTCTCATACTTTTATAAATCATCGTCCCTGTTTGCCACAGGGAATGCATGACCACACTATGGGCGACTATGCAAATGATATAAATTAATTATTCAACAAATGGAAACAAGTTACTACGAGCTGCCCCGCCCATTCAGTGTCACGTGGCCAAACAAATCGACGCCATTTTGACATGGGAAACGCTTGGGGTTGGTAGTGCTCCATTGTGGAATCGCAAAGATCCTGCCGAAACTCGGGTGCGTCTGGTGGATTATAACCTTGCGAGTGGTAAGGTTCACTGACAACAGAAGGCTACATGATGAAATAAAACTGTAATATTGACACGCCGTGGTGGTGTTGTAACTATGCTTGTTTTCTTTCTTTCGAAACATGGCTGGCGACTCGAATCACAATCATTTGAATGTGTCGGTGAAATCAGGGGGCTCATGGAGTTAACCCACTTCTTCCACTGGCTCCTTCGAGTTTTAAATATAACAAAATAATAATTGTGGCTACTTATGATTACTTTTATTAGATCTAATGTATTTACGCATACCGTTTTAGTAATCGGTGGTCTATGCATAGTGCCGGCAATGTGGCGGCAATACAAACATCGTACCTACCGTCAATATAAAGGTAGAAATGAAATATAAATTTTGTTATATTACAGCGTACATCAAATTATACATATCCATGTTTGTTTTATACAATACAGTTCTAAATACGAGTAATGTATTGTAACTTCTTGGGAAGTTGAACATTTCTACGCCATGGAGATTTTTAAGTATGCGTCGATTGCCATTTTTGCGTTATTTTCGCGTAGTCGGCTATACTTTAAAATATTGTTTTACTCTTGCCACGTGACATTTTTTCTTTCTATATCTAATTAGACTGAGTAATAGTACATAGAGGATATTCCATCGTACATTTTGAATAGCGGGAAATAATACACGAGTGTGCGTTGGCTTCCGCGTAAGCAACGAGTGAGCGTAGCAAACGAGTTGCTTGCACGGACGCCGACGGACACGAGTGTATTATTTCCGCTATTCAAACATGTAGGATGGAATATCCTATTTATTACACTTCCACGGCGGATACAAATGCACATTTCGTCTATTTGTTTAGATTATAATTAATGAATTGTGATGTGCGCATGAATAGTTATACAATGCCGTGTTTCCCGCGTTTTGACGTTACGTTGTGTGACGTCAAATGTGACGTCATGTAAACTTTTTTAAATCCAAATTACGCAGCTGTTTCTATAAACCAGATATATTTGAGTGCATGTTTGAAATGTGTTCAATCACATTAACATTCTATATTAGTCGAGACCCTTTCCAAATTTTCAAATAACTTAATTTGACTGTAATAACAATTATAGATTTTGCATGGTAGCTCGTGGTTTCCAAGAAAACAGGCACGCAATTACGCGTGTTCTCTTCACGGTATATTATTTGTAAGGAGTTGATTACGGGTTTTCTCACACAGCGAAACCCGTGCAAATAATTTCAAGAGTGTAATAAATACAATACATTTTATTCACTCTAAGCCACATACGTGACACACGAGGTATACAATAGATTACATAATACAACGATGGGTAAAAATACAAAATGCATATGTATAAGCTCACTAGTCATTATAACCATAAAGCATTTCTTATAAAAATAGCTAAATTTCTTAATTGCTTTCCAGATTTTTTCTCAAATAGCTGTGCGAATTTTAAAATATTTGGTCTTCTAAAATAAAATGGCTTGATATACCGTTTTCGAACTTCATCATAGAAGCGGCACTCGAAAAGAAAAGGAAATGAAACTCGTCACCGAGAGCACCAGCGCCACATTTGTTGCAGACCCTGCTTGCTCTCGGCACACCTGTCCATCTACCAGTTTCGACCGCCAGTCTATGATTACAAGTTCGAAATCTGGTCAATGTTTTTCTTAACCTTTCCGTGAGATTAATTAAATATGTTTCTAATCCAAACTCTGTTTTAAAGATTCTATACGTAATTCCACGTGAAGATGAATCGATGCTGGTGAGCCATGACTGAATAAACTGGTTCTGAGCTGAGTCCTGGCGTAGTGGCTCAGCCAGATAGCATTAACATCGTTCTGGCTAAGCCATACGCCAGGAACTCCAATTTCAGTTAAAATAGATTTAACATTCTGAATCCATCGGAAATGAGTCACATTTGCTTCATGTTGTGTATATAATAACTTATACATAAGAAACAATAATTTACTCTGCTTCCCTGAAACTAATTTTGCCCAAAACGAAATAATTCTACATTTAATGTCAATAATAAGCGGAAATTTGCCGAGTTCTCCATAAACCATGAAATTTGGTGTGGATTTCTTTACCCCCAAAACAGTTTTACAAAATTTCAAATGAATTGTTTCTATAGCCGAAATGTTTTCAAATCCCCAGATTTCACAGGCATAAAACATATACTCTACTTCTTACTTGATGCTGAATTTGGTCAATGCTCGGTATTTTCAAGATTAAAATGAACAGATTTGTATTTTTTTCTCCACTTTCTGTTGGTCAATGATGTGGCTGCCATGTCTATGTTCATGAACGTTTCTCCTATCTTGACGTAGAACTAATTATATCGTCATGAAACTCATACATTGAAACCTCTCTAAACCGGACTCCCTGGGAGGTTCCCAGGGTGTCGGGCTTAGAGAGGTTTCACTGTAAAGAAGACATTTGATCATTCTGAGCCATAGTTATGTAGTATTCAATCACGAACATACAGTATCACCTGAAATAAATGACCAAGAAACTCATACAAAATAAGATCACAGGTGTTTTCTTGGTGTCCGGTTTAGAGAGCTTCCACTGTATATATGTTACTTTAAATACTTCTGGTTTCTTTCAATAGCTGAACATGGGGTTGAAATATTAAACAAGAAATATGTATTTAAAAGTTTAACAACACTCTGTGATTCTTACACTGTATTTATTTACATTAAAGTTATAACAAACATGTAGAATTAATTACATGTCAATTTGTTTCCCTGTTTGTTACAGTGATAAATTATGCATTTAATATTGGTATTGTACCACGGTAGCGTTAATACTACGTTACAACGTGCGAGACAACTGAACGATTTCAGTAGCCTATTTCATCAACATTGCAAAGTATACTTTAGTAGCAAAGTATACTTTGAGTGAGAAATTTTAATTTTTTTTTTAATTAATTAATTTTTATTATACTGAATTTATTACATTATCACAGCCATTTAATGGCTGTGATAATGTAATAAATTCAGTATAATAATTCTGCATACTTTTAATCATGAAATATATGCATTTGTTGGTTCTATATGAAATAATGCATTTCAGGAAAAATAAATGATTACTCCCTCAAAGTATACTTTGCAATGTTGATGAAATAGGCTACAGATACGGAAGTCAAATGATTATTTTCATGCCGCCATTCCAGTTTTGGTCATAGAAATGTAAGTTTTTTTAATTTATTTCTGAAATTGCTGTATGTTCCCTTGCAGAGAAGCTGTATAAATGTTATTGCAGAGTCTAGAAATCGAAAACAAACATTGTGTATGGGGTTTTACATGTAAATACAGTCCTTTAGGGTATAGCGGATCGCTAAGCAGATTATTGCTGCATACGTCTTTAAAATATAACGTTTGGACAAGTACCTGGTACCAATAGACAGGAAAAAGTGTCTTCTTTCCAAATTCGGTTACCTTTTTAATTTATTTCAAGGTTTTCCTCGCATAATTCCTTGTTTACCTAACGCATTGAATTAGTCAGTAACGGATAGCGTTGGGGTTTACCGGATCGCTGCGCGACAGTTGCTGAGGGGCGAGTCTCAAAACATTCCAAATCATGTATTTGTTTTGTAAATGACTTGGAAACATGCTTACATGTATATTACATTCAGACATGCCAAGTCTCCCGATTTGATCGGGAGTCTCCGATTAGAGACTCAAAACCCGATTCTCACGATCGGGATGAAAAAAATCCCGATTTAAAAAATGTAAAAAGAATAATAAAAATGCAAAAAATAACACAGTTACATTTTACTTTATTTGGTAGATATACAATTCCAAAAAAACATTTCTAGACTTTAAAAAATACATTTGCTATAGTGTTTTCAGGTCATATTTTGTTTGAGCCGATCCCCGCAAATACGCAAAATCGGCGATCCGCTACTACCGGAATCAGTTGCGTTATTATTGACGTCTGTGTTCAGTGACATGGCGTGATTTATGAACCAAGCTTCTTTGCAGTTATAGAGGACATGATTGTACATCATATTATTCACAAAGTTTGTTTTTTCCAAACTAACTGTTTATACATTTTTAGTGAAATTACTCTGGAGCAACATTACATACTTTCGCTTTAACTGGTGTAAACTTCCGGTTACGTCATTGTGTTTCTTGAAGCTATACACACGGCAAGGAAACTGCTATATCAAAGTAAACATGTCATTGTGTGGGGGATAGATCACTCTTCCTAACGGTAATATTTTATTTATTTTAAATGTACATTATAAAATAATATGTTGATACAAATCTACACCGATCCGCTATACCCTAAGATCCGCTATACCCTAAAGAACTGTATAAAAAGAAATACTACTTTGATTCTAGCGAAGAAAATTGTATTACTGTGTTAGATGTTAATAGCATATATTTTATTTTATTTATCATAGCATCAACTTGAAGTTTTCACGGCCTACGAAGCCAAACGTTGAGTTTTTGATAACATTAATTTATTGTTTGGGGTACGGAAGTCACATGATCTATAATTGTGGATACGGAAACTGACAGGGTGGTTACGGAAACTGACAACTATATCCATCGTAAAAACATGCTGAAATGTCCGTGTTAAGCCATAAAACGTGTTTTCCTGGTAAATTTACCACATGTTATATAGATCAATGGAGATATAGGGGCTCAGTGGGTTCGATATATGTCTTGTCTATCAGGGTAACCCGCCATTCTTTAATATGTTTATGCCGCCATGACAATATGACCAGTTAGCTTAACGGACTGTTAAATCCTTAACTGAATGGTTAAAATCTCTGTTTTAATTAACAGTCCGTTAAGCTAACGGATGTTTTGAGCAACCGGGCCCTGTCCGTCTATGTGCCGTCCGCCACACCGTATGTACACATCGAGCCGTGTTTCTCTGTTATAATATCCCAGTGCCGTGGTTGAGGCATGTATGCATATTATGTACGGATATGTGTATACAGGATACAGACATACAATTGATTTATCATAGACGTACAGTCACACGATCATGCCAGCCACAATTTACCCGCGCAAAAGCACATACCCCAGGCTACAGTTATATAGCCTATTTCATCAACATTGCAAAGTATACTTTTCTAGCAAAGTATACTTTGAGGGAGCAATCATTTATTTTTCCTGAAATGCATTATTTCGTATAGAACTAACGACTGCATATATTTCATGATTAAAAGTATGCAGAATTATTATACTGAATTTATTACATTATCACAGCCATTAAATGGCTGTGATAATGTAATAAATTCAGTATAATAAAAATTAATAAATTTATCCTAAAATTGAAAATGTCTCCCTCAAAGTATACTTTGCTAGAAAAGTATACTTTGGGGAGTTGATGAAATAGGCCCCTGGACTCGTAGTCCAAAGCCGGTTCTAGAGTCATGCCAAACACGACGACGTGGTCATGCGCCTGGATCTGGAGAGTTATTTCCCAAAATATGGCGGCACCGTCTACTTTTACTTTTGGACGACCATTGAAATCTGGCCCCCACCATCCCATTATTTCTGGCCCCAAAAATAAACACAAGCATATGCAACATGTAAATATTAGGGAAAAAAGAATATGTTTGGCACAGACATACCGGGTAATCCAAAATATCTGTTACAAATGTGTTGACACACAGCTCTTTAGTTAAAAACTTACAGAAAAAAATAATTAGCCACTGTGAAAGCTAATAGATGTAAAATATATTCCAATTGTTCTTGTGACGTTTGACGTTCTGTTGTGTGACGTCATGATGACGTTAAAATCGACATCATTTCGCGGAATTTTAATGATAGATTTCGACTTTCCTTGTGAAACTCAGATAGACAAGGCGTTTAGTACTTAAAAAGCAACATCAAAACGAATCCTACAAAGAATATGTGGCATATGTTATGACACAGCACGGATACTTGTTCCTTTGGATGGACTTGTACGACATGCCGCACTGCTTCAGTAGTTGATGCGTGTCTGGTGAGGCAGTACATGCAGCATTTGGGCAAAATTAGTTTCAGGGAAGCAGAGTAAATTATTGTTTCTTATGTATAAGTTATTATATACACAACATGAAGCAAATGTGACTCATTTCCGATGGATTCAGAATGTTAAATCTATTTTAACTGAAATTGGAGTTCCTGGCGTATGGCTTAGCCAGAACGATGTTAATGCTATCTGGCTGAGCCACTACGCCAGGACTCGGCTTCAGAACCAGTTTATTCAGTCATGGCTCACCAGCATCGATTCATCTTCTTCAGTGGAATTACGTATAGAATCTTTAAAACAGAGTTTGGATTAGAAACATATTTAATTAATCTCACGGAAAGGTTAAGAAAAACACTGACCAGATTTCGAACTTGTAATCATAGACTGGCGGTCGAACTGGTAAGATGGACAGGTGTGCCGAGAGCAAGCAGGGTCTGCAACAAATGTGGCGCTGGTGCTCTCGGTGACGAGTTTCATTTCCTTTTCGAGTGCCGCTTCTATGATGAAGTTCGAAACGGTATATCAAGCCATTTTATTTTAGAAGACCAAATATTTTAAAATTCGCACAGCTATTTGAGACAAAATCTGGAAAGCAATTAAGGAATTTAGCTATTTTTATAAGAAATGCTTTATGGTTATAATGACTAGTGAGCTTATACATATGCATTTTGTATTTGTACCCATCGTTGTATTATGTAATCTATTGTATACCTCGTGTGTCACGTATGTGGCTTAGAGTGAATAAAATGTATGTTATTATATCGTTCTGTCCTGGAAATAGACAACGCATAGATCATATTTGTGCTCTATTCATTATTTCATGTCAACATCATTTGAGACGTTCCGGATAAATACATGCATGTACATCCCTGCTGGCAGTACCATATCATACCGGCATCGGGCCAATGTCAAATACAAAAGATCACAAGATCACATCAAAATAACTAGTGGCGCTGGCGGGAATCTAACTCCTATACTATAGACGGATTTGAGGACCGACGAAATGTCCACATAGTAATTCTGGCTTCCGTTCAAAGATATATTTTACGGAATCGGTCCTAAGTTCGTAAACCACCAGTTATCCCTGTATTTATTAATGCAAATCAATCGGACGATTTCCGAATCCCCAGTTTCGTCGACAGGTTACTTCCGTAATACCACTGTCAGTTTCCGTAACCTAGAAGAAATCATTTTTGGGCGAATATTGTCGTACTACTTGGTCATAGGCATTTCTTTCACATTAATTCATCACAAGTATGTAACATAGATTACCCATAGTTGATTTTACAATAAGTAAAGCGATTCTAATTCATATTTTATGCAATTGTTATAAATATTGTTCAAATTAATAAATTGTTGAAACTACTCGGTTATTAGCAGCATTATTGGTCTGTAGTAGCCCTTGTGATAACTGTATTTATGAGTTATTATGAAATAGCAACATTACCATGACGAATCGCCGTATTATGTTGTGCTGTGCCCGGATTCAACGTCCACGCCGTCAGCTTCCGTAACATTCTGCAACTTCCGTATCCATAATCATTTGACTTCCGTATCAGTAGCCCATTTCACCAACATTGCAAAGTATACTTTTCTAGCAAAGTATACTTTGAGGGAGACATTTTCAATTTTAGGAGAAATTTATTAATTTTTATTATACTGCATTTATTACATTATCACAGCCAATTTGGCTGTGATAATATAATACATTCAGTATAATAATTCTGCATACTTTTAATCATGAAATATATCCAATTGTTAGTTCTATATGAGCTGATGCATTTCAGGAAAAATAAATGATTACTCCCTCAAAGTATACTTTGCAATGTTGGTGAAATAGGCTACTGAAATCGTTCAGTTGTCTCGCACGTTGTAACGTAGCAGCGCTACCGTGTGTACGGAGGATATTTTCCCACCTGAAACTGTCCATGTAAATTAAAATATACAAATCTCCAACTGAATTATACTCTGGAAGGGGCACAAAACCTGAAACTGTACCCTTGGAACTGTCGGAGACCTACTGTCTGTTCCACGTTTTGCTGCCGACGAACAGTTGGCCATTAAACACATTAAATCTAAAACATATTTAAAAGTAAGTACTTTTTCATCAATAACAAAAAAGTCACCCTTCCCAAAAAAAATATATTTGATGAAATTCCATCAAATATTGATTTTATTGACTCTGAAACCTGGCGAGATAGCTTGAAAATGAAGTAACTAAGAAAAGCAAGTTAGGTTTTGAAAATCGGTCCACAAATAAAAAAAGTAATTAAAATTTTTTTTGGGGAGGGTGACTTTTTTTGTTATTGATAAAATAGTACTTACTTTTAAATATTTTTTAGATTTAATGTGCTTAATAGCCAAAAATTCGTCGGCAGCAAAACGTGGAACAGACAGTAGTCACAACACTGCATTATTGAAATTGAAGTGTACATGCATGCATCAGGAGAACTGTATATCAGAGCTCCAGATAAGCTGCGTATTTGCTTAAATACCCAATTAAAATTGCCCCCCAAAAAAACCCAATTGAAATCATTTTTAGCGAGTATCAAAAAGCAATACAAATATTATGGTACCTTTTTCATGCTGCAGAAAACAATAAACAGACCACAAATATAGCATATTTTTCTTATTTTCTAAGAAAACACATCTTGGTATTTCATTAGAATTGTCTCCAAATACCCAATTGCTTAAGAAATGATGCAGTGACAATACTCAATTACTAATTCCTTATCTGGAGCGCTGCTGTATATATATATATATATATATATATAAACACGTCTTGTAAGTCCCGTCCCCCAGGGGCCCGTTTCACTAAACATCTGAAGACAAAAATGTTCGCACGAACATTTCTATAAATTTACCTCGCACATTAATGTGATTCATTATGTTGCCTTTTTCATCTACATATAGAGGTCATCTAGTCTGAACCACTCCACCATAGATAGTAATACTGGCCGATATTTGTAAATCTATGGTGGAGTGGTTCAGACGTGAGTAATACCAATATTGCTGTCAATTTTACTTTTGCGTACGAACATGTTAGTCGTACGATCTTTAGTGAAACGAGCATATGCATATGGGGTAGAGATATATATAATTACACATGCACGCATAAGAAAATATGTTAGAGGTATATATAAGATGAAGTTAAATGGCATGACTGATAGGCCAACTAAAAGTAACTGTGCATCGCTAGTCAGAAATCTACTTACACATAGCACAAGGGTTAGGGGATATAAACAACTTTATGCATATTTTCAGACAGAGATTTACATGATAATTTTGTCCAAAACTGGATGTCTAGATTAAACGAGTCTATACGAGTAGTGTTTTATAGAGGTATCGCTAGATTTGACTATCAACCTTATCTTGATAGCAGTACTATTATGACATTTCATGTAGGTCTTACAAAGTTGAAAGTATCCTCACACAGGTTAGAAATCGAGGCTTTTAGATGGCATAAACCTGTAAGCACTCCAGTTGATAGGAGAACATGTTCAATATGTAACGTTTTAGAGGACGAATTTCACTTCCTTATTAAATGCCCTTTATATACTGAGTTACGTCGCACATATATTCGTAAATATTATCTAAGAAGACCAAATATGTATAAAGTCGTTAAGTTGTTTTTATCTGGAGCATTATTAGAAATCTCGGAATATTTATTACGAAATCGTTTGAAAAACGGTCTGAATTCTTGTTGCAGCAGTGAAATACATGTTACTTCATATATGTAATTATAGCACTATGTCAAGGGTTTGGCATCTCCATCCACAAGCGCATATAGTAATATTTGTTCTGTATAGTTTTGTATGTGGCTACAAAATTGACTTACCCCATTATAATGCCATATTGCTATAAACGAATACGTGTATGCACCATGTATGGTCACATAACCATGTTCTCGAAATAGCGTTGTGTACTCTCCCACACGGTATACTTAAACCTGGGCATTATTATTATTTATGATTTTTACATAGGGTACATGTGTATCCGTATGTATTGCGATCGAGCGGGATCATTTGGCCCGCCCACGACCCCCCGTGGTGCGGACGCCTGTGATTGACAACTTAGAATCGCGTCGGACAGTTAGCCACGCCCCAGATCCCCTCGATGGGCACGTCCGTAGTGATATCTTGGAATAACCATAACAACAAAATGCATTGTGTTACTAAACGTTTAACTGGCATATGGCATACGCAACCACTAATTGAAAATAATATTATGAAAAACTTGCACTGCACAATATCAACAACGGTTGTTCTACGTACAAAAATACATCGGAATTATTTTGTTTGCGCGTGATTTTGCCCCCATTTGCAGCACAAATCGTGCAGGTTCATCGCTAAATTTTAAGTAACAGAGTTAACTCCCCCTCCGAATACTCTCCGAAACAAGCGACGCGTTTTTTTTAAACACACAAACTACATCAAGGTTTGACCTTCCGACAGCCTATTTTTAAACTCACCCGACACCTGTGCGAAACAAAACTCGCACGTGTAGGTCTAACTGTGAATGTAATCCTCATTCTCTCTCTCTATCGATGGATCTCCAGTGGATTTTAGTGACATTCCTGAATTCGGCCTGATTGACATTTGTCTATGGTGGCCAATACACGCCAACATGAGTGTCAATTCTACGTTCATGGAAGGGGTCAATAAGTCAGTATTTAAGGTGATAACTTACAGTCAGGGAACACATTAATGACAGTATAAACACTGCAAGTACTGAAATACGACAAAAAAAATCTAACAAGTTTCTAAACGTTACAAGTGCCCGCTATAACAGATATAATCATTTAGTAATATTTTATACTGATAGTGACACGCGCGGTGGTATCAGGCTATGTTCATATGCAAATGAGCATGATATGTTTTTAATTATTTATACTAAAGAAATGCGTCACCTGAAAAAATAATATTTTTCGACAGATTTAAAGTATGATCATTGCACATCATAAAATAAATACAGAGATTAAAGAGTAATGTCCGTTAACATTTTTAAGCAAACACGGTTATCGCCCCTCATATCAGTGTGTAAATTTACGTCTGATATAACATGTATAATAATGCCAATCAGTACGTGGGATAATGGCGCATGAATGTTTATTTTGCCAGGAAATGTCTCAGATGATGTCTCTGATGTAAAGAACATTTTGTACCTACTGAGTGGGCATGTACCTTTAAGGGTTAATGAAACTGTAACACCAGCAATCAATCAAGCAATCAATCTAGTTTAATCTTGTAGTACCCTATGTTCAGTACTTTCAGTACTTTGATTATTTTATTAATTGTGTGTATGTCCTAAACGGCAGACTGATAGTGAGAAGAACTACATGCAATTACTTAGTATGGTACTGCAAAGCCTTCTGGTGCATGCTCAGGGTTGGCAATTTCGAGTGGACGAAGCTGAGCATAGCTCAGCTTTGGTCGATCGAACTTGCTGATGTCGATCGTGGGAACGGACCGTGTGTTCGGAGAGCTGGATATCACGGTACGGATCAGTCTGCGCATTAGCGCAGTCTTATCATACACAATGTACTCTCAAAATCTATATACCATAACTATTGTGTCCATAATGAATTATATAATTACATGCATACCAGTTTCCAATGGTCAAAATAGTCGAAGATGATAGACCACATTCAGTCTGCCGGAAAGGAACACGATGAATGATCAAAGGGAAACACATGTAACTACATGGTATTCACATCGTGGACCAAAGTATAGCAAATGTATTATAGTTTGGCACGCATGTTGAATATCATGCTCCAGATAAGGAATTAGTGATTGAGTATTTTCACTCCATCATATCTGAAGCAATTGGGTATTTCAATATTTGAATTGGGTAAAAGAAAATCACACTACTGCTTACAAATCATCAGACAGCAATTATTGAATAGTTTGCTTCGAAATGAAATCTTGGTTCTCCAAGGAGACAATTCTAATGAAATACCAAGATGTGTTTTCATGGAAAATAAGAAAAATATGCTATATTTGTGGTCTGATTATTGTTTTCTGCAGCATGATAAAGGTACCACAAATTTGTTATTGCTTTTTGATACTCGCTACTTCTGATTTCAATTGGGTTTTTGGCAATTTTAATTGGGTATTTACGCAAATACGCAGCTTATCTGTTGCTCTGGAATATGCACGTACGTTAGTGAATCAATACATACTTCACCACTGTTTGTCGTCTTGTGATAACTATTTTGTTGTATTATATTGTATGCTCTAGGGCAGTAGGCGTATTGCTGAATAAACTTTACTAAACATTACCATTCAGTGTTTAACCCTTTCAATACCTAGTGCAGTAGCGGCGTATTGCTGAATAAACTTTACTAAACATTACCATTCAGTGTTTAACCCTTTCAATACCACAGGTCTATATAGTGGTATTGACAAAAAGTGTAAATCAAGATCGTGACGAGCCGTCTCATCAGGTTCTGCACTTGTTGCAAGTAATTTTCATATTTTTGAGAACAAAAGCAATGGACTAGTCTGAAATTCATTTTGTGACGATTGTATTGGTTGCAAAATTAACATATCAAAATCCATTCCAGTTATTTAGGGGTGAAAGTGTTAAACTTATCCGACGTTGATCATATGCACTTGTGTCGATGACATATACTATTATGATCACATATCGATAATAATAATAATATATCGATGCTCTAGTAACATAAGGTCGTAACGACCTTATGTTACTAGAGCATCGATATATTATTATTATTATTATTATCCCCTTGCCGATAGGAAAGAGGGAATGGGATATAGCGTTAGTCGATATAGCGTTAGTCCTTGTACGTAAGTACGTGCGTACATACGTACGCTAGCAACATCTTTCATTTTTTCAATAACTCTTGAACCGCTTCACCGATTTTGATAATATTTGGCCACAATTTGTGTCTATGGATGGTGCTTTGTTTTGCATACGACCCACGTCCGAACGCACAAGGTCAATGTCACTGAGGACTTATGTTCACATTGTTTATAAGGCAAATTGAGGACTTGATTTTGTTTATAATTATTATTAAGGCTGCTACCGAGGCGATTAGCTTCGTTTATTATTATTATTATTAACAAATTTTCAAGTCGATTAACATGGTGTTCCAGATATGTGAATTCATTGCAGAAACGTGTAGCTCCAAACTCGTGTTGTTGCTTGTTGGCAACATTATTAGTTCTAATTTTCGAATAACCTGCATAGCTGGGTATGTTTGCTAATCATAATACATAATACAATTGTCATTGCTTTGACATGAAATGGGCCTGAACAAATGGTAATAATGATAAAAAAACATCTGTAGCCTAGTTCACCAACATTGGAAAGTATACTTTTCTAGCAAAGTATACTTTGAGGGAGAAATTTTCAATTTTAGGATCAATTTATTAATTTTTTTTATACTGAATTTATTACATTATCACAGCCATTTTGGCTGTGATAATGTAATAAATTCAGTATAATAATTCTGCATACTTTTAATCATCAAATATATGCAGTAGTTAGTTCTATATGAAATAATGCATTCCAGGAAAAATAAATGATTGCTCCCTCAAAGTATGCTTTACTAGATAAGTATACTTTGCAATGTTGGTGAAATAGGCTACAGGGCTCCAGATAAGGAATTAGTAATTGTGTATTGTCCCTCCATCATTTCTGAAGCAATTGGGTATTTCAAAATTTTACTTTGGGTAAAATAAAATCACACTACTGTTTACACTTCAACGGACAGCGGTTGTTGAATAGTTTGCTTCGAAATGAAAACATGTCCTTGGAGACAATAATGAAATACCAAGATGTGTTTTTATGGGCAATAAGAAAAATATGCTACATTTGTGGTAAAGGTACCATAACATTGTTATTGCTTTTTGATACTCGCTTATTCTGATTTCAATTGGGTTTTTTTTTATCAATTTTAATTGGGTATTTAAGCAAATACGCAGCTTATCTGGAGCCCTGAAACATCAATAAGTATACTGTACCACGTGTACGTGACCATACCATACCACATTCACTGGTGCTACACGCCGTGCTAGCGTACAATGTTTCATGTCGAAATAACCGCCGAATACCCATTCAGCTACATGCAGAAAAAACTGCAAAAACACATGTTCGTCTAGTAACTAGATGAAATTGCGTTATGCAACAGCTCAAAGTAGAACTGAGTGGCATCTCGATTAATTTTTCGATTTGATAATAGAATAAAATATTTATTCAGGAATACCACTAATACAGAGGTGTCCACCGTACATAAACATTCAAGTTATAGTAAATTTAAGAAGATAATACAAACATGTACAAGAATGCATGGACAAGATGAAATATCAAATTTATGATAAAACAAAACTATCTAACAAACAAGGCCATGAAGGCTGCTGCAATAAACTTACAAATTAGTTTTGTTTCATCAATATATTCAGGGTTGACTATAGTCTGTTTCACGAAAGCTGCCCAAATTTTACGGCCATATAAACAATTCAAAAACAATATTTTTTTCCATAATATTAAATTAAAGGAAAATTTAAGAATGAGCCTTCTTTTTATTTCGTGAAATTTGGTCAAATATTGATTTTATTACGCTTTGTGCCCGGCCTATGGTGAAAAACAAACGAAAACTTCACTGGCGGAATATTGCACATATTTAATTTCCGTTTTATTAGGTGTACAATGTATTTACAAATGGCGTAAACTGCAATTTAAGGGCGATAACTATCGAAAAATAATCATCCGCTGACTTACGGGCTCCCTCCATCTACACCAAACCGCTGGTCGGATCGACTTCAAATTTTGCAAGTGTGAGCAGAGACTCAGAGATTTTCAGATATCTTTTAATGCTACTTTCCACGAAAACGGAAGTGACGTCATACTTCCTATAACTTCCTTATTTTCCAACCGATTTCAAGAATTCTTTTTGCATTGGAAAGCTGACAAAATTCTCTATCTCAAACTCCTTGACAGTTTTCGGCTATCTGCTCAAATAAAAGAGCTATATGCATTTGAAGTTGAAAAATGTACATACTTTTCAACGATTTTGCCGAATTTCGGCTGATAATGGGTGGTCTTTACAAACGTTTTCCAATTTGTACAGTACTGTCAGCAACATAATTTCTTGCCAGGGTGATAGGGGAGTGTCAGCCGCATGAAAGATAATTTTCAGAGCTATATCTTGACTACTTACGGCTCTATTCGATGTCAAAGATGAACGTATTTGTTCAAGTTTTCAAAATAGAGCAAACGGATGTGACGTCAGCTTCGTTATTTATCATTCGATTTCAATTGTTTTTGCTGTAGTCGATATTTCAGTCCTTTAGATAAAACTTTGGCTGAGGATCGAACCCGGTATCCCTCGCTCCGAGTCCATCGCTCTACCTCTAAGCTAACCGGCCCCACATCGGTGTGATGATGCGAACACAATAATGTTGGACTGTTCATTCTAAAACTTCAGAAATTATTTTTGCAACCGATAGTTTACACCTTGGGCTAAAGCTTAGTTACACATGAAATCAATGTTTGAGGCTCAAACCGTTGATGCAGCTCAAGCTGCTCTAGTATATATTTGCTTTTATAACACCCCAATAATTCGTCACTGACTGTGCAACTAACAACCGGAACATGGCCGAATTTCGCTCTAAAATGCAGCGATACTATGTTTGTGTTGATAAAAAATATACATATTTCATATATTTAAGGGTGGGAATTGGCTCGAAGGCCTTCCATACCCGGACATATAAGTCCAAAAATAGCCGAATTTAGAGAAGTAATTTTGAAGCAACTTAAGGTGTCATAAAAAATCCAAATTGAAATTGGCATGTGCGCGTTAAAGTAGGTCAACCCTGTCGGCCACAATTCGTGACCTAGAACGGGTTCAGACCTATGCGCCTAAGTGTTTGCCCTGAAAAGGGCGGTTTGTTTATCTCCCCCGGGTTACCCCGGGGTCGAAAGGGGATCCTGGGTAGGACCAGCCTCTCCCCTGTACCAGTGGCCCTGCTGGGCGTCTCCCCTTGTGGGCACTAGTTGATGCCCATCCTTCTGCCATCTTCCGCCAGCGTGTTGTAGGCGTCGAACATAAATGTTCGACACTCCTCGATGGTCTTCAGGGGTGTAAGACTCCTGATGATCTTGGAAATCGTCTTCCTGTTGGAAATCTTGGTGTACTTGATGGATCCGTCTTTGCCCACGGCGGATCCAGTCTTCACCCAGCGGTCAGTGTGATCAATCAAGCCCGACGCCTGGTAAACTTCGAACAAGCTCTTGATTTCGTCGAGCTTGATTTCCTGTTGTGCCATGCATTCAAACAGCATCATCGTCATGTATCCTGGGCGGGTCGACGTTGCCGGTTCACTGGTTACATGGCAGCGCGCTGGTGCGACGATGGTGTAATTCGTCTTGTCATCACCTCTGATGTCTGCGCGGGCGATGTAGATGTTATTGTTGTCCGGATCCGGCATGATGATATCAAGTCTAGGTTGTTCATCCGGCGGGTTGGTGTAGTCGAGGGAAGGATGATCTGGTGGCGGTGGCGTAGGTGGCGCGGGCAGTGGTGGAGTCGTGGCATGGTTGGCCACTGGTGACCCCGTGGTGGACCCCACATCCATCGGATCCAAAGACGTCTGGAAGTCTGGAGACTGATCCTGATCCTGGTCCTGGAGCATCTTGAACCCGGGTGGAGTCCGCGGTGTTCTTGGAGTGGAGCCGATCACCACGGAGGAGTATGTAGAATTATCAGGTGCAGAAGGGCTGGTTGCCGCCTCACGCCGTGAAGGCAGGCTCGGTGTATTCGCCGCCATTTCCCTCCTGCTGGCCTCTTTTTTCCCGCCAAATCCTTTGTTGTAGGTTTTCTTTCTCGTGGCGGGCGGAGCTGGCTCCCTGCGTTGGTATCGCCAGTTGATCTTCATTGTGAAGGTATAGCGACCGTTGTGGATACGAAACGGGTTCGTCAACGTCTCCCTTCATCAGAGGCTTCAATAAAGTTGTCAGTTCAGCGAGAGTCAGAAATATCGACATCTTGACTGTACGGCGTTCAAAAATTGTGTGAAAAAAAAATAAAAAATAATATACATATTTTCAAAGTGTTTTATAACACCCCACAGGTTGAAGAATTCGTCACTCACTGAGCAATAACCGGAAGTAGTATGGCGAACTCTCGGTGTTCGACAGAGCGACGGTCGCGTCCGTTACGCCCGATAGAGCGGCAGCCAATGGGTGAGTGGCTACATGGTATCTTGGAGAGCGATGAGGTAGCTGGCGTCTCCTGGCTCTCCCGCCAAAACGGAGAGTTCAAGATCCACTGGTGCCACGGCTCGAGGCACGGATGGACGATAAAACACGCCCATATATTCGAGCGATGGGCCCGCCATACAGGTAGGTGTGATTATAGTTGAATGTGGCTGTGGCTAGAGAAATAGGGTTTATGGGATTTTGGCTGTGCAGTTCAAGTAGCAAATCGCCCTGCGTTACAGACACAACATTCTGGTTATCCTTTAGCCTGATACCGATATTTACAGGGGCGGACCTGGAGGGGGATTCCGCCCCCCCCCCCACCCCCCCGTTCAGCCACGGAGATTACATAGATCACAGTTTACCACCAGTTGGAGTCTGAATTTAAATGCCGTAAAACACAGGAAAGTGCATTTCGAAGAGCTCAACAATAGGACAACCCCCTAGTTGCGAACGGTTTCTCTTTCAATTATTCCTCCCCCCCCCCCCCTTCCCAAATGCTGGATCCGCCCCTGATTGATATGTTTGTTAGAATGTTTCAGTAATGGAATGACGGTCATTGCAAAGCATGATAGAGCGCAAAAGCCATAAGCCCCATTTCTTTAGTCACAGTCATAAATACGTTATTTCAAATGTTAAGGCATGGCAGTGTTGTAACCAGGTTCTTGTCGTTAGCACAGATGCTTTTAGCGTGTCTTGGATGTCCAATTATTGTTTGTATATTGTTGTCATAACTGTGTGAATAAACGAATAATAATAACGAAGCCGGGTAATTAATCCTAATTAATTACTGTTTCACAAAAGCTGCCCAAATGTTACGGCTATATAAACAATGCAAAACAAATATTTATTTTCGATAATGTTAAATTTTAATAAAATTTAAATTTTATTCTGTGAAATTTGGTCCAATATTGATTTTATTACGAAAAAAACATTTTCCTGTGTTAAATCGTCCAGGGAGTTCGGTACAGATTTATGTCGTTTTTGCGAAGAACCGAGTTCCCTGTCTTACCAACACGGTCATCGATTCTTCGCAAAAACGACAGAAGTTTGGGCCAAAGTACAAAGACAACCAAAATGCAGCTTAACATGACGCGGTTGATGCGCGATATTTCCTCAAAATCCGTTACGCAATAAGGACAATATAAAATAATACGTACTTTGAATCGGATGGATTCTGGAAGTTTCAGTACTTGTTGTTGTTATTACTACCACGTGATCATACACCTTGAACTGGTATAGAACGTCTTAGAATGCAGAGGTATATCCTGTTGATAATATTGCCAATTCATATTACACATTAAGTCAGTAGTGTCTCTGATTGTATGCTGATACATAGTTGTATCCAAGTGAATATCTAACTGTGACGACCATGCTCAACTAGGATGGTCAGTATGTTCTCAGATGAAAACAGAAAAGGGTTTCCAGTAGCCGATTGCATCAACATTGCAAAGTATACTTTATTAGCAAAGTATAATTTGAGGGAGAAATTTTCAATTTTTTGAAAAAATTATTATTTTTTGTTATACTGAATTTATTACATTATCACAGCCAATTTGGCTGTGATAATGTAATAAATTCAGTATAATAATTCTGCATACTTTTAATCGTCAAATATATGCAGTTGTTAGTTTTATATGAAATAATGCATTTCAGGAAAAATAAATGATTTCTCCCTCAAAGTAGACTTTGCTAGAAAAGTATACTTTGCAATGTTGGTGAAATAGGCTACAGGTGTCAGTAACATTGTAATTAGGGGTGCTGACATGTTTATTGTTTGATGCCGCAACACCAGCTGATAGAGAACATAATGTAATGTAATGGTTGTCGTCAAATGAAGCTGGTCATAATTATGGTTGTCACATGGTTACCTATGCATCCACATGGCCTGGTAAAATTATTCACGTTAACACAATAATTAAATAATTGGCATTTTCAACGCTTTGTTGGATTTTATAAATTATTCAATAATTGTAAACCATATATTTGGAGATAGCGAAAGACTCCCACTATAGCCTGCAGCCATTATGTCACTAAGGACGCTGGTTTTCTCTCCAGGCCAGTGTACCAATATCCTCCTTCTGCATTTTCCCATTAATATTCATGAGGCAATATTAAGAAAGGTCTATGCACATCACACTATCATACTCATTTCACCAATCATTATTATTCTAAATTTTTGGTCGCGAGGGGGAAGGGAGATTATCGTGTAAGCACAGTGATATGGGAGCGGTGTATCAAAGTACTGAAAGTACTGCCACCAGAGCCTGAAATAAACCTGAGGAACGGACTTATAGCATGTGACCTTGACCTACATTTTCTACTTAAATGATTTATCATTTACAACAATTGTGTGTATTAAATCATTTAAAGCCACTATAATACCATTATTTGGTAACATTTAACTGAGCTAAATTGCCTAGTTTATTGTATATTCTTATGAATATTTTCAGATCATGTTTACATTCAACCCATACTAGAGATATCCTCGTCTCAGTAAATTTGGTACTTTAATCTACTGTGTTACAGTAACGGCCTTTGTTCCAATTTTAGACTATAGCTCGTTGCAAAACTGTTGCAACTTTCAGCACATTACAAAACTGCTTGCTGAAATCAACCAATCGGAGCCAACCATGTTGGGAGACTTAGTTTTTTTCTGTAATTGAAACCGATTTGTCGCGATTCCGATGATGCGTAACATGTGAACATAATCCTTCAATTTCATTGTCTAATGTCAGCGAATGTCGCGTTTTTCATTCCAATTATCACTAATTATTAAATTTACATACTCATTTGTTACGAAAAATAGTAAATATAGCAGCTTCAGTGATATGGTTATGTTTTTCAACAAATATGCTGACTTTGGGAGAATTTGGAAATGTAAGAAGACACCAACCATGTGGTCACGTGGTTTTGTCTTGATTTGGACGGAGATCGTCCAATAACCAGGTGCTCTGTAGCCACTTTCATCAACATTGCAAAGTATATTTATCTAGCAAAGTATACTTTGAGGGAGTAATCATTTATTTTTCCCGAAATGCAT
Organism: Conchocele bisecta; assembly: GCA_029237695.1. Taxonomy (NCBI): domain Eukaryota; kingdom Metazoa; phylum Mollusca; class Bivalvia; order Lucinida; family Thyasiridae; genus Conchocele; species Conchocele bisecta. The sequence goes on from CM055267.1 coordinate 30,683,477, forward strand.
GATTTCATATAGAACTAACGACTGCATATATTTGATGATTAAAAGTATGTAGAATTATTATACTGAATCTATTTCATTATCACAGCCATTATGTAATAAATTCAGTATAATAAAAAAAATTAATAAAATATTGAAAATTTCTCCCTCAAAGTATACTTTGCAAGAAAAGTATACTTTGCAATGTTGGTGAAATAGGCTACTGGTAAAAACTGAATTTTTTTTTTCTACATGGGCCTATCGGTTTCCAGATCAGCCTGTGCATCCGGACAGTCTGATCCTGATCTGCACTGTTCGCCATTGCATCAATGAAACAGCCGTCGTTCTTTTAACAAACAATATAGATTGTTATCCGGAAACCAGAGTGTGTTATTTGATCAAAATATGCACTAGTCACAATTGCCATTAACCCCATTTCTCCAGTCACATCTACAATTGTGGGTACTGGTGTATTTTGGGGGCATTGAACATTTCTAGCAATGGCCGTGAATTCACTAATAAATTCAATAAAAGGGGGGAAAATACACATCTACAGTATATATATCGCCTGTGTGGTCAGGTCGTTATAGCGAGGCGAAGAAGGACACGACACGCTGGAAGGCCAACTTCCGGTGCGCCATTCGGAGCCTGAAGGACGTTGTGGAAGTCAAGGAGAAGAGCATAACTAAGGGAACCAATGCGTTTCGAGTGTATAAATTTGATGGTGATAAGTACGGGATGAAAGGAAAGAGAATGCCGAAAGTACAGACTGAGACGCCGGCCAAGTTGACAGGCAGGATAAATCGTAAGTAAAAAATAAGTGATGTGGTTTAAACAAATCAGTCAAAGAATACAGGATAACTTCAAGGGAGACAATAATCGCTTCAAGGGATAGACAATAATCGCTTCAAGGGATAGACAATAATCGCTTCAAGGGATAGACAATAATCGCTTCAAGGGATAGACAATAATCGCTTCAAGGGATAGACAATAATCGCTTCAAGGGATAGACAATACTCGCTTCAAGGGATAGACAATAATCGCTTCAAGGGATAGACAATAATCGCTTCAAGGGATAGACAATAATCGCCGAACAAGACTAGCAGAAATATAAAAATCATTGCAAATACGGTATTATTCACATGTGCATTGATGTCAGAGACTGGTCAACATTTCCACAATCTTTGACGCAAACACCCCTTAGAATCGGCTGTATTGTTTTATTAACCTTTTCAGCATCACATGCCTGTATAGTGGTATTGGCAAAACGTGTAGATCCAGATGAGCCGGCTCGTGACGAGCCGTCTCACCAGGATCTGCACTTTTTGCAAGTAATTTTCATATTTGTGAGAACAAAAACACCCCATTTTCATAATTGGACTAGTCTGAAAACATTTTGTGATCATTGGATTGGTTGCAAAAGTAACGTATCAAAATCAATTCCAGTTACTAATTTATTCCAGTTTCTAACGTTCCAGTTAGGGGTCAAAGGGTTAAATATGACTACACTCTATGTCTGTTCACTAAACTGCAATCAACCATTCGTTTGTTCAAAAGAGGTATATGTCTGCCAAAATGTCTGAGTGACTCCAGCGCTCCAGATAAGGTGCGCATTTGCGTATTTACACACTTATTTTAGCAGAATACGCATTGATTATCAAAATTGGGAGTACAAAATACACAGCAATGTGAAAATACGCATTGATTTTCAAATTGAGTAGTGAAAATAATGTAATAAAGTTGAAAATTTACTTAGTTGAGCTGCAAAAATCAAATAGTGTTGCTCTTTGCAGCTCAAATAAGTTAATTTTTAAATGGGTTTCATTTTTTTATCTTTTGTTCCCTATTTAATAATAAGGCAGACAATCAATAATACATTTGTAAAAGTAAAATACGCATTGAATTTGAAATCTGGGTGTATAATACTCTTTAGATACAAAGCTTATCTGGAGCTCTGCGAAATGTATCCAGTTTGGTTCCTCTTCCATTGTACGTTATTCTTACATGCAGAACGTATGACTTTAGTTTTTTGTCATGTAGTGTATGTGAACTGTAGCATATTTCACCAACATTGCAAAGTATACTTATCTAACAAAGTATACTTTGAGGGGAGAACATTTCAAGTTTAGGATAAATTTATTATTTTTATTATACTGAATTTATTACATTATCACAGCAATTTTGGTTAGTTATATAATGTAATGTAATGTTTATTCAGCAATAGGCCTACTGGCCCTTGAGCATACAATATAATACAACAAAATATTTATCACAAGACGACATAATATGACATGCATTTCTGGAAAAATAAATGATTACTCCCTCAAAGTATACTTTGCTAGAAAAGTATACTTTGCAATGTTGGTGAAATAGGCTACTGATCATTCCAATAGATACTGATTAAATACAATAGCAAAATAATCAGAGTACTTGGGAATGCTGTTAAATGTTGTAAGACAAATTAATGCTATGTTTTGTTATTTTACAGGGAAAACACGGACTGTATCAACCGTAAAAGTAGAGGACGATACTGACGGCATGAAGGTACGACCGTCCCGAGTATTTGTATACAGGATATGCCCTCGGTCTCAGTAGCCTATTTCACGAACATTGCAAAGTATGCTTTTCTAGCAAAGTATACTTTGAGGGAGAAATTTTAAATTTTAGGATAAATTTATTAATTTTTATTATACTGAATTTATTACATTATCACAGCCATTTTGGCTGTGATAATGTAATAAATTCAGTATAATAATTCTGCATACTTTTAATCATCAAATATATGCAGTCGTTAGTTCTATATAAAATAATGCATTTCAGGAAAAATAAATGATTACTCCCTCAAAGTATACTTTGCAATGTTGGTGAAAATATTTTCCGTAAATGGCGTCAAAAGTATTCCGCACGTACTCGCATGTACTTAATTTATGAAAAATATTGGGAATTTTGTAAACATACTTAATGAAATTACGCAGATTTCCGAAGGTACACAATTACATGGCGTGACTCAAATGTTGATGTGTCTGGAGAAATCGGTTTGTGGTCATTGCAACTCCTGATCAAATAGCACACACCTGTAGCATGATAGCGATTTATATTGCCTGTTAGAAGCATAGCCGGTGTTTCATTGATGGAATGGCGAACATTACAGATCATGATCAGACTGCGGATACACAGGCTGATATCCGCACAGTCTGATCTGAATCTGCACTGGTCGCACAACACATAAGCCCATTCACTCCAGTGACAGTCACACATTACATAGAGGATATTCCATCTACATTTTGAATAGCGGGGAAATAATACACCAGTGTGGATCCGCTTTCGCGTAAGCTAAACGTGAGCGTAGCGAACTAGTTGCTTGCACGGAAGCCGACGGACACGAGTGTATTAGTTCCGCTATTCAAACTTGTACGATGGAATATCCTATTTATTACACTTCATAGCGGATATATATGCATATTTTTTTGAGAGTGTAAGCAAAACAATTGTGCTGTGCGTATGAATAGTTACACACTGGCATGTGTCCCGCGTTGGTCGTCACCCAACGTAACGTCATGTAAACCTTTTGAAATCCAAATTACGCAGCTGTTTGTATGAACTAGAAATATTTTAGTGCATGTTTGGAATGTGTTCAATCACATTAACATTGTACATTAGTCGAGACTGTCTCAAATGTTCAAATAACTTAATTTTGACTAATAAAAGAGGATGCAATTACGGTGTTCTCTTCACAGTGTATTATGTGTAAGGAGTTGATTACCGGTTTTCTCTCACAGCGAAACCCATGCAAATAACTCACAATAGTGTAATAAAAGTATATAATGTCTGGAAATGCATGATAAATCACAGAAACGGCAATCATAAATATATACCATTGCAAGTGTAATGTTAATGCTCATAATGACATTGGTGTCATGGTCTTGCCAATCAATGATATAAACCCACCCTAGCCCCTGTTTACCTCTTTCAACACCACATGCCTGTATTGTGGTATTGGCAAAAAGTGTTGATCCAGATGAGCCGGCTCGTGACGAGCCGTCTCATCAGGATCTACACTTTTGCAAGTAATTTTCATATTTTGAAGAACGAAAATACCCCCTTTTTCATAAATGGACTAATCTGAAAATCATTTTGTGACGGTTGAATTGGTTGCAATTGGTAGGCTAAACGTAATTAAAAACGTGAAATATAGATCACAGTGAAACCTCACTAAAACGAATAACATAAGGACCTTCCAGGGTGTCCAGTCTATACAGAATACTCAGCAGATCGCTTCTGGCAAGAGAACATGAGGATTGTGCTTTCTTTCACCTCTAAGTAACTGGAATGTGATATGTTGATTTTGCAACAAATCCGACCAGTCACAAAATGATTTTCAGACATGTCCATTTATGCAAAAGGGGTGTGTTTTTGTTCTCAAAAATATGAAAATTACTTCAAAAAGTGTAGATCCTGATGAGCCGGCTCGTAACGAGCCGGCTCATCAGGATCTGCACTGTTTGCATAAACCGCTATAGCAGGCTTTCAGGTTCAAAGGATTAAATGTGTGTTAGTAACCTAGTCTTTGGAGTCGATATAGATAATTAAGCATATAAAAACGCAACACTGGGTAGACATGTCAATAGACACCCTTAATTGATTTTCCATGTGACCATTGTGTACTATGTGACTTTGACGTATCGATTCCGCGTTATATAGGTAAATAATGAATTGCTATTTATCAAAGGTTTTGCAAAATTATGCAATTGGTGAATAAATAATGTCCTTGTTGCGTTTTTAAATATCAACAGTATATATTTATAAATACATCCTCGGCTGTTAGTTACGGAAGCCCATTAGGGCCACTTCACTTTTTTTGTTATCTTTTCTGGAATTTTCGAGATCTTTTCTTGAATTTTCAAGTTCTTTTCTTGAATTTTCAATATCTTTTCTTGAATTAAAAAAAATGTGAAGTGGCCCTAATGGGCTTCCGTAGTTAGTGCTACAGAACAGAACAGAACAATTGTATGCATAAAATAATAACAACTTACATTGCTCCAGATAAGGAATTTGTAATTGAGTATTGTCACTCCATCTGAGGCAATTGGGTATTTTAAAATTTGTCACTCCATCTGTATTTCAAAATTTTAATTGGGTAACATAAAATCACACTACTGTTTATACATCAACAGACAGTAATTATTGAATGGTTTGCTTCGAAATGAAAACATGCCTTGGCATCTAATGAAATACCAAGATCTGTTTTCATGGAAAATAAGAAAAATATGGTATATTTGTGGTCTGTTTATTGTTTTCTGCAGCATGATAAAGGTACCACAATTGTTTTATTGCTTTTTGATACTACTTCTGATTTCAATTGGGTTTTTGGCAATTTTAATTGGGTGTTTAGCAAATACGCAGCTTATCTGGAGCATTAACTTACCAAATAACAGTGCGTGTGTATTTGAAAGAGGAAAGAACTGTTTTGTTTGTATCGATATGTTTGTAATTGTAGAATATTGGACATGTAACCATGCCAACAGATGATGCTCTCTCAGTGTTTGCCACGCAACCTCCACAACTGGCAATTGCGTCTCGCCTCCCAAACTTTGAGAAGATTTCATCTGGACTCGGCAAAGTTGGTAAGGCTATATTCTCTCACATCCGCAATAGCAAAGGTAAATGCTTTGATTTAACGACGGCACTGGCTCGATTACCTTGCATGTCGGGACCGACTAAAGTCCAAGCCCCCCATCCGATAGGACTAGGCTAGCAAGTTGTCTTGCCCAAGGACACGCCGAATCGGCCATTCGCAGCGGTCGAGGTGGGAATCGAACCCGATCGGCAGTCCGATGCTCTACCTACTGAGCTAATCCGGCCACCTGTCCACAATAGTAACACGCTCCGTCATATATACTCGGGCTGTATATGGCTGACCGTCTCCGTGCTGGGGTAAATCTACATCACGAGTGTAACATGCATGTTCATTTATTCACTGGTGCTGCACTCCACACCGGTGTAGAATGTTTCTCATCGATATATGCACCATTTTTCTGGCGAGATGCTCGGCTCTATTTACAGCTATCACATAAACACATGACTGTTTTTTTGTCGTTTAGTAACCGGTGAAAATCTTGCGCCGGTTAGTAAATGAAAATGTGATTATGCAGTTTTTTTATGGAATGTAGCTAAATGCAAGGATTTTGTTAGAAGGATACGAAACATCGCGTTTTGTCTGAAAATCAATCAGTTTGCCTATCACTTTCTTGCTTAGGCTATCCTATCAGGAAATGGTTAATATTGTTATTACAAAAGGAATCACCTAAATATAGTATAGGAATGAATGGCCTTTTTGTGGAATTTATCCGGGTATAAACTTGGAAAAGTCGCGGGAATACTGGACGAAGGCCGGAAGGCCTCGTCCAGTATTCCCGCGACTTTTCCCAGTTTATATCCCCGATAAATTCAACAAAAAGGCCATTCATTCCTTATAATTCCAGCATTTGAATTAAATTCATCAAGAAAATGTGTTTATTTTCCGTTTTCTTAAGAATTATTTTAACTGCGCCTGACGGTTACGGAAAGTAGTTCGGCGTGGGAGTTTACTGGGATATACATTTTGGACAGAGACTTGCTATGGACCAATCAAATGTTAGGGAATTGTGTAAATATTTTTGTGCTGGAATTATAAAGAAATAAAAAAAAATAGTAGTTATAACTGGCGCAAGGTAACAGCGACTGCTATTTGTTTAGCGAAAAACGCTAAACTACAATAGTAAAGGTGTTGTAATATTAAGGATATATATTTTTACCCTAGTTTCTTGACCAATGAAAGAACAGCATTCCGTCTCAATTAATCGCATATAAATGATGTTTCACACAATATAAACGCAGACATTGATGAGATTTTCTCAATAAATGATATAAAACATTTCCTATTGCTATATGCAGACGTCCAAATATTTTTCGCGAAAAAAAACCCGGAAACACTACAATCAATGAGGATGTAGAGCAATACTGCCAAACATGGGGACTGAAAATTAACACTGTCAAAACAAAAGCAATGATTTTTGAGAAAGGGAGACAAACGAAATTTTATTTCTACTTGGACAATATTATTTTAGAAACTGTCACCTCATTTAAATATTTGGGCATTCATTTCTTTAAAAACGGTAATTGGTTTAGAACGCAGAAATTAATTGAACAACATGGATCACTAGCCCTTCATAATTTATTCAAATATTCTCAACCAAACGGATACATACTATCAAACTTGGCACGGGCAAACATCCACATCACGTAGATTAGAATCGTATAGCCGCTATAAACGCGAATTCGGCTTCGAAACGTATTTAGATGAAATAAACGAAAGCAAGCACTGAACAGCATTTAAGTAAATTTAGATTGTCCTCTCATAGCCATAGAACAGGGTCGATACACAAACATACCACGAGATGAACGAAAATGCACGTACTGTACGCAAAATGAAACGGAAAACGAATATTATGTACTACTCGTCTGCCCACTCTATCGAGAATTAAGACTTTAATATCTCAAACCGTACTACTGTAGATGACCGACACTGCAACAATTTGATTCGCTATGTCAGCTAAACCCAGACAGGTTCTCATCACATACATGCATTGTCAATTACCGAATGAAAGCGACAATTGGTTATGGAAAGTTGGATCTTTGTCAGATAAGACATCCGAGTTGGTATTTGTGTTGGTTCTTGTTTACATGACTGTTTACTTGTTGAATTAGCTGTCCATTAGCCATGATCATTGAAAGCAATTACGTGTAGAGTATGTGTGCAAAATGTAAATAAACGAGGTTGAAATTGATACACCTGTCCCGTGGACAAATAACTATTCTAGAAAACTACGCGCCTTTCAATACCTTTGGTGTGCAGGGCTCCAGATAAGGAATTAGTAATTGAGTATTGTCACTCCATCATTTCTGAAGCAATTGGGTATTTCAAAATTTTAATTGGGTAAAATAAAATCTCACTATTGTTTACACATCAACAGAAAGCAATTATTGAATAGTTTTCTTCGAAATTAAAACATGTCTTGGCATTTATTTAGAATTGTCTCCTGAAACAATTCTAATGAAATACCAAGATGTGTTTTCATTGAAAATAAGAAAAATATGCTATATTTGTGGTCTGTTTATTGTTTTCTGCAGCATGATAAAAGTACCACACATTTTTTATTGCTTTTTGATACTTGATACTTCTGATTTCAATTGGACTTTTGGCAATTTTAATCGGGTATTTAAGCAAATACGCAGCTTATCTGGAGCGTTGGGTGTGGATCAATGTTACTCGTAGTATTCCGACTAACCCGAACTGTCTGTCTGTAACGCAGTGCGACTTTACGTAAGTCACACTGTGTAACAGACGGATATTTCGGGTAACTGGAATGGATTTTGATATGTTTATTTTGCCACCAATCCAACTGTCACAAAATGGTTTTCAGACTAGTCCATTTATCAAAAAGGGTGTTTTTGTTCTCAAAAATATGAAAATTACTTTTAAAAAATGCAGATCCTGATGAGACGGCTCATTACGAGCCGGCTCATCTGGATCTGCACTGTTTGCATAAACCGCAATAGCGGGTTTTCGGTTTCAAATGGTTAAGAACACATTCCAGGCATGTACACTAATACATTTCATGACAGTATATTATGAGTCTATCAGAAAATATCCCACAGTAACGGCTTTAACGGAATAAACTGCACTGTTTAGCGGGCTTTCGGGTTCAAACATTTAAAATAACTAACTCCTCGAAAATAGCAGACGACAATTCATTATACTTTATTTTATGTCTCTCTAGCTGTACTTAGCATGAATATGTCTGGGAATTAATATGTTTTTCAATGGACATTCATTTATGTCACAGGTCCGAGTCTTCCACAGTGTGATTACGTGAGTATCTTCAGATCGATCTACCAAGTGCATGATTATCAAGGTCTACGGTACCATGAGGTACCATTACTCATGTGGCGGTAAAACTTCATCGTATACAATATATAATAAGTTAACAATGAATATATGAACTATGATCTAGCGATACTTACGGAAAAGGTGACCATGATCCGTTGGATTCGCAACAGTTTACACTCCAGATCCGACTACCATCATGGCATATGGTAACTAATATTTGTTATCCACAGTTTCCTGGAGTTGTTGGAAATGTTCTATAATTAGCCCGTCTTCATAGAAGGTGCATTAACAGGTGAAATGAGGCGTTTTTTCTGGGGGATTGCACAGTCAATAGTCGTACAGTGATATACATAACATGAAGTAAACAACCAGCCAGCTAACCCGATTTGTATGTCTGTATATAGAAACGTCGCGTTACCAGCCTGCCGTATGGTGTACGAACGGGGTAAAAACTAAACTTACAGATGCAGCTATAAAATATACAGGTGCAGCTGTAAATATACAGCTGCACCTGTCAAACATACAGTTTAGTTTTGACCCCGTTCGTACAGGTCAAAATTAAACTGTATTTTGTTACAGTTGCAGCTGTATTTTTACACCATATTGCCGAACCAAAGACCCAACCAATCACTCAATCAATTAACCAGTCAATCAAAAGGAAATGCGGAACTGTCAAAATGTAATGTATGCTTGAGATCGTGGGGCGCAAATGTAGTGCTTTGTACATTTTATTGGCGATTATAAATTCATAAACCATTAGGTACACGCGTTTAACCCTTCCTACGCTGTTGACGGAAATTGCCGTCTGCTGTTTTTCATTTTTGCTTTAATTCTTAACAACAAACTGGTTTTGACAGCACATGAGAATCGTCTCCACTGTTAAAACCAGGTTTTTGTCGAGAAATATTGAAAATAAAACATATGATATCTATGCAAGTAACAACAGACTATCAGATTAGTTGGTTCCCATTACCTGTGCAACATACTGACCATCTGTTTAAACATATGTGTGCAACACTAGTAATAGGAAGTATCATTTACTATGAATACGCATACATTCCCCGAAAATGCATTTTGACCGGCTGGCCTACTTTGTAGATTTCGGAGAAGTGTGTATTGGCGTACCGAGTCGTTTCTGATTCCTGGAAACTTGCCATAGCCATGCATCTGGGTCACGATCTGACAGGCTTCACTTGTCGCATAAGTGATATTTAGCGAGCAGAGAGGACCCGGATTAGTTAATAGCATGCTCATCCCACCTGGGCAGTATACAATCACTGTCACGGAAAATAGTCATATTTTCAGTAAATGATGTCGAAAGTAGAAACAAAATTCAGAGCTGACTTTTACTTCAACTTTCGACGCAATTTGCAGAAAACATTGCATTTTATTTTCGTTTTTCGAATGCGATAATGGCGGTGATACCTGTGGGCCATTTCACTAAACTTCCTACGACTAAAATGTTCGTAAGTGCAAAATTATAATAGTCTGTAAATTTCACATTAACACTGTTTTCTTGTAAACAATTAAATGGATTTACATTTATTGAGCATGCTCAATAAATGTAAATACTTTAATTTAAATTTCCAGACGATCCTGAATTTGCACTTACGAACATTTTAGTCGTACGAAGTTTAGTTACCCGACCCAGTCACCGCTGTAGATCAGGCACTGCTGTAGATTAGGCACCGTAGCCTATGGGAATTGGTAGGGTAAATTTTGGAATTTTCTGGGACTGAGGTACGAATCTTCCACATGTGGGCGCAGTCGGTGTCTGAACCCAGGGCTCCAGATATGGAATTAGTAATTGAGTATTGTCACTCCATCATATCCATGGGGGGGGGGGGGGGGGGCGCGCCCGCCCCTAAAATTCGCCCAGTAAAGATTTTTTACAAGTTACAAGGCACGTTTCATGCCAAGTGCCATGTATTCCATGCATTTTTCTGCTCCGTTCCGCTCCGCTCGGTCGACTATTTTGCAATACCTTGACTAAATAGTTACGACGCCCCCCCCCCCCAACCCGAAATCCTGGATCCGCGCCTGATATCTGAAGCATGTCTCCTTGAAAATATGCTATGTTTGTGGTCTGCTTATTGTTTGCTGTAGCATGATAAAGATACCACACATTTTTCATTGCTTTTTGATAATCACTACTTCTGATTTCAATTGGGTTTTTGACAATTTTAATTGGGTATTTACGCAAATACGCACCTTATCTGGAGCGCTGTGAACCACTATAGTGTGGGAGCCAAGTCCAATTATTTTTGGCTACCCTACCCCTGCCCCTCCCCTCGTTTCAGCACATTAATTGTTAAATTAGACATATGAGAACAACAAACCACTAATGGCACCTTTCTGGGGAGTGGCGAAAGTTCCGAAATTCTGAATTCAAAATGGCCGCCAAATATAAATGTTTTGCCTTGTATTTGTATCATATGATGTTTTCCGCAGTAATTTGACATCAGACTTTTGGGTGTGAGGCCATGAAAAGAATGGTAGTACCTATTTAGTTAATCATATATATATTGCATGAAATTCAAGATGGCCGCCAAATATGATCAATTAAAGTTGGTTACATATTGTACTCCTGAACAGGATATTTAACAGGTTCGTATAAATTGGATACTCTAAATGAAATTAAAGATGGCCGCCAAATATAATAAATTTACCATTAAAGTTAAGTTGTTTACATATTACGAAGTGCAAACATATGTAAATATATATATATAATTTTGACTTACATATTGGTATTGGTGACGATTGGATTGGTTGCAAAATTAACATATCAAAATCCATTCCACTTACTTAGGGTTCATATATTAACGGTGACTCCTTCTGGATTTCATGCCTGTGGTCAAATGGTCCGGTGTAGTAAAGGTGGCCGACACCGGATCGGGATATATATAATTCAGTGCTGAATGTTCTGTTAAACCGCCCCCCCCCCCCCACCGCATGTAATTCCTGCTGAAAGGACATACACCCTATATAATGAATGAATCAATACATGGATCCATCACACATCCATACATCCATTCATACATGCATCCATTACTCAATCAATTATGTATTCAATCCATCCATCCATCCATCCATCCATCCATCCATCAAAAAAATGACGAATCAATCAACCAACCAACCTACCCACAATCAACCACCAGCCAATCAACAACCAATCCATGTATTACAGAGTTCGGTAGGATGCACCGGTTGCCTCTGCACGGGAGTGGCTACACGGTGCAGGTGGGTGACCGCCCCAAATCCCCGACACAGATTCTCTGGTTCCCGTCTGCAGTTGCCAATCTCACCCACACAGTCACGTGTGACTCCACCCAGTCAACGCTCTCGGATGGACCAATGACGCCGTACTCGGACACACAGACGATCGTGTACCCAGAAACGCCGGAAGGTACGTGAAATACATTTTCATGATTAGTTGCATAATATTATGTGACCGTGACTGGAGAAATGAGGCGTATGGTATTTGTGACCAGTTTAGCTCCATCCTGGGATGCGCAGGCTGATCTGGATATAGACTGTCCGCAAAACCCATAATCCCCATTTCTCCAGTCACAGCCAAAAATATGTCCGACTCTGGATTATCTACCTTGTCGTGTCGTGAAAATCAGTAAGCACATCGTACAAAAAATTAAATGTTGTTATACAGTATCACCCCTACTGTCTGGTTCCACGTTTTGCTGCCGACGAACTTTTGGCCATTAAACACATGAAATCTAAAAAATATTTAAAAGTTAGTACTTTTTCATCAATAACAAAAAAGTCACCCTCCCCAAAAAATATTATTTGATGAAATTCCATCAAATATTGATTTTATTGCGAAAAAAAGATTTTCCTATGGGAATTTGGGGAGGATCAAAAAACGAAAAAAATTGGAAATCGACTCCGAAACCTGGATAGATAGCTTGAAAATGATGTAACTAAGAAAACAAAAGTTAGATTTTGAAAATCGGTCCACAAATAAAAAAAATATTTAAACAAAAATCTATGTTAAATCGTTTTTAGCCAGGTGTTTTGAAAAAAAAATCCAGGCTATTGGATTGGCGAAAGCCGGGCGGGCGGCGTCCACAATCAATGTTAAGTTTTCGTGTTTGAGTTCATTTCTTTGTTACTGTACCACCTAGGACCACCAAACTTTCACAGCTTCATAATCAAGAGGTGCCCACCACATATCACTATCCAACATGTTACTTTTTTTTTAACTTGACCCATTTTTTCCGCACAATCGACTTAGCCATTTTCAATGTTAAGTTTTCGCGTTTACAATGTTAAGTTTTCGTGTTTAAGTCCATTTCTTTGGTACTGTACCACCTAGGACCACCAAACTTTCACAGCTTCATAATCAAGGGGTGCCCACCACATATCACTATCCAACATGTTACTTTTGTTTGTTAACTTGACCCATTTTTTCCGCGCAGTCGACTTAGCCATTTTCAATGTTAAGTTTTCGCGTTTACAATGTTAAGTTTTCGTGTTTAAGTCCATTTCTTTGGTACTGTACCACCTAGGACCACCAAACTTTCACAGCTTCATAACCAAGGGGTGCCTACCACATACAACTATCCAACATGTGACCATTTTTTTACCTTCACCTATTATTTCTACGTAATTGACTTAGCCATTTTCAACGTTAACTTTTTAATGTACGTCTGGTTAAATTTTTTGCTTAAAACTTTTTCGTTATACTATATCTCTGCAACTGCTTCGCCCATTACCTTGAAACTTCACATGGGTGTTTATCATCATCCATATTTTCATTCTAACCCCCAACCGTGCGGCCCCTGTGCCCAAGGTCAAATTACTTTGAATTTTTTTGTTAAAGTTTTTTCGTGTACTATATATATCTCTGCAACTGCTTCACCCATTACCTTGATACTTCACATGGGTGTTTATCATCATTGTCGCACCCGCTTGCGGAAAGCGCGATATCGTCGGCATTTTGGCGTCCGTCCGTACGTCCGTGTGTCCGGTTAAAGTTTTTTCGTTAAAGTTTTTCCATCTACTATATCTATTTTTTTAGTGTCCATGCCTCGCCCCAAGGCGCGACATGCAGGCCACGGCCATCTAGTCTACAAAAAGTGGGTATAATTATGTTATCCAAGTGTCTATGCTTGGAAAAAACCTGGCCTTCGTGGCTTTGCCTCGTTTCTTGTTTCGCAATAAAATCAATATTTGATGGAATTTCATCAAATAATTATTGATGAAAAAGTACTTACTTTTAAATATTTTTTTGACTTAATGTGTTTAATAGCCAAAAGTTCGTCGGCAGCAAAACGTGGAAGAGACAGTAGTGTATTTTACTTTTGGGTCACGATATCGAACGAGTAGAGCAGTACTTTCCAATTCCCATCCTTTATGCCAGCCACCCGACTGGAAGGCAATTGGTACCATTAAATGTAAATATCCGGCGGCTGACCAACCAGTGAGGCTTGAACCTTCGACCACCCAGTTACGAGGCCGGTACCTTATCCACTAAACCACAACAACGTGTGCTTTGAAGCTCTTCTGATCACATGACATGTTTTCTGCATCGGTCTAAATTTCATAGGTATTGCACTAGTGTGCTATCATTTTATACTCTGTGCTAATACACAACCGTCTGACTATCTATGCCAACTCGCAATCAAGCAATTTGATTGTCTAAGCCTGAGCTGTAGCACAGCTTAGGCTCAGGCAATCAAATTGCTTGATATACAGCACAATAGTCAAGTATTTGAAAAAAAGAAATTAACACAAACACATATTGGCAAGATCAGAGCAGGCGGTGGTTTGCACTGTGAAAGCTCATTAATGGAATATGCAGTTTATTCAACTACCATTTTGAAATACCCGATTTATTTCCCGAGACATCTGGAATTCCGATAAAGAAACGAGTGCGGAGTGTCGAGGGAAATAAATCCGGTTTTTCAAATAGTGGAATAAATTCTATATTACATGCTTTTCGAATAATGTGAAATTTGCTCTTAGACTAGTCTATAACGTTGTCAAAATTGACAATGCCAATTTGACGTTAGCGTATGAATATTTTTTTTTCGCCAAAATGACGTCAAAACTTGACGCCAATTGGTAATTAAGTCTCGCGAACGTCTTGGAGGAAATATTTCCTTCAAGGAAATAAATCCCTCCAGAATCACGGTAAATCACTGGGTAGTGTGTAACATTTATCCCGTCAACACAGTGCGTATGTGCCGTGAACCGTTTTTGATATCCTGTCAATACGACATAATCAATGCGTAGTAATATGTGCGGTGACGGGTTATTTTTGTTGCATTTAAAAGACATTTGTAGGTGTTGACGGGATAAATAGAATAGTAGGTTAGTGCCGTGAATGGGAAAAATATCTGGCGCGGCACGGAAACGTGATGTGCTCGGCTAAGCCATTTGTAGGTGTTGACGGGATAAATAGAATAGTAGGTTAGTGCCGTGAATGGGAAAAATATCTGGCGCGGCACGGAAACGGGATGTGCTCTGCAGACCCTCGCCCATCCTGTTTCCTAAGCCTTGCCAGATATTTTTTTTCCCATTCACAGCACTAACCTACTATTCTCTATATATATTTCCAGACTCTGCGGGATCCCCAATGAGCGGATACATGACCAGTGATGAGGAGATGGTACAACTGGTAAGTTACTGCCTGTATTCTCCGGTCGCCTGTCCTGTCGAGCGACCAAGAGGAACATTTTGGTATATAGTAATAAATGTGCTTATATTTACTATCCACCACCTCCTTAAATAAGCCACATTTCTCACGGGAGTTAAGGTACTATATACATGTAGTGTTCGACTCTGAAAATATCTTCCTTTCCTTTTTCTGCCGATGTTGATTTCGAAAAAATTGAGTGATGTCGAAAATTGACATAAAATCCAGTCCTCTCATGCTCTCTGAATTTTATGTCAATTTCCGCCGTAATTTACAGAAATTATGACCGATTTTCGAAAACAATGATAATGTATGGCCAGTCGCTAAGGGAGGTAATTTCAATCGAGGCCAAAGTTGTTGTAATGCGTATATACATATATCATCAAAACATGCTTTAACAGCACTTTAGAATAATTTACAACATGCTTTGACAGCAGTTCAGAATCATTTCCATTGGAAATGATTCTGAAGTGCTGTCAAACCATGTTTTTATTGAGAAATAAGGCAAGATATAAAAGCAACATCAGACGACAATTGTTGTGAGTAGCGGTCTAAGGGTTAATTGAAGATACATGTATATGATACAAATGCAGGTAGCAACGGAGATGACTGCTGTCTGTTTCACGAAAGCTGCCCAGATTTTACGGCCATATATATAAACAATTCAAAAACAATATTTTTTCGATAATATTAAAGTAAAGGAAAATTTAAGAATGAGCCTCGTTTTTATTTCGTGTAATTTGGTCAAATATTGATTTTATTGTGAAAAAACAATTTCCCCATGTTAAATCCCCTAGACATGATGTCTATGGGGATTTAACATGCGGAAATTTTTTAGAATTTCAGAAATACTGGACCGATTTTTAAAATTTAACTTTCATTTTCTTAGTTAGATCATTTCCAAGCTATCTAGCTAGGTTTCGGAGTCAATTTCCCATTTTTGACTCCTCCCACAACTCCTCTACCTCTTTTTCCCCCATGTTAAATTCCCATAGAGAAATCAATTTTTCGTAATAAAATCAATATTTGACCAAATTTCACGAAATAAAAAAAGGCTCATTCTTAAATTTTGAATTTAACATAAAAAAAAAAATTGTTTTTGCATTGTCTAAATAGCCGTAAAATTTGGGCAGGTTTCGTGAAACAGACAGTAAATAACATGTACCATGATGTACGTGTTTGTTCAGATACAGCAGTAAATAATACATACATGTATTTATTAACAACTTCAACTATTGTTTTTGATAACTTTAACACTGTATGACTCCACACTGCTCCAGTTCACCCAGCTGTAAATGGGTACCGATAATTCGTAGTTGCTCTGTAAATTCGTAGTTGCTCTGTAAATACGAATTACCGGCTTCTCTCAAAAATCTCTACCTCCGTTCTTTCTCCCATTCTTGGGAGACGGCATGCAAGGTCCTAGAGCCAGTGCCGCCGTTAAATATAAGCTAAAAAAATAAAATAAAGGTGGTGTCCCATCTAGTGGGCATAAACTGTTCTTTACAGGAAATAAATAAGTGTATAATTATGTAACTATGCCAGCAGTTTTAAAAATTACGAGTGCTCACAATACAGATATAATCATTTAGTAATTTTTATTTTACTGATAGTGGCTCGCGGTGGTATCAAGCTATTTTGATATGCAAATGAGGCAGGACATTTTTAAATTATTTATACAAATTAAATGCGTCACCTGAAAAAATAATGTTATCGACATATTAAGAAGTATGATCATTGCACATCAAAATATGAATACGGAGACTAAATAGCAAACCCCGTTAACATTTTAAGGAATTACGCTTATTGCCACCCGATCGCCCCTGTGGAAATCTACGCTTGATACACACATTATAATAATGCAAATTAATACGTCGGGTAATGGTGAATGAATGTTTATTTTGCCCGAACATTGTCATATCTAAAGAATGGATGAAAATGTATGTTTCCCTACATTATAGCCTGGCATGTGGGAACTTTATTGACGCTTGTGTTTCAGTATGAGGTGGAAGTTGGAGAGGACGATATGAACGTCACAGAGAGCGTAGGGCCAGCTTCCGTCATTGAACAATCCATCGACTTCTGGGGTGGCCAGGAATTGCCGCTATCGCCGCCATATGAGGACTAGAAATATCTGGCCTCTCTCTGTCTCTGTGCTTTTAACGCCACATTCCAATGTTTGCAAATCTAATTTGATCATTGTATTCATGTTGCTAATTTATATTGTGATCATATTTTTTTACCCTAATCATTGGATTGCCTACCAGATCTATCGTACTAGTTTACTACTATTTTCTGCTTGTCTAAATTGCTTGGGCCTAAATGATACGCTTTTGTGTTGATGGCTGTTAAGCACCATTCCAAAGTTTGCAAACCCTGTAGATCCATATGAGCCTTCTCTCATCAGGATCTGCAAAAAAATGATAAAAAAAAAAGATCTGCAGTATTTGCCTGTAGTTGTAGATATATTGTACATGCCCCTCATCGGATGAATGGAATAGTCCAAGACATAGAATCGAACAAACCATTGCATATATCAAGGGATGAAAGGGTTGTTTGCTATGCTCGTGTATTTGTGTACCATTATTGTTTGCTAAATATTGTTTTGATTAACCTTTACTACGCTGAATTAAATGTTGTCGTCTGCTGGAAATGTTTTATTTTCAATATTTCTCGACAAAAACCTGGTTTTGACAACACATGAGAATCGTCTCCAGTGGAGACGATTCTCATGTGCTGTCAAAACCAGTTTTTTGATGAGAATTAAAGCAAAAATGAAAAACAGCAGACGGCAATTTCCGTCAACAGCGTAGGAAGGGTTAAAGTAAATGATATGCTAGATCTACAAAAGAACCTAGAGGTGGTGCATGTTTGGGAGAAGCAATTGAAGTGGTCAGTGGAATAAGGGGGCTATTTCCTCATGTAGTGATCCCTTGTCTTCCTCTAACTGCTTCAATTTAAGGAGTTCACCCCTACGTAACTGGAATGGATTTTGATATGCTAATTTTGAAACCAATCCAACTGTAACAAAATGGCTTTCAGACGAGTCCATTTATGAAAAGGTGGTGTTTATGAAAATTATTTTCAAAAAGTGCAGATCCTGATGAGACGGCTCGTTACGAGCCGGCTCATCTGGATCTGCACTGTTGGCATAAACCACTATAGCGGGTTTTCGGGTTCAAATGGTTAAGAACACATTCCAGGCATGTACACTGATACATGGCATACTGTTTTTCATCAGTATATCAAAAAATCTCGCACAGTAACGGCTTTAACGGAATAAAACCGCCTAAAACAAATTGAAAACATTTGTTCTGTTTAATATCAGCGGGGAGTCCTTCGAACTTGAGGCATTTTAAACAGACCCAATGTTTTACACTCCATACTACATGCAAAACATGGATGGTTTTATTACTTCTATTCAGATTGAATGTTTGTTCATGCAGTTATATACATGTACATATATGTAGATCTCACCACACATGGCGTGAAAGTTAAATTTTAATTGTGTTAATTTATTTGTAACCAAATTCATCTGAAATGACGTCAGGAGATGCCAGTTGTTTCAGAGGAATCATGTTGTGATATTACACATACCGGTACACGTGTGCTGGCATATGCATATTTTGTAACCGAGAGCTGTCCGTCCTGTATATATTATGTTACATACAGTATCTATCATAGTTGAAAGACTCGGATACCTGATCCAATAATTGGTCATTTGTAAAAAGAATAGCACACAAAGTATGTTAGTAGTACACCTGTATGAAAGCAGGTGGGCGGGGTAATGCAATAGATAATGATAATGTCCATTTTTGGGTTGTCATAGGTCTGAGTCTTTCACATGTGATCACATCAAAATCTCCATATCTTGACTACATGTGTAAATATAAATACAGAAACAAAATTGAAAAAAAATATGCCAATTATGTAATAAAAGTACATGTACTTCAAACCATGGCGTTCTTCTTTGGTCAAGTTCCAAATGTGTGTAACAGGTGGAGTTATCTAGTCTAGAGCCAGAGCAAATGTCTGTTTCCTTGTGGAACATGAACATTTCCTTACCCCTTGGACGAAGAATTCATCCTCAGGATATGGGATCACTTGATCTATTATTTACACTGGCTTAATGGCGGCGCCCATGAGGTCTCGGGTAAATCTTATTGTTCATCAATACGACTGCGGTCCTATCCGCCAATACCAAATTTAGCAGCTTGCTTATATACATGTAGTTAGTCTGAACATTTTTCAGACAAATTTGAATCGGACTAAATCGAAAGTTGTTTAAACTTGACTTGTCCAACCTCCGTGAGTTGTTAAGTCCCCGTCGCTGGGGCTACATTGTATACAGTGGAACCTCTCTAAACCGGACACCATTGGGTACGTCGTCATGTAACAATGTTACGTCGTCCCCAGTGTGTCCGGTTTGGAGAGGTTCCAATGTAATGTGGGTATATATAAATACTCCACAGTACATCCAAGGTGTATGATCACGTGGTACTAACAACAACAAGAACAAGTACCGATTCAAAGTACGTATTCTTTTATAGTGTCCTTAAGCTGCAGTTGGTGGTCTCTGTATTTTCGCCCAAACTCCATAGACCACCAAATGCAGCTCGTAAAGACACGTTTGCTGCGCCACATTTCATCAAAATCCGTTGCATATTAAGGAAACTATCAAATAATACTTACTTTGGAGTGGGCGACGTTGTTGTTGTTGTAACCACGTGATCATGCACCTTGACATCCGTACATGTATAATGAGTGATTTGTTTTCAAGGGGACGATAGCACAATTCGAGACAAATTAAAGGTGCATGCCCACTCGGTAGGCACAAAATGTTATTTATATCGGAGACCTCATCTGATACATTTTCTGGCAAAATACACATGCATTCGCCATTACCCCACGTATTGATTGGCATTATTATACATTTTATATCAGACGTAAATTTCCACACTGATATCAGGGGCGATAACTGTGTTTCCTTAAACTGTTAACGGACATTACTATGTATTCTCTATTTATATTTTGATGTGCAATGATCATTCTTTATAATCTGTCGAAAATATTATTTTTTTCGGGTGACGCATTTAATTAGTATAAATAATTCAAAATAGCATGCCTCATTTGCATATGAAAATAGCCTGATACCACCGTGCGTCACTATCAGTAAAAATAACATTACTAAATGATATATCTGTATAGCGGGCGCTCGTAATGTTTAGAACTGGTGGAATGGTGACACAATTATATACTTATTTAATTCCTATAAAGAACATTATGTGCCTACCGAATGAAGTTTAAAATCATCACAATTAACCATATTCAGGTTAATTGCGAGTCCGGTTTAGATTACTGTATACACCGAATATCCTGGCTTACAAGTCGCTTACAAGATATGGAAGGGGATATCCGCCACTACATTGCATGCTGCTTCATGACAATGCCGTCGACCATTGTTACATGTCATCCTGCACTGCGGCTACTCGTTACTGCTTAATGGCAACTCCATCGTGCATTATTACATTTCACTTTGCATACCTCGATTGGCTATTTTACATTGTTACATGTCATCCTGCATCTTCGCTATACAATACTGCTTAATGACAACTCCATCTTGCATTATCACATTGCATATTGCATACCTCGATTGGCTATTTGACATTGTAACATGGCATTTTCTGCCATGTGTCATTCTGCTTACTGCTTGCTGGGATGCGTATATGACTATGGATTCCGCCGAATGACGCATGCAAGCACGCAGAATGGCCCATGTCAGAATATGAAATTGCCGAATGAGGGATACCAGCATCGCAGTAAGCAGTAGGCCGAATGAAACATCGCAAAATGTAACAATGTAAAATAGCCAATCGAGGTATGCAATGTGAAATGTGATAATGCACGATGGAGTTGTCATTAAGCAGTAACGAGTAGCCGCAGTGCACGATGACATGTAACAATGGTCGACGGCATTGTCATGAAGCAGCATGCAATGTAGTGGCGGATATCCCCTTCCATACAAAGAAACGGCGTATTTAACCGGTGTATGATCACGCGATCTTCTACCACCCTGCAATTAGTTTAAACATAGTTTATTTCCAAATATAAATTACAATGGGCTTGGGCCACAAGTTCTACCAACATTAGTTACGGCCCTTACCCTAATCAGCATAACAAGTTATATAAACAACAATGGCGATACATTTCAATGCATTTGCATACAAATCATCATTTGGTACACACACACCCTGCAGTTCATGTATAGTTGCAGTGTAACCTCTCTAAACCTGACACCAAGAAAATATATCTACTCTCATTTTGATGAGATTCTTGGTAACGAATCTTAGATAATAATGCATGTTCATGATTGCAAAAGACATAGGTATGTCCCAGAATGGTCATATGCCTGATTTACAGTGGAACATCTATAAACCGGAAACCATGTGGACCTCCCAGGGTGTCCGGAGTATAGAGGTTCCACTATATTTCTTAATTCCATGTATACCTTGATTAAAGCTATAGTCTGTTTTACGAAAGCTGCCCAAATTTTACGGCTATATAGACAATTCAAAAACAATATTATTTTCGATAATATTAAATTAAAGGAAAATTTAAGAATGAACCTTCTTTTTATTTCGTGAATTTCGGTCAAATATTGATTTTATTACGAAAAATTGATTTGTCTATGTGAATTTAACATGGGGGAAAAAGTGGTAAGGAAGTGTGGGAGGAGTCAAAAAACGAAAAAAATTGGAAATTGACTCCGAAACCTGACTAGATAGCTTGGATATGATCTAACTAAGAAAACAAAAGTTAAATTTTAAAAATCGGTCCAGCATTTCTAAAATTCTAAAAAAGTTCCCCATGTTAAATCCCCATAGACATCTAAACTCCGTGAAGATGTCTAGGGATTTAACATGGGGAAATTGTTTTTTCGCAATAAAATCAATATTTGAACAAATTTCACGAAATAAAAAGAAGGCTCATTCTTAAATTTTCCTTTCATTTAATACTATCGAAAAAATATTGTTTTTGAATTGTTTATATGGCCGCAAAATTTGGGCAGCTTTCGTGAAACAGACTAGACTCCCAAATCCCAGGTTGTAATATATGGAGACATTTTTTATTTCATCCATTCTTTAAATATGACATTTTTTTCGGGTAAAATAAACATTGCTTTACCATTACCGTGTTAATTGGCATTATTATATTTTTTTATATTCAACGTGAATTGCCAGCTTGATATCAGGGGCGATAACCGTGATTCTTAAAATGTTAACGGAAATGACTATTCTCTATGTTTATGTGATGATTATGGGACGTAGAATTTATTTTTTTTATTAATTCGTTCCCACGAAATAACAATTCGTTACCACGAATTAACAATCGTTCCCCCAATTTAACAATTCGTTCCCACGATATAACAATTCGTTCCCACGAATTAACAATTCGTTCCCGTGGGAACGAATTGTTATTTCGTTGGAACGAATTGTTAAATTAAGGGAACGAATTGTAAGTTCGTGGTAACGAATTGTTATTTCGTGGGGACGAATTAATAAAAAAAAAAAAGTATACGTCCCCTGCGCGGGTCACGATTATCAGTCTTCACAGAATGAGTATGACTCATAGATCTATTGAAAATACATTACATACACTTGTAGATGCAATTACTTTACTAGCTGTTATTATACGTCTCCGGTAAATTAACTCAACTCCAGTGGCGGATCCAGGATTTCGCCGAAGATGGGGGGGGGGTGGGGGGCAGTCCAAATTCGAACGACTACTTTTCAGTACATAATACTCATGTGATAAGACACAGTGTGGTAATATCTTCTGAATGGGCTCTTTATAATAACTGAACATTGATCTGATAAATCACCTTTATTTGACAGTCCTTGCCTTTATAGAATCAGACTATTCTCAATTGCCCCCGGGCCACCCCACTGAATCCACCAATTAACTCGACATAATTACATCGATTATAATAATGATACGTCGTTTCACTCCTCTTGGCATACTGCCAGCACATCTTGGCATACTGCCAGCACATATTGTTTTCGCATACTACCGGCTCATCTTGGTAAACTGCCAGCACATCCGTCTCGATCAGTTGTCCGACGTCTGTCTAGCCTGGCCTATATATAGTTATATAGAACACAGCCCATGCGTGTAGCCCTTCTAGGACTCAGACTTGTGTATGGTGACACCGTGTGGCTCTGTCTGGCTGACGATATTGACATATATGGGTGTATCCCGCGGCCATTACCGGGTTCTGTACTGAGGGGGGTGCGCATTGAGCGGCGACAGCCGCGAATTGTTTAGGGGGTTCGGGGCGTGCACCCTTGATTTTTTTGTGGATAAAGAACGCAAATCCTGGCTTCTAG
This sequence comes from Conchocele bisecta, assembly GCA_029237695.1. Classification (NCBI taxonomy): domain Eukaryota; kingdom Metazoa; phylum Mollusca; class Bivalvia; order Lucinida; family Thyasiridae; genus Conchocele; species Conchocele bisecta. The sequence goes on from CM055267.1 coordinate 30,707,424, forward strand.
AGCCCTCCAGACATCGATATATTATGCGAAATTTTACGAAATGTACTTATTTTATCTAATAATTTGTTGCAAATTTTAGGGGTTGCGTTCGCACCCGTCGCAGCCACCCCCCCCCCCCCCCCCCCCCACTGATTACGCGCCTGATATACCATCTACATATTATCAGGTGTGTAGTCGTACTGCGGCCAGTTCGCACCAGTGGGACAGGCGACGTGTTAAAGGTACATGCCCACTCAGTAGGCACAACATGTTCTTTATATCAGAGACATCATCTGAGAGATTTTCTGGCAAAACAAACATTCATTCACCATTGTCCCACGTATTCATTGGCATTATTATACATTTTATATCAGACGTAAATGTTCACACTGATATCAGGGGCGATAACCGTGTTGCCTTAAAATGTTAACGGACATTACTATTTATTCTCTGTATTTATTTTTTCATGTGCAATGATCATACTTTATAATCTCTAGAAAATATTATTTTTTCAGATGACGCATTTAATTAGTATGCCTTTGTAGAACAATGAGGGCTCTGAGCATTATGCAGACATAACCGGTCAGCATAAGAAAACACGGTGCTTGTCAGAACATACAATGTTGGTCTTTAATTTTCATTACCTCTGTATAGAGAACTATTCTGAAGCCTTTGTCCGATGTTCCATAAAAAAGTGACAGTAGTGTCAAGTCTTTATTAGGAAACATTAATCATATTGCCGGTTGATTCTTGCTGCTGTATTATAATAATTCATGGCTTACATGAATGTATTAGGAAGCAGCGAATCAGAGATGTATACGTCATGATACGCGATAATGTTTCAGTTAATAAACATGAGCCCACGCTGTTCTGTTCGTATGTAATACTGAAAGACAGTTTTTATTCGATTTTTCTGCACAATTTTGGCCGTTTTTTGTTTTTTTTAAGCTGTTAAATGTTGTAGGTTGAGCTTCCAATAGTCTACAACCAAGCATGCCAAATCAGTTGTAGCGCATAACCACTGCCTAATTGATTGGCATGGTCTCGTCCATGCATCATTGGCATTGCATCTATTGCCATTTTGTCCGGCGAAAAGTAAACGCAGCGATTTCATTGAGCGAATCTAAGCAATAACAACAACAACCAAAATATGTCTGCTAAAAGTAAAAAGCGTAAAATTAGCGACTTTTTCAGGTGATTATGGTTTTTACAGTCGGAACAAATGCTGTCAGTGAAAGGTCGTTCAGTGCATTGCGTAGAGTTAAAACATTCCTCAGGGCAAGTATGACACAGCTGAGGCTGAACAGCACAATGCTTATGCATGTTCACCGAGACCGGTTAGATCAGATAGACGAGCAAGTAGTAATTTCAGAATTTGTAAGTTGTCACCCAAGGAGGAAAGAACAGATTAGAACGGGCTAAGTGAGAAACAGTTGTTGCAGGCAGTACGTGGGTGGATCAAAACGTTATGGCTCCCACCTCATTAACCCCAGACCGAAAATGTTTGGGGTTATAGTGATTGCCCTCAACGTCTGTCTGTCTGTCTGTCTGGCTGCCGGATCTAGACGAACACTTATACGTTTGCTAAACTCAGTATATTATACCTTTCGTACAACCTGTCTACATCCCTTGCAAGTTCACGAGTTACCTCAAATGACAAGGGATGTAGACTAGTTGTAAGACTACGCTCCCGCTTAAGTCAATACCTTTTCGGGCGGGAGTTTCGGATCTCAATAAATGTTATTTGATAAAGCACATTTTGCCAAATTTCTGTTTCTTCCATTGGTGTGTGTCCAAAATCTTGTGTCAATTAATTGCTCGAACGTTCACTTACAATGCAGGACATGCCATTTGGAGGGTCTAAGTTGAAGAAAAAAATCTGGGGGAGGACCCCCAGACCCCCTGTACAACATATGGCCATGGCACTATTTTAGCCCACTCTCTGATTTATAGTTTCGGGTCTCAGTAAATGTTATTTCATAAAGCACATTTGGCCAAATTTCTGTTTCTTCCATTAGTGTGTGTTCAAAATCTCATGTCAATTAATTGCTCAACCGTTCACTTAGAATGCAGGATATGCCATTTAGAGGGTCTAAGTTGAACAAATTTTCAGGGTGAGGACCCCCAGACCCCCCGTCCGTGAATTGGCCGTGGCACTATTTTAGACACCGCTACGGGCCTGATTGTTATACTATTCGAATACAGTGTTTACTTATAAACTTACTCATTAAAAAAGTCGGAACACATTTAATAGTTGTACACCTTGGAGCTGTCTGAATGTGGCAACTCTGTGGACGAAAATAGCACGTGTTTTTACCGACTATATGGCACCAACTTGTGTCATGCCCGTACGCAGAGGGAATGCGACGGGTGCGTACGCATCCCCCTTGACCCCTTTCAACACCACAGGCCTGTATAGTGGTATTGGCAAAACATGTAGATCCAGATGAGCCGGCTCGTAACGAGCCGCTTCATCAGGATCTGCACTTTTTGCAATTAATTTTCATAATTTTGAGAACAAAAACACTCCATGTTCATAAATGGACTGGTCTGAAAATCATTTTGTGATGATTTAGATTGGTTGCAAAATTAACAAATCAAAATCCATTCCAGTTATTTAGGGGTGAAATGGTTAATCTACCGAGATCTGTCCGTGAATGTGCAAAAGAAAACAATGTTTAGCCCTTCGCGCCGTCGATAACGCACCTCCCCCCCCCCCCAACCCACCCCTCCCTAAATTAAATTAATTCCTGCGTACGGGCCTGCGAGTGCCGCCAGGGGTAGATTGGTTCTACCTGGGACCCGTTTTGCTCTGCATCACCGGTGCCAGGGACACTGTGCGGAATTAAAGGACCGTATTGGACCTAAGCAGTGTCCCATTTCGGCACACTATTATACACTTCTGTCCGCCTTGCACCAACATATATCACATGTAACACTTCACAATTCTGCGTTTTTGGACTTATATGTCCGGGTATGGAAGGCCTACGAGCCAATTCCTACCCTTAACAAATAATATTACAACCACTGCATAATTATGCCGTCGGCTTGGTGATAGGGTGGTATAATAAACTATTTAAACATGTTATATGTAGGAACCAGATGTAGTCATATTTTCCTCATACACTGTTGTATTCAATCATATCGGTAGTACGTTATCGGTGGGCAATCCAAATTCTGACGACTCATCATCGACATATGCCTCATTCTGACAGTCGAATCTATAAAAAACATTCTTAGGGGGGGGGGGGGTGGCCAATAATTTGGTTGGGGGAGGGGGCTCCCCCCACCCCAATAATTCTGTAAATTTTTTATTCTAATATATTTGTGTAATCATGAGTACTGGGAACTTTGCTGAGATCTTTGCTGAGAATGCAGGAAATGGCGTTTCACACCACTTGGATTTAAAAAATTTCAGGAGGGGGGGGGGTGGGGGGGGGGGGGGGGGGGGGGGAGGGGGGGGGGGGGGGGGGGGGGGGGGGGGGGCATGCCCCCGGACCCCCTAGCGCTATCGGGCCCTCAGCATTGGCCCCCCCCCCCCCCCCCCCCCCCCCCCCCCCCCCCCCCCCCCCCCCAATAATATTCGCTTCCGCCGCCTATGGTAGTGATGATGGCGAGGGTTTTCTTTTAACCGTTCAATACTACAGATCTCTAGCATACTGTTTTCAAACAGTGTATATCCAATTACCGTACTGAGCCGTCTCATCAGGATCTGCACTATTTGTGGATATTTTCTTATTTCGAAAAACAATACCCCTTTCAGTAGCCGATTTCACCAACATTGCAAAGTATACTTTTCTAGCAAAGTATACTTTGAGGGAGTAATCATTTATTTTTCCTGAAATGCATTATTTCATATAGAACTAACGACTGCATACATTTGGTGATGAAAAGTATGCAGAATTATTATACTGAATTTATTACATTATCACAGCCAAAATGTCGTCTGCTGTTTGTTTTTTATTTTCGATTTTTCTCATAAAAAAACATGGTTTGACAGCATTTTAGAATCATTTCCAGTGGAAATGATTCTAAAGTGCTGTCAAACCATGTCTTTATTGAGAAAGAAGGCAAAATATAAAGCATCAGCAGACGACAATTTTCGTGCTCAGCAGTCTAAGGGTTAATATTGATACTTCCATATCACTGGTGCTGTACTCCTAACCGGCGTAAACTGTTTCAGGTGAAAAAATGCACCGGTTTCTTGACGAGATGCAACGCAGCTCTACTTGCTCTATCGCATAAAGGTGGACCACCACCATTGATGTTTCCTATATAGTCTAACCTTTCACCACACATTTTGGCTATTATCTGCTACATTCAATTTTAGTATTGGGGAACCTATTTTCTTCTCACTTGCACCCATCCTTAGGTGGATATTCACTAATTATAAAAATATAGTAATTTCCAATAACTTCCGAAGGGAAGCACAGTGACTTTAAAACAATGTGTATACAAATATAGGTTTCATTATTGTGAAGAAAGATACATTCAATATGTTACCACCCTGTGGGTGGGGATATACATATGTGACAAGTCAGGCTCCAGATAAGGAATTACTAATTGAGTATTTTCACTCCAGCATTTCTGAAGCAATTGGGTATTTCAAAATTTGAATTTGGTAAAATAAAATGACACTACTGTTTACACATCAACAGACAGCACTTATTAAATATTTTGCTTCGAATTGAAAACACGTCTTGGCATTTCATTAGAATTGTCTCCTTGGAGACAATTCTAATGAAATACCGAGATGTGTTTTCATGGAAAATAAGACAAATATGCTATATTTGTGGTTTGTTTATTGTTTTATGCAGCATGATATATGTACCACAAAATTGTAATTGCTTTTTGATACTCGCTACCTTGATTTCAATGGGGTTTTTTTGGCAATTTAAATTGGGTATTTAAGCAAATACACAGCTTATCTGGAGCACTGACAGGTCATGTGATTGTGTACATAAGAAGATGTGCGATACCCCATGCATAAACATATTTACAACATTTACGATATTTTTCATAAATGACGTCGAATGTTGAAGAAATTGTCAGAACAAATGCGGAATAGAAAGAATTCCGCATTTGCTATGACAATTCCACCAACTTTTCACGTCATTTAGAGAAAATATCACGGCTTCTGTAAAGACTTTTCTTGAAAAATCGCACATCTTCTTAGGTATAACAAGTATATGGCTTGTCTCATACGGGAAATCTACGTCTTATAGTTTTGTGAACAAATCCGAGGCACTAACATTCATGATGTGGGCCCGTTTTGTTTTCAGCAAACGTTGTACGATAACACAACTTCATAATTATGCACGTGTTTATGAACTTGTTTTTCATCATGTTTCCCTAAGTCTGCCATTTTCCACATACATGTACACGTACACATCATTAAATGTGAATACATTCACGAAATAATAATTCCAGCACAAAAATATTTACACAATTCCCTAACATTTGATTGGCCCGTAGCAAGTCTCTGTCCAAAATGTATATCCCAGTAAACTCCCACGCGGAACTACTTTCCGTAACCGTGAGGCGCAGTTAAAATAATTCTTAAGAAAACTGAAAATAAACACATTTTCTTGATGAATTTATTTCAAATGCTGGAATTATAAATAATGAACGGCCTTTTTGTGGAATTTATCGGGGATATAAACTTGGAAAAGTCGCGGGAATACTGGACGAGGCCTTAACAAATTACAATTTTCGAAAAAAAATAAAAAAAAAAATTTTTTTTTTTTTTTTTTTTTTTTTTCGAAAATTATAATTTGTTATCGCTTCGTCCAGTATTCCCGCGACTTTTCCAAGTTTATACCCCGATAAATTCCACAAAAAGGCCATTCATTCCTATAATATCCAACATCGACCGAGAAGACAATGCTTATGCTGGTGTACATTTCAAGTGTGTACTTACGAACTTCTTAGTCGTACGAAGTTTAGTGAAATGGGCCTCGGTGTAGGACATCCATGTATATTAAAGGTACATTCCCACTCAGTAGGCACTCAGTGTTCTTTATAGGAATTAAACAAGTGTATAATTGTGTCACTTATCAGGCTATTTTCATATGCAAATGAGGCATGATACTTTTTAATTATTTATACTAATTAAATGCGTCACTTGAACAAATAATATACAGATTATAAAATACGATCATTGCACATCAACAAATAATTACAAAGAATAAATAGTAATGTCCGTTAACATTTTAAGGAAACACGGTTATAGCCCCTGATATCAGTGTGGAAATTTACGTCTGACATAAAATGTATAATAATGTCAATCAATACGTGGGGTAATGGTGAAGGAGAGTTTATTTTGCCACAAAATGTCTCAGCTAGATGATGTCTGATATAAAAAACAGTTTGTTCCTACTGAGTGTGCATGTACCTTTAAATAGCACTTGTCCTGTCGTCAAAGACGATGCTTGTTGGAAGCATGACGGGTGTTTCATTGATGGAATAGCGAACAGTGCAGATCCTATTCAGACTGTGCGAATGCATAAGCCCCGTCTCAAAAGCCATATAATAAGTCACATTCACATATGTGTAATAGCACTATGTAATACATGTAGTACGTTACAATATACATATAATGTACAATGTACTCAGGCGCGGATCCAGGATTTCGGGTTAGGGGGGCGTAACTATTTTGCAATACTTGACTATATTATCGTTCGTCGACCGAGCGGAGCTCGGGATAGCGCTAGGGGGTCCGGGGGCATTCCCCCCCCCCCCCCCGGATTTTTTTTTTGAAATCTACATGGCATTTCCTGCGTTCTGGCGCATTTTGGAGTAAATATATTAACACTGTCACAGTATGTTTAGACATGATTTTTGATTGAAAACGTTTAAATTTTGGCTACACCCCCCAATAAACAATAAATTCACAACGCGAACGTAGAAACGTGCCTTGTAACTTGTAAACAAATAATTTTTACTCGGCGAATTTTAGGGGGCGCGCGCCAAACCCCACCCCCTCTGAATCCGCCCATGGTACTGCTAAAGATATACGACGAACATGAATTTGTCATGTTGCCAATATATATTGTAAGTTCAACGACTGTCGTCTAATTTCAATTTCGTAGAAAAACCGGGATATTGCGCTATAAATAATTGGTTTAACGGAACGATCTGCTGCCTAATTATGCAGACACGCCTATTGACCTGTAGGCGGAGCTACAATTGTAAATACAACGTTGACTCACAGGTGGCAGACTCGGCCATAGGACTCAATACTTGTGTCGTAGGCTGAAACAAAATTACTTTTGCGACCCTCGTTTGTTATTATTTACATCCCGTGATTGAGTACATAATCATCCACATAACTTAATTTGAAAAAGAATAAGACACCGCGCCATTTTTACCCACCTAGATTGTGCACATGACGTCCATTTTAAAAAATGGCCGCCAACAATACCAAATGTTCACTTATTGTACGGAATAACAGATGATTGCAGGGTATTAACTAGAAACAAAATCGCATGGCGTGTCTCATATGTGCATTGTCCATTGGAATCTACGACCTGGGGGCCGTTTCACTAAACTTCGTACGACTAAAATGTTCGTAAGTGCAAACTTATGATAGTCTGTAAATTTCACATTACAATGTTTTCTTGTAAACAATTATTGGATTTACATTTATTGAGCATAGGCCTATGCTCAATAATTGTAAATCCATTATGTGAAATTTCCAAAGGATCTTAAATTTGCACTTACGAACATTTTAGTCGTAAGTAGTTTAGTGAGAGACCCAGCTACGGCGGAGCAGAGATGAAATACTTGGATCCAGGACCCGGAAAACAATCGATTCATTCGATCTTGTCACACGCATCAACCCGCCCACTTCTATAGACGATACATCTATTTCTTCTGATTTCTGAATGTCCAATTTTATGGGAACTATGTCCGAGCCATTCAAGTGTGTGGAATGGACTGTGTACGTGGTGAATGCCGTGGACGACTGCGAGGGCTGTGCTCGTGATTGATGCCATATTGGTTCTAACCAGAAAAATATATATGTAACGCAGGGCGACTTACACGAATTGTAAGTCGATCAGCGTTACATACAGAACATTCGGGTTATATTGGTTCCTGCTGTGTGGTGCCTGCGGGCGGTGGGTGCCTCTGGCCTCTCGGCTCCTTGCTGTCCCTAGCTGCGATGTTCCGGTTGCCAGTGGGTAGGTTTGGTTCGGCGGCTCCTGCTCTGTCTGTGTAGCTTGCCAACTCTGTGGGCGGCGATCGATTCGCCTTACCCGAATTTTCTGTCTGTGACGCAGGGCGACTTACGTAAGTCACCCTGCGTTACAGACAGAAAATTGGGACTCGTGGTAGGGCCACGTCACATTCTCCCAATCTCACCTCGCGTTCTCGTGTATAAGCGGCGAATGCGAGACACACACCGTGCAGGCTGATCTGGATCTACACTGGTCCCAAAATCCATTAGCCCCATTTCTCCAGTCACAGCCACATAGCACCTTTCTTCACCGATCTCAAATAGAATCATCACGTAGTTTTTATTAAAACAAAGAAGGTCAAAACTGGGTCGGAAATGTCACAGAAAGCCGTTTGTTTACACACCGGCTTCCATTGTACCTTCAATAACTTTTTACCGAATGATGCAATAGTGAAGCCGTTAATAGTCGTTTATCGGGAACGCATACCGCCACTCCATCGCCTTATGTCTTTGCTCATTGTTTAAGTAAGGCCGCAGTACGCTGATTGTATGCGCCTGCGATCCATTCATGGGGAAATCGGATAGATGTGTGGATCATGTTTGTGCAAAACCGACCTATCGCTGACCAATACAGAATCAGTCATATATGCTGGTACTGTCCGTCCGTCTGACGGTAGGTCTACTTTCAAGCCTGAGTGCGAGGACATGATACACACATCACATCTAAGTTCAAGTTCATTTACCCAGATTATATTGCTTCTAGAAAACCTACTGTTGAATTTCACTCACCACTCCCGGAAATTGTGTTCTCACTACCATTAAATTTTTGGATTATGTAGGCTATAAACATTGTTTATGCTTAATGCTGAATAAAATGTGTATTTGTTTAATGTAAGTGTGAAAATAAATGCAAAATTCACCAACCTCGTGGTGCTACTGCCACTGGGCGCTGCCATTTTGAGACCCGTGCCCCTTTTCGACTCGCATAAGGTACCCATGTACCAATCGTACGCCCATCCCCTTGCAAATACAACACTGTTGTGGCTGATTCTCCATATAAAAAGTGGGACGCGATGCTAAAGAAGAGTATTGTGGACAGTCGCATAAAACGTCAATATTCTATGGAACGCCAAATCTACATAAGCTCAAATAATTAATGCTAGCTCTAAATAATTAGAGCTTGCATTAAATATTTAGAGGTAGCTCCAAGTCATTTGAAAAAAGCTCTCTAAATATTTTGGAGATAGCTCTACATATTTAATGCTAGCTCTAATTATTTAGATCTGGAATACTTATTTTAGTTTATGTAGATTTGGCGTTGCAGGAACGCCAAATCTACATAAACTGAAATAATTAATTCTAACTATTTAGAGCTAGCAATAATTATTTGAGTTCATGTAGATTTGGCTTTACAGCTCTAATTATTTAGAGTTAGCAATATTATAATAATAAGAGGTCTTCAAATGATTTGGGGCTAGCTCTAAATAGTTAATGCTAGCTCTATTTATTTAGATGAAGCAATAATTATTTGAGTTTATGTAAATTTGGCGTTCCATAGTAGTCACCTGAAAATGATGATTTATAGTCATATCCTGACTGATTGATAACCTGCGAACCGCACTGTCTGGGCTCTGAAAAGAACGATACAGACTATCATGTTCGGAATCGCGTGTCGCAAACAGAACAACAAACGCAAATATACATAACACAACAATTGAGGGATATGGATATTGAATTGGGAGTAACAATATTCTGCAACAAAATGCATTTCATTGTGGGTCCATAGTGGAACATAATTACGCAAACATAACTGGTCAATGGGCATAGACGACACTTCATTGATGTTCAAAAGTCAGTTACCATCGAACTAAAAAATCTGTCAATGTGTATACACCGTCTAATACCGAGTATGACCTCATCGTGAGTGGATGCATACCAGAAAACGACGCCTCATGCTGACAACCAATCCTGGTGGACCATTCCATTTCTCAATGAGTGCCGCCCGTAGTCCCTGAAGGGTAGTGGGTTTATGTGGTAGAGTATCTAGTCGCCGTCCTAACTGGTCCCAGGCGTGTTCGATCGGATTCAGGAGCCCGTTTCACTAAACTTCTTACGACTAAAATGTCCGTAAGTTCAAATTTAAGACCGTCTGTAAATTTCAATTTATGGATGATTACATTTATTGAGCATAGGCTGCATATGCAGCCTATGCTCAATAAATGTAAATCCATCAATTATTTACAAGAAAACATTGTTAATGTGAAATGTACAGATTATCATAATTTTGCACTTACGAACAGTTTAGTCATACGAAGTTTAGTGAAACGGCCCCCAGGTCCGGCGACAGGGCAGGCCAGTCCATGGATTGAATCACAGCCTCATTCATTCTCACCACGTTAGCGCGATGTGGACGGGCATTATCGTCCATGAAGATGAAGTTTCCACCAACCCGTCGAAGAAATGGAACAACATAAGGATCAATAACTTGATCCACATAACGCTGTCCAGCCATCGTTCCGTCAATAACCACAAGCTGTGTCTTAAAATCGTGCGAGATCCCGGCCCACACAATCACGCTGCCACCGCCGTAAGCGTCACGTTCCAGTATGTTGCAGTCGGCGAGACCTTCTCCTCGATGTCGCCATACGCGTGTCCTGTGGTCAACTTTCGATAAGTGGAATCTGCTCTCGTCTGAAAATAAGACGTTACTCCATTGCTGTCGTGTCCAGTTCTGATGAAGTGTTGTCCATTGCAAACGTGCTTCGCGGTGACGTCGCGTAAGAATCGACGCTACTACAGGTCGTCGAGAGCGCAAGCTACCTTCGTGTAGTCGGTTTCGAATCGTCTGATGACTGACGTTCACATTATGCACTTGTTGTTGTTATCTACGTCGCAGGTTCGGTGCACTGACGGTGCGACAGCGTAATGCCTGATTCACAATGAACCTATCCTCGTGACGTGACGTCGAACGCAGTCGACCTTTTCCCACTCGTTCTTTCACGTTTCTTCCCGTCTCTACATGCCTCTGGTGAAGACAACTGACCACAGTCTGGGAGACTCCAAACCGACGAGCAATATTAGATTGAAGTTGGCCAATGCTGAGTTGACCAATAATTTGCCAACGTTGTTCGTCCGTCAGACGTCGACGTCGCTCCATAATGGCACTAAACAATGTAATCCGGTTATAAACTGTGCGTAACGATGATTGCAACGATGTACAAATATATGCATGTACATGACTTGTATACTATACATGTAGAGCACGGGAATTTTGATAGCTGACCCCTATGTCATATTGGGCATGATTTCGTGCAGTCATTGATGCATGACTTCGCTTAACTTGCCGTTACTATGCAACATATGCCTAGGCTATAGACTGGCAGCGTTTGTATTGTTATTAGCCGATCTATTTGTTATCCATCGAATTCTGAAAAAGTTTGTAGCAACCCTTTTCTCCTCTACGAACGCGAATTTTTCTGTATCACTTCCAAATTGCATCAACCGATAAAGTTTGCATTTTTGGCAATTATCTCCGTTTAAAACTTTACTTATAGCCAAATAACACAATTTTGAATACGTAATGAGCTGAACGTCGGAAGAGATTTAACCCGGAAGTTATTGTTGTTGAAGTCCATAGTTTGCTCTAATGGCCATATACGCCAACATACGCCGATTATTGGGCTAATTTAAAGCTTTTATTTATTAAACAGAACAAGTTTCAGCCACGTATAATCGCGTAAAATGTGTTTTATTCGGCTATATAATCGACCTCTGCTCAAAATCTCCTTACTAGCAACACCAGCATTTTCGGGTTTATCCCAGCATCTCGGGTTTATCCCATTGGATCGCGTATGCGCGTCATTTGACGCTAGTTAATATTCACAAAATTTTCCACCAATCAAAACGAAGAATTGCCCTTCATAGCCAACTTTGATTTGTTTACGTATCATGCAGGGATGGCAGGGATGCATCCAGCACGCGCGATTGCGGCAATCCCCCTTAATTATTGTCAATGCCGCAAATGATTGATTGTCTTGCGCCCGACATCGCGCAAAAAATCACGGATGGGGCACATTAGGCCAATCTGTTCATGTGCCTGAATACGCAGGAGCTTGCGTCTATTTTTAGATGACACTGTAACCGCTAGATATATATAGCTCTGGTAGCTTCCGCCCACTCGCCCACTCAAAACTTTGTGTATTGCCGGAGTGTAATTTGTAGATAAATAGAGCATACAGTACAGGTGTTACGCTGGAATATTTCGCAACATAATGGTGACAACAAAACATTGCTGCTATGGCATTGCTGCTATTGGATGGATTTGGGAACGGGTTTCCAAAACCTGCACAAAATCGAGAAAAATGTCAACGCTGGGTACAGAACTGTGGTCGAAAATAGTTTACCATTGACAATGTTACCAGAGACACCTACATATGTTCGATGCACTTTACCCTGATTTGATCGGCTAATAACATCATGCTCTGCATGACTTTTCATTTTATCATTTGATATATTTCTGCAAAGGAGTTTACTATCGATATCCCTCAATTGTTGTGTTATTGTCTCGCCCGCGAAAGCGGAAAGCGAGACTAAGGTTTTGCTTTTCTGGAGTCGTCGTCGTCGTCGTCGTCGTCATCATTCAATGTTAAGTTTTCGTGTTACGTTCATTACTTCAACACCTTATCAGCTACACCTTTACTATGATATGTATATGAATATAGGACTATTCTCGGGGCCCCAGACAGGGGCATAGCTAGCCAATTTTAATCTGCAGGCCCGTTTGACGACTTCGAGCACCGTTGGTGCGAGTATGCTACGGGGGTCTGGGTCCCGCCCCAGAAAAAAAATCGAAACTAGAAGGTAAATGATGCACTCTGGCACATTTCAAAACACATTTTCTAGAAAATTCTGCAGGCCCGGGCCTGCAGTGCCTTAATGCAGCTACGCGCCTGCCAGGGTCAAGGTCAATGCACCAGGGTCAAGGTCAAGGCGGAACAAGGCGGAACAAGGCGAGACATTTGATTCCGCGGAATTCTTGTGTTATGCATGTATATATAACATTTCAAATCCCACTGTACTATTAATAGGCTACCAGCGTCATTCAATGACACACAACCCTGGGAAATTCGTTACAATCTAACGTGTAATTGTTGATATAGACCTTTATGCGCTCAGTATTTATGGGTGAAACCAGAGACATAAATACTATACAACGTAAATCCTTGGTAACCCGTATGATTCATGATACAGATACAGGTATGATTATGACTGACTGAGTGGAGAAATGAGGCTTATGGGATTTGTGACCAGTGTAGCTCCTGATTAAATAGCACACTCCTGCATCCTTATAACGATCTATAAAGTACAAGTACAAAGCATCATGAGGTACACGTTAATACGGAAGCCCATTAGGGCCACTTCACTTTTTTTTTATCTTTTCTCGAATTTTCGAGATCTTTTCTTGAATTTTCAAGATGTTTTCTTGAATTTTCAAGTTCTTTTCTTGAATTTTATTTTTCAAGTTTGAAAATTCCAAAACAAAACATCTTGAAAAGAAAATCAAGAAAAAAGAACTTGCAAAATTCAAGAAAACATCTTGAAAAAAAGATCTTGGAAATTCAAGAAAAGAACTTGAAAATTCAAGAAAACAAGATCTTTTCTTGAATTTTCAAGATCTTTAACGTTTTCTTGAATTTTCAAGTTCTTTTCTGGAATTTTAAATATCTTTTCTTGAAAATTCAAGTTCTTTTCTTGAATTTTCAAGATCTTTTCTTGAAAATTCAAGAAAAGATCTTGAAAATTCAAGAAAAGAACTTGAAAATTAAAGAAAATATCTTGAATAAATGGAAATTAAAAAAAAGGGAAATGGCCCTAATGGGCTTCCGAACGTTAACCCTAAGACAGCTATCTTATTTTCTTTGTCGTCTGCTGTTTATTTTATATTTTCCATTTTTATGATCAAAAACATGCTTTGACAGCACTTTAGAATAATTTACAACATGCTTTGACAGCACTTCAGACTCATTTCCATTGGAATGCTGTCAAACCATGTGTTTATTCAGAAATTAGGCAAGATATAAAAGCAACAGCAGACGACAATTGTTGTGTGTAGCGGTCTAAGGGTTAATATAAATTGACACAAAGGCAAACAAGAATACTACAACGTTCATGTCTAGATATTACAGTACACAAGATATATGGGTGTTCTCACTTTCGCAACATTCTGTATTTCAGGTAGAAATTTGGGTTTTTTGCAGGTGAACTTAATTGGTGATAATTGGTCACAATTGCTATTCGGCACAGCAGAAAGTTACATATCACAATTTGGGTTAAAGTAAACGTGTGTATAAACGTGTGTATAAACATGATTTATCAGCTATTAAAGGTTTTAAATACTAATGTTCATGTGATAATGTACATTGTGGTAACATCTTCTGAATGGGCTCTCTATACTATCTGGACCTTGATCTGATAAAATTACCCTTATTTGGCAGTGCTTGCTCTTTTTTACAGAATCAGATAGCTTCTCATTTGCCAAAAATAAATCTGGAATCATGAATGTGGGGTCCTTGCCCCCGTGCCCCCCCCCCCCCCCCCCCCACCCCCCCCCCCCCACCCCTCCCCAATCCAAATAAATCCGCCTCTGGGAATGGCAAATAATGTATATATCGGTCAGACTGCGGATGCACGGGCTGATCTGAATCTACATTGGTCGCTAAACCCACAAGCCCAATTTCACCAGTCACAGCCACAATCATGTGACACGCCAGGGGGTAATGATAATAATTGTATCAAAGGCCATTCTGGGGCCTAACAATGCGGAACACGAGATTTGTCGTCTGCTGTTGTTTCATAGTTTGCCTTTATATTCAATAAAAACATGGTTTAATTCAGCATGGTAAAGCGTAATTAGGCCCCATTTCCTATATAATATAATAATCGTTTATTCTCTCAGGTCACATAATACATGACAACATGAGGTGTGTAATACGAGCATGAAAATGGAATGACACAATGGCAAAACGTGTACAAATGTTGTATAGCAATAACTAAGCTAAATTGAGACGGTGGATACATTACGGAATTCAGGTTGGAAATTTTGCAAACATGGAATATGTAGTCCTATCTAATAACAGAACAGAACAGAACAGAACAGAACAAAGCCTTTATTTGCAATATTCTCAGACCACACAGTGGTATATGAGTGCATACAAGTACAGAATAATTTGTATGATCAACAACAACAACATGGCGGACAATAAATATGCATGC
Source organism: Conchocele bisecta (assembly GCA_029237695.1). NCBI lineage: Eukaryota > Metazoa > Mollusca > Bivalvia > Lucinida > Thyasiridae > Conchocele > Conchocele bisecta. The sequence goes on from CM055267.1 coordinate 30,722,854, forward strand.
AAATACGCGAACGAACACGACAGGTTGGAACCAACCTGTCGTGTTCGTTCGTGTGTGCACTTACACGCTGACCCCACTGTAAAACAACAAAGAAACAGTAACTTTGTAATCCAGTAAAGTAGATCCTACTGTACATACGTCAAATGACTGCAGACTTGATATAACAGTCTTCGCGAACAGTATATACATGTATCTTGAGGAGTAACCATGGGATTCGACAAATGTATGACGTGCTGCTAAGGTTTATACTAACCGTGTATGAATGAAATTGACAGCACACAACAGATAATATATATACAGTGGTACCTCTCTCAACCGGATACTGAGCTAATATATGTGATCTCATTTTAGGGGTTTCCTGGTGACGAATCTTAGATAGTAATGCATGTTCACGATTGTAAAAGATATAAGTATGTCCCATAATTGTTATATGCCTGATTTACAGTGGAGCATCTCTAAACCGGACACTCTGAGGACATCCCAGGGTGTCATGTCCAGAGATTCCTCGCCATACATGTATGTAAACTATATGGATCATGAAATTGCATTATAGTGTAATATCACGTCATTATATATTAGTAGCGTGGATCACGATAAATAAACACAGTCTGTATTCTCGGAAAGACAACATCAATTTAGTTGTATCTATGGATACAGCATAGATCCGCTGAAATTAGTTATTATTGAAATATAATACGACTTCAGCTATAAATAAACTTAGGCGTTTTAAATTAATCTCGTAGTGGCTGTTAAGGAGTTGCTTAAATTTGATCACATTAGGTCGTACATAGTAATATTTGTTTAGGTACTTCTTCCGTTGGTCTTACATATTAGCAGATGATGGAACTCATCGCCTAAATCATTGCCATTGCATAGGTTGCATTTACGTTCGGTATGAGGTATGCCATACCATCTACCTGTTTCGATTGGGAGTTTATGATTAGCTGTTCTAAATCGTACTATGTTCAAATACAGAGACCTTGGCAATCTATTAAAATATGGTTCTATATTTGTGTTATCCTTGAAAAGGTTATAGAGTTTACTAGAGTTTACTCGTGCATGCCAATCTTGAATAAATAGATCGATTAATGTATGTATCTAAAGCCTGCATGTCATAGTCGAGTGAATTGCCAGTTTCATTTAGTATTTGGTTAATAAATTGTAACCATTTAAAATTAGTGTTTTTATGGTTTGAGATAAATTCCAACATCAAGTATGATAGCTTAGATTGGTTACCATTAACTATTTTATTCCAGAATCCTAACACATTGCTTTAATTGTAATGGATAGCGGGTGTCTACCGAGCTCGGCATATATAACATGTATATAGGCGTAGATTTCAGGCGCGGATCTAGCACTGGGTTGTGGGGGTTGAAATCCCCCCCACCCCCCCACGTTCAGCCACGGAGGTTACGCAAATATGAACTGATATGAAATTGTCATGATGGTATTCATGATGGACAAACATGTTCGATATATGTTTAAAAACGTGAACCATACACAATTAAACGATTGAATATGTATATGTATTGTGTTTGTTACTGTAGCTACTTTACATTGTATTCGCATGATTCATGATTGATCATAGAGCGTTGAGTGTCCGTTGACGTATAGTCAATGTCATTACATATACTTATATTGTACGTCAGCTGATTACAGGTATGTGGTTTTGATAATCAGTTAATTTACAAAAGAATATCGTCATAGTGGTACAAAATATAACAGTGTATTACCAGCTCAAGTCCGATTTTAAATCCCGTAAAACCCAGGAAAATGCATTTCAGGACATCTGTATTCAATTTTTTTTCCGGGGGGGTGGGGGGGGGGGGGCATGGGTCCCGGACCCACCCCCCTAGTGCAAACTCGGTCCACTACGTGCACCTCGACAACCCCCACACAACACCCCCCCCCCCCCCCCCCCCCGTACTCAGAAACATAGATCCGCGCCTGGATTTACGACTTTTAGTTATTCGTCTTAAACAATCAGTATGTATTCTTTGCAAAATGTCCACGTTTTCAAATCCCCAAACTTCACAACCGTACGTCAAAATTGGTAAAACTGTATGATCAAACAATTTCAGTTGTAAATCAATTGGTAAGTCAATGTTGTTAATGCGCGTATAGAGTAAGTATGTGGCCTTTTTCGCTTGTTGTGCAATGTGTTTACGAGCACTTAGGAAGCTTCCAAGATATGTATACTCATTTACAATCTCTAATATTTCGTTTCCAAGTAGGAAGTTATATTTTCTGTTTTTAGTTGTACCAAACACTATCACTTTAGTTTTGTTTGTATTTACGTTCAGTTTCCATGTATTACAATAACGCTGGAAATCGTTTAAACATTTTTAGAAACTAGCTTAATTCGTCTTCCGCGATAATAATAGTGTCATCTGCATACATTAGGACTAATAACCTTAGTAAATTGAATACATAATCGTCAGTTCTATGTTGAAGTGAAGATATATGTATCGTGATAGAATGGTTCATATAAATATGCAGGTTTTACATTTTTGCATTGGGAGGGCAGTGTAATTTCAACAACTTATCAGCCTGATCACACTCATTCAACAGTTTTTAAAGCAGTTTAGACGATCAAAACGAGTTAATTAGTGGCTATCCCAGTATGCATGTATAGGAACGAGTTGGCCAATACATAATGTGACCGTAAACCAGTCCTGGTACAGCTTATAGCAACAAGGAGTAAATTATCAGGACAACTGCATTTACTGTTATTATCATAACAGCGATAAATCAAATAGATGCTGCAGGAAATGTATGTCTGTGCCAAACATTGTATTATATTATTTGCATGCTCTACGCATGCAGGTTGGCCAATATTGCAATACATTTGGCGTCGCTTGACTGTGGTATGTTAGTAGGGCATTTCAATGATATAAAGTACATGTACATTCGCCCTGAAAATGGTTGTCACGACCCTCATTTATATTAAAAAAATCATGCTGGTTTCAAAAGTAAATCGAGCCTAATCAGACGACGCCCTTCCTAGGCGCATACGACACTTGTGTAATATAATATGATACCGGTACATGTAATATACATTCTAAGTGTATCCAAATGCGCCAGTATCCGCATTGTTTTAGATCAGGGTCTACATCGGTTGCTAATACAATGTGCATGATCACGTGGTTACAACAACAACAACGTCGACCATTCCAAAGTAAGTATTATTTGATAGTTTCCTTAATATGCAACGGATTTTGACGAAATATGGGGCAGCAAATGCGTCTTCATGGGCTGCATTTGGTGGTCTAGGGAGTTTTGCGAAGAATCACGGAAGAATCTCCGACACGGAAATCGATTCTTCGCAAAAAACGACAGAAGTTTGGGCGAAAATAAAGAGACCACCAAATACAGCTTAACAAGACGCGTTTGATGCGCCATATCACATCAACATCCGTTACGTATTAAGGACACTATCAAAGAATACGTACTTTAAATCGGTACTTGTTGTTTTTGTTAGTACCACGTGATCATACACCTTGTAATATGTCTCACATCTATGAATAAATAATTATACAATTTGACAAATCGCATGTGATGCCGCATATGATGCTGCATTAAGTCAGCGCGAGAATGTAAACTTGCAACTGTTTTCATCGTGTGTACAGATACTATAGCAAAGTTAGTGTTTGTGTGTATATATATTTAGACAGAAACATAGAATACAGTAATGTATGTTTTTGGTTTAGACCATCGACGAGTGTATGTATGGTCCCTGGTTTAAAGCAAATTATTCCAGTGTTTGTGGCTGTGGTGAGAAAAGGGGGAATATGACAAAAGGTGGAATAATCCTTGATGTAAGTACCGGCGCGCAGTATAATGGCCGGCTGAATGTTTTATTCAACCGGAAAGTATTAATTATGGATACACAAACATGGAATCGTTCGATCGGAATTTGCCAAGGATTATCCCGGATGCCGGTTGTTCTGGAAAATCACCAGAAACCAGTATAGGCTGTTTGTGACAATAAAATGTCAGCCAGTAAATGCACACCAAGATCGCCGCAAACGCCAGACAAAAGACACTGATGTGCAAACTTTGGAGTCAGATGTAAATTCCTCAATACAAAGTCATTCTGACATGATCTCACCATCAACAGACTGCCAGGAGAATCCCGCTGCAAACTATGTGGACAGTGATGATGAAATTGATTTTGTAGCAGAAGGATATTACAACATATGTGCACACTGCTCGAAAACTTTAGAAGTGGAACTCAAAAGGTGTTTTTCATAATGTAAAAGTTTCAGATACTGCTCATATCATTGACTGGGTTCAACACAAGTCTATTTGCAACCTGCTCACTACAGATACATATAATAAAACATAGATCTTGGTGTGCTACTGTAAACAACCGTTCACTTTTCATTGGAGTATTTATTCCTTTACATTCACTAACTGAACTTTATTCAATACAATATATTAGATACTGCACAAAAAGATACCAACTGGCAGGAGGTGCCCATTTTGTTACATACAGTGTAACGGTGTAGCATTGTAACGAAGGATATTTTCTCCAGTAACTGATATATACTATTGATATTTTCTGTTTCATTGGTTATTTTCAAAAAAAAATAAACAGGTTTACTATGGGAACTGGAACAATGCTAAAGTGTGTAACGTATGGGGAACTACTTAACAAAGCGTAACAAGATGTAACAGATTTGCATTTTATAGTAATCTGCACATATTCATCGTTACACTGTAACGGTGTAACGACTGTAACGAAAGGCCAAAACAATTGGACATGTTTTCTAGGGGAGCGTAACAATGATAAAATGTGTAACGTATTGGGAAATACTGTAACAAAGTGTAGTTAACAAGGTGAAACAGATTTGTATTTTAAAATATCCTGCAGAAAATAACTTCCGCTGTTTACACTGTGTCTTTTTGTTACAGTTGGGGGAAAATACATTCGTTACACTTGTTACATGTTACACCGTAACAAAATGGGCACCTCCGGCCAGTTGGTATCTTTTTGTGCAGTATATGTTGACACATACCTAGACTATAGTTCTGTGATATTGACTACGAAGACCGTTAAATCTTCGCTACGCCTTTCAGGCGCTGCACTAAGGCACTGCAGGCCCGGGCCTGCAGAATTTTCGAGAAAATGGAAAAATAAAAACGACCAGAGTGCATCATTTACTTTCTAGTTTCGATTTGTTTTCGGGGGGGGGTGGGGCATGCCCCCAGACCCCCCTAGCATATTCGCACCAACAGTGCTCGAAGTCGTCAACCGGGCCTGCAGATTAAAATTGGCTAGCTACGCCCCTGCCTATGAAAGGCGGCAGTACCCACAGCAGTAAAAGTTACTTCCCTTTGTTGGATACATGTAAACACTGTCGCCCATATTATTTTTTTTGGGGGGTGGGGGGAGAGGGAGGCGGGCAAATATGATGAAATGCACACCCTACGCATGGTTAAAAAATCACTGCGATTGCTTGCCATTACTGTAAAAGAAAGAAGAAGAAGAAATACAGAGACACGAAGAGAATGAGCTGAAAAGTCAGTGGCTGGACATCACGACATACAACAAACCGTGTAGAAAGCATGGTAATGCCAGTGACTTGTAGAATAATATTAGGGGGTAGAGGGTGGTTATTGTCTCTTATTATACTTAGACATTCATAACATACATGTAATCCTGTTAACTTTCAACCACGTACAAATTTTATATGATTATAACTGATAACATACATATTTAGAAGATCATAGCATTAGTTAGAGCTGCCTGATCTAGAGGTGTGATGTGAACTGCTTTCTTTGGCGGTCTGGGTGTGCCGTGTTGTATGCCGGGATGCCTGCTGTGGCTCGGGGTGGGTGGTCGGACTAGCCTGCAATTCTCATGATGACGGCCTTGTGCTATACAGTTGTCTGGCCCGACCACTTGCTACGGATTGCAGCGGGTGGCTTTGTGTGGGGCACGGTGTGTCTTGGGAGTCATGGGGGTGAGGCGCCTTATGCCTGGATCGGGAGCTGTGGGTCACTATTTATGCTACTGTTGCTACATACATAAATTGGGTCTGCAGGGCGATGGCGGTGATGGAATGGGGCCGGGGTTGCGGCGACATGTGTGTCGGTTCGCCTTGCAGCTACGCACGAGACCCGCAGCCCCTTAAGAAGTTTAGGGGCTGTGGTCTCGAGTTTCGAAAATCTGCAAGAGCCGGCGGGTGTCGCTGCGCTTTGGTACCTCTAGTCCTGGACCGCCATCGCCCGGTCGGCCTGCCTTGGTCTTTTCTGTGTTAGTTCATCCCAACATAATGTTTTTAGAACATGTAACTGGCTTATATCGTTAATGGGGTGTGCAGGGGGTGGGGGCGGGTGCCTGTCTGGAAGGTTCAATGCGGCTGCAGGAGTGTGCGATTCTGGGAAATAATCATAGAAGAACACCTCAAATTAACTTTGAACGTTTAAAAATATACATAGTATTGAAATGAGGACTATTGCCCTCATATGGTTGGTGAACTTAAAACCTGATATGCAGGAATCTCATTTATGTCGTGATAATCTGATTCTTAGAACTTGTACTTTTATGATATGATCTTACTGTTATTTGGTATCCCAGATACTGAAATCAGGTGTTGTCATTGGCTAGGGACTGATTAACGGTAACCATGGTAACACAGTGCAACACTTAAGGTAGCAGCATTATAATGCAGCGCTATCTACATAGATGAATATTCATCTCCATATTCATGTAAGATGGGTTTCTCTTATTTCGTTATTCATAATTATGTTAGTTTTAAATATCTCCTAATTATAGACGACCTTGTGCCTCTGCACATTTAAGTGGATAAACTACAATTATCTTATATTGAGTTTTAATGTAAATGAAACGGGGATAGTTGGTTGCATATACGTGATGGAAAATGCTACATACGATACTGGGATCTTAAATATATATATCTTAACATCGTAGACTAATACTTATCATGAAGCCTGGATAGCGGTGAATGGTTACTAGTGACAATTGCTTGCACTGTGACATACGTCGTTTTTTAATCTTAATGGGGTTAATGGGTCGGATATGTGCGGTGGAATATGTGATATTCAAGGATCTAGAATACCTTGTAGTGCTTTTTATCAATATTTTAACACTACGATATTATACACTTTACAGTAAAGCCTGGAACACTGTGAATATGTACAAGTGACTAACGACTGCAATGTAACATACATTGTATTTTACTCTTAAACTAAATATCTTAATTGCTTTTAACTGTTCATTCCTTTAGACTATAGGCACACAGAGGCTAGGTATCTAAATTGTAGTGGTTAATTGATAAATAAACAAGATAAAATGCTGTAGTAACAAATGTGGGACCAGTGACTGCAACATCGAACTTTCCAATATATATGGAGCGACCAAAGGATACATCCGCTGAAAGAATAAATCGTCTCCACGGAAACCAGCTCACCCACCACTATAAGCTACATGATGATACCTACAAGCTACATGATGATACCTACTATGCCTACAGTTCTACTGATATGAGAAATTAAATATTTTAAATGTAAAAAGTTGTGATAAAACTCATAGCCAGTGCAAATGTGTGTATATATGTACAGTTGTTTAGAATTACGTGCACAATATCTTACAAATTTTAAATATATTCTTAATACGTTTTTAATACTTTTAAGACCACAACTACATGACATTGTACAACGTATTTTAATACGGTGCCGCGAAAAATCAGCGCGGGAAGCTCAACGACAACAACAACAACAACAAAATGAAATCGGCTGAACAAGATAATTTTGTAACATGAATGATAAACAAGAACTCAACGAGTTCATCGGAGTCATCTTTGTTACATCTGGCACACGAGGAGACCGACTATTATTCAAATATCCATTTGACAGCGATGACAAGAAGTCGGCTGTAGGAAAACGTAATTAATTATATCTCGGTTCATTTCGCTCCCGTTCCAATTCGTCCTTGCCTTTTACGTCCCTCCTTAGACTTGACACTATGGCCTACTCACACACGTTCTTCTCCGTAAAAATAGAAACTGAAGTGCTGGATTATTAAATATTCAATCTAGCAATTAATCAAGGAATAAAACCATAGGCTGTTTTACTGCTTGCCATAATAAACGCCACTGCACATAGCGGCAGCACGATTTACCCAAATCTTACCAAAATCTTCATTAAAAATAACATTTATGATTATATTATATACGTTTTCAACAATATATCATTAGTATATCATACAATAAGCACATTTTGACCGAAAAAAGCATATTTCCACGGGAAAGCGATTAATATACATATAGCATTATTATAAAGGGAGACTACCGTGATCGAGACTCATTGATTATGTCTCAGTTGTCTAACTTTAAATTTCCATCGATCATGATTTCATATGGCACATATACTAGTCCAACTGTCTAACCGGTCACCTCCATGGTATTGCAATATGTATTTCGCCGAGTAATTATATGCCAACATCTTTTTGAAATAGCTAAAAACAAAGTATAATGCATTGAATGAATGTTTTTATTAGCACAAATGACTTCTGGACATATATAGTTTAGTTATTGCAATTTAATTTACGGATATACATTTCAAAACTCGCACAGGAAGGCTATATATATATATATATATATATATATATATATAAATCTTAATGTTCATCTACAATAACAATAATAAACGATCTTGTATTAAGAACATTGATGAAAATGAACCTTAAATTGCATGCAATATATATATTTTAAATTTGTGTATGGTTTGTATATCTTGTCAAATAGCTTGAATGTTTTTCACACCTCTATGTAGACAAAGCCCAATATTATATTGTATTGACCAGAACACAGTGTATTTTAGTGGGGTAGCTCGTTATATATAGTCGATTATGTACAATATGGGAAACTGTGTAGATCCTGATTAGATTGTGAATGGATATTTCCCCTACACATATAGCTTCAACAAGTGGTTATGCACAAAATGGGGAATCGGGTAGACCCTGATCAGACTGTGATTGCAAATTTCCCCTAGAAGGTATAGCCTCAACAAGTGATTGTTATAAGATGGCTACACGTCCTGGCGCGCGACACGCGGCTTGCTTGTATACAGTATACAGTGATTATGTACAAGATGGAAAACAGTGTAGACCCTGATCAGACTGTGATTGCATATTTCTCTAGAGGTATAGCCTCAACAAGTGATTATGTACAAGATAGGTATAGCCTCAACAAGTGATTATGTACAAGATGGCTACACGTCCTGGCGGGCAAAAACGGCCAGTATACGGTCGACACCTTCACACTGTCTCCTTGTATGTCAACATTATAGAGGTTCTACAGTTTTTAGCCAGGTTTTTTGAAAAAAAATCCAGGCTATTGGATTGGCGAAGGGCGGGCGACGGGCGGCGGGCGGGCGGGCGGCATCCACAATCAATGTTAAGTTTTCGTGTTTGAGTCCATTTCTTTGTTACTGTACCACCTAGGACCACCAAACTTTCACAGTTTCATAATCAAGGGGTGCCCACCACATATCACTATCCAACATGTTACTTTTTTAGCCAGGTTTTTTGAAAAAAAATCCAGGCTATTGGATTGGCGAAAGCCGGGCGGCGGGCGCGGACGGGCGGCGGGCGTGGCCCTCCACAATCAAGTAAGTTTTCGTGTTTGAGTCCATTTCTTTGTTACTGTACCACCTAGGACCACCAAACTTTCACAGCTTCATAATCAAGGGGTGCCCACCACATATCACTATCCAACATGTTACTTTTTTTTTAACTTCACACCCATCCGCGCAGTCGACTTAGCCATTTTCAATGTTAAGTTTTCGCGTTTACAAATGTTAAGTTTTCGTGTTAAGTCCATTTCTTTGTACTGTACCACCTAGGACCACCAAACTTTCACAGCTTCATAATCAAGGGTTGCCCACCACATATCACTATCCAACATGTTACTTTTTTTTTAACTTCACCCATTTTTTTCCGCGCAGTCGACTTAGCCATTTTCAATGTTAAGTTTTCGCGTTTACAATGTTAAGTTTTTCGTGTTTAAGTCCATTTCTTTGGTACTGTACCACCTAGGACCACCAAACTTTCACAGCTTCATAAACAAGGGGTGCCCACCACATATCACTATCCAACATGTTATTTTTTTTTTAGCCAGGTTTTTTTGAAAAAAAATCCAGGCTATTGGATTGGCGAAAGCCGGGCGGCGGGCGGCGTCCACAATCAATGTTAAGTTTTTGTGTTTGAGTCCTATTTCTTTGTTACTGTACCACCTAGGACCACCAAACTTTCACAGCTTCATAATCAAGGGTGCCCACCACTCATCACTATCCAACAATGTTACTTTTAATTTTTTTTTTTATCTTGACCCATTTTTTCCGCGTAGTCGACTTAGCCATTTTCAATGTTAAGTTTTCGCGTTTACAATGTTAAGTTTTTGTGTTTAAGTCCATTTCTTTGCTATTGTACCACCTAAGACCACCAAACTTTCACAGCTTCATAATCAAGGGGTGCCCACCACATATCACTATCCAACATGTTACTTTTTTTTTTAACTTCACCCATTTTTTCCGCGCAGTCGACTTAGCCATTTTCAATGTTAAGTTTTCGCGTTTACAATGTTAAGTTTTCGTGTTTAAGTCCATTTCTTTGGTACTGTACCACCTAGGACCACCAAACTTTCACAGCTTCATAACCAAGGGTTGCCTACCACATACAACTATCCAACATGTGACCATTTTTTTACCTTCACCTATTATTTCTACGTAATTGACTTAGCCATTTTCAACGTTAACTTTTTAACGTATGTCTGGTTAAATTTTTTGGTTAAAACTTTTTTGTTATACTATATCTCTGCAACTGCTTCGCCCATTACCTTGAAACTTCACATGGGTGTTTATCATCGTCCATATTTTCATTCTAACCCCCAACCGTGCGGCCCCTGTGATCAATGTCAAGGTCAAATTACTTTGAATTTATTTGTTAAAGTTTTTTCGTGTACTATATCTCTGCAACTGCTTCACCCATTACCTTGATACTTCACATGGGTGTTTATCATCATTGTCGCACCCTCTTGCGGAAAGCGCGTTATCGTCGGCATTTTGGCATACGTCCGTCCGTCTGTCCGTCCGTCCGTACGTCCGAGTGTCCGGTTAAAGTTTTTTCGTTAAAGTTTTTCCATCTACTATATCTATTTTTTTTGTGTCCATGCCTCGCCCCAAGGCGCGACATGCAGGCCACGGCCATCTAGTCTACAAAAAGTGGGTATAATTATGTTATCCAAGTGTCCATGCTTGGAAAAAACCTGGCCTTTGTGGCTTTGCCTCGTTTCTTGTTTATTTGTATTTCAATTAAAAATCATCATTCCCATGTAGCATGTTTAGCCATTATAAAGTGGATTATCTTCCTTGGCTTCCTAGTATTAAGTTTTATCGCGGTACTCTCCCTTTACTTCATATACAAATATTTCCATTTTGCATCAAAACATTAAAATGGGCCCTGGTATGAGCAAATTAATGACATACATCATGTAAGTACAGTCCAAACATCGTTATTATAATGTGTATAGCTTTATTTATTAACACATATAGTAATTATATGAAGATTTGGGTAGATTTGGGTAAATCGTGCCACCCGCACATAGAGGATATTCCATCGTACATTTTGAATAGCGTGAAATAATACACGAGTTTGCGTCTGCTTCCGCGTAAGCAACGAGTGAGCATAGCGAACGAGTTGCTTGCACAGACGCCGACGGACACGAGTGTATTATTTCCGCTATTCAAACATGTACAATGGAATATCCTATTTATTACACTTCCACGGCGGATATATATGCGCATTTAGTCTATTTTTGAGATTATAATAAATTAATGTGCGCATGAATAGTTTATACAATGACGTGTTTTCCCGCGTTATGTTACGTTGTGTGACGTCAACTGTGACGTCATGTAAACATTTTGAAATCCAAATTACGCAGCTGTTTCTATGAGCCAGATATATTTGAGTGCATGTTTGGAATGTGTTCAATCACATTAACATTCTAGATTAGTCAAGACCCTTTCCAAAAGTTCAAATAACTTTTTTTTGACAGTAATAAAAAATAAACATTTTGCATGGTAGCTCGTGGTTTCCAAGAAAACAGGCGCCCAATTACGGGTGTTCTCTTCACGGTGTATTATTTGTAAGGAGTTGATTATGCATTTTCTCTCACAGCGAAACCTGTGCAAATAAATTGTTTTATTATTGATTTTTATACGACCGTTTTTAAAAAAGCAGTACGTATTATGTTTTACCGCAGGGGCGGTCTAGCGGGCGGCTGAAGAAAAAACGCATAGTTCGTGTACACAACTCCTCCGAAACCGTTCAGTCGATCGATCTGAAACTATAGACATGTCTTCTACACATATTGAAGATGTGCACCTTGGTGTTTTTATGCCGAAAAAATATTTTTTAACAAAAATATCACCTTTTTAACTTTATAGCCATTTTTTCTACATTTTTCTATACAGTTCTATATACGGTACACAGCTTGTGTACACAACTCCTCCGAAACCGTTCAGTCGATCGATCTGAAACTATGCACACATCTTCTACACATATTGAAGATGTGCACCTTGGTGTTTTTACGCCGAAAAATATCACCTTTTTAACTTAGCCATTTTTTCTACATTTTTCTATACAATTCTATATACGGTACAGAGTTTGTGTACATAACTCCTCCGAAACCGTTCAGTCGATCGATCTGAAACTATGCACACGTCTTCTACACATATTGAAGATGTGCACCTTGGTGTTTTTATGCTGAACAAATATTTTTTAACAAAAATATCACCTTTTTCACTTAGCCATTTTTTCTACATTTTTCTATGCAATTCTATATACGGTACAGAGTTTGTGTACATAACTCCTCCGAAACTGTTCAGTCGATCGTTCTGAAACTATACACACGTCTTATACACGTATTGCAGATGTGCACCTTGGTGTTTTTATGCCGAAAAAATATTTTTTAACAAAAATATCACCTTTTTAACTTAGCCATTTTTTCTACATTTTTCTATATAGGGTACAGAGTTTGTGTACACAACTCCTCTGAAACCGCTCAGTCGATCGTTCTGAAACTATACACACGTCTTCTACACATATTGAAGATATGCACCTTGGTGTTTTTATGCCGAAAACATATTTTTTAACAAAAATATCACCTTTTTAACTTAGCCATTTTCTCTACATTATTGTATCCAATTCCCTATCATTTCTACTTTACACTCTACTTATCTATCTCTGCCTAAATTAGTATACATGTTTAGCACAACGAGATGAAGAAATAATGCTATAGACTTTCAAATTCTCATTAATGTTTCTTGCCTTGGTGACAGCTTCACATTTCTGCATCTTCACTGTCTGGCCCATATTCGACGGGCGTATTTTGTGACTTGCGGCCCTCTTGTTTACATTGGATTATTCATTCCAGGGATTAAGTCGGGTATTTTGGGAAGGGCATTTTATTTCTATTTTGGGAAAAAATAGCGCATGAATTTCCTTGAATTGGAAATGTTTACATTGTTGGTAATTGAACAAGCAAATTATTAATATCTTCAATACAAGCATCATTGTTTTTGTCTGTGATTGTAGAAATGGGGCTTACATGTTTTGCGATCAGTGGAGATCCTGATCAGACTGTGCATCCGCACAATCTGATCAGGATATCTGAATTGTTCGCCATTATGTCACGGTATGTAACTCACTATGGGGAGAAAATGTGTATTCGTGCCCGGCTAGCTCAGTCGGTTAGAGCGATGGTACGGTACACCAGAGGTCCCGTGTTCGAACCCCGGGCCGGTGCACATTTTTCTCGCCCTGTGACATTTGGCGCCCAACGTGGGGCCGTGACTGATAAATACTGCCCAAAATGTACCAAAAATATGGATTTCAGAGACGAATTAAATATAGAATTCGGGGACGAATTCCAATTTGGCGGGGGAGTATGTCACGGTATGTAACTCACTATGGGGAGAAAATGTGTATTCGTGCCCGGCTAGCTCAGTCGGTTAAAGCGATGGTACGGTACACCAGAGGTCCCGGGTTCGAGCCCCGGGCCGGTGCACATTTTTCTTGCCCTGTGACTTTTGTAGTAGTACGGGTGGGGTGGATATAGACTGTAAATACAATATTTACCATGACATATTATTATTATTGACATTACAAAATGTATGAACTAATCAATATAGTGTCGGGGGAAAAAAGTGAACAATTCACGACAACGGATTTTGGAATAGATCTCCAGCGATATATGTGACACAAATGAATATTTGATGTCGCATATATCCCTGGGGACAAGACAATGCACTATATTAACCCCAAAACATTACCTGTAAATACAATATTTACCATTACATATTATTATTATTGACATGTACAAAATGTATGAACTAATCAATATGGTGTCGGGGGAAAAAAGTGAACGGAAAAGCTGCGTGCGCATGCAACATGCATTTGTTAGTCAGGTGACTTCCTAACAAAAAAACTGCACTAGTCCAGTCAACAAATGCCTATTCTGGACTGTAAGAGTCCAGTACACTACAGGTAAATCTGAAAGTGCTACATTGACTGGACCTAAAGGTACCGCTACTAGACTACAAAGGGGGTGTATACACATTAGAAAGGCTACATTAGTCAATGAGTGGAAGGAATTACAATATATCACAAAGACAAGTTTTATATATTTTAATTCATCACCGCAAATTCCAAATACATGTACAACAGAAATGGTTAGGAATTGGATGGGATTAAATACATAACAAACACAGGTTTTGTATATTTATTCCAACCCCCCACAAATTCCGACTTGCTGTTCATGGTACACACCGACGCATCCGCCACTGGATTAGGAGTGGTATTGTATCAGCGACAGGATGGGAAGGATCGGGTGGTAGCCTACGCCAGTCGGAGTCTCAAGCCATCCGAGAAAAACTACCCGGCTCATAAACTTTAATTCCTGGCGTTGAAGTGGGCGATCACGGACAAGCTGCAGGACTATCTGTATGGAACAAAGTTCTCCGTCGTCACTGACAACAATCCCCTCACGTATATCCTGACTACAGCGAAGTTGGATGCGACGGGCCAACGATGGGTGGCGGCACTTGCCAATTACGATTTCACCATCAGCTACCGTACTGGCAAGAACAACAACGATGCTGATGGGTTGTCCCGACGCCCAACAGTCGTCGATACACCGGTGCTGAAGGCAGTTTGCCAGGCGGTATCGGTTATCTCCGCAGAGGACACTCCCCATGTGGATAGCGTTGGACCTTCGATCAACAGTGCCAAGTGGTACAAGCGTGGTACAAGACCCACCTGCAGAGCTGATCAACAGATTATCCTTGAGTGACAACGACTGGAGGAAGGTGCAGATGGCAGATCTCCAGATTCATGATATCATCGACTCTATCAAGAGAGGCGACCGGCCGTCCGCTACGCGGG
Source organism: Conchocele bisecta (assembly GCA_029237695.1). Taxonomy (NCBI): domain Eukaryota; kingdom Metazoa; phylum Mollusca; class Bivalvia; order Lucinida; family Thyasiridae; genus Conchocele; species Conchocele bisecta. The sequence continues at coordinate 30,738,326 of CM055267.1, forward strand.
CTGGCACTGAGGCTATTGATAGACGATACATCAAGAATTGGGATCATCTGCTTCTTTGCAATGACATCCTCTACAGAAAGACAGCACTCCAGGGGCAAGAAGTAAAACAACTGGTTCTGCCAGAACTTCTACACGATGAGGTGTTCGCTGCACTCCATGATGACCTGGGCCACCAGTGGCGCGACCGAACCATCACGCTGTTCAAGCAACGATTCTACTGAGCAGGCATGGCGTCGTACGTGTGGGAGAAGGTCAAGACATGCAACCGATGCATCCTGCGGAAAATGGCACCTACAAGAAGCGCAGAACTGGTAAACATCACGTCGTCTGCACCCCTGGAGCTGGTATGTGTGGACTACCTGTCACTCGAACGGTCCAAGGGAGGATTCGAGAACATCCTCGTCATCACTGACCATTTCACACACTATGCGCAGGCTATTCCGACTAGGAATCAGACGGCCAGGACGACGGCGAGGGTGCTTTTCGACTCATTCATTGTGCACTACGGTTTTCCGGCCACCATACACAGCGACAGGGGCCAGAACTTCGAGTCGAAGATTATTGAAGGACTGTGCGCCATTGCTGGAATCCGCAAGTCAAGGACTACACCGTACCATCCCATGGGGAATGGGATGGTCGAACGCTTCAACCAGACGCTACTGAAGATGCTCGGTACGCTACAGGATGACCAGAAAAGCGACTGGAAAGCGCATGTACCAACCCTGGTGCATGCATACAACTGTACACAGCATGATAGTACGGGATACTCCCCATACTACCTCATGTATGGGAGACACCCACGTCTGGCCATAGACGCGTTCCTGGGCCTCAGACCGGATGATGTCAGCGCTAAATGCCCATCTGAGTACATTCAGAAACTCAACAACAGATTGGAGCTGGCATACACTAAGGCCGGACAGGAGTCCAAGCAGAGCGCACGGAACCAGAAACGGCAGTACGACAGGGGTGTTCGACATTCTGTGCTCAAGCCTGGAGACATCGTACTAGTCCGCAATGTGGGACTTCGCGGAAAACAGAAGCTGGCTGACAGGTGGGAACGACGACCCTATATCGTCAAGCGTCAATCAATCCCCGGCATTCCCATGTACGAAGTCACCCCAGAGCATGAACGAAAACGGACGTCCACCGTGCACCGGAATCTTCTCCTGCCGTTTATGTGCGTGTCATCTACCCAAGATAGCAGGTCACAGAAGGCCACACCAGCCCCAATAGTTAACGTGTCTCGTGACAGAGCGGCGCTGTACGTCATTCCAATGCGCAGGAAGACAGGAGTGACAGGTCCACTGCCTTGATCGACATCATTGACTGATGATGAGACAAGGGTGCATCGTTCCCGATCGTCATCTGAGAGTGATGAGACGGAGGGCGACATATCCAGCAGCATCCTCGGCGCCAGACGAAGCAACCTGCATGGATGACGACGAGTGACTGGGTTTTGCCACAAGCCCGTACCACGTGACCAAGTGATACTGTTGTAGTGGGCGGACAATCGAACTACCGTGAATGGGACAGCTACCACGACTGACATGAGGCTTGAAGAGTGTAAGAGTGGCGGGTGCCAACGTACCTACTAGCTCTTCGAGATCTGCCATATGTACTGACGTTCATTTCTCCCGTCGTTTAGGATAGTTATATGTGGAATTATACACAGGACCCTTAATTATTTACCCCGTTGATAATAAATGTGTGTGTAATTAGTATATATACACAATGTTACACATGTTGCGCTTAGGATTCTATGAATCCATATTGGAAGGCCCTCGTGGATATTCCTGGGGCCTCTTTAAGTTAAAACAAGCTTGTACTTCGCTTTTAGGGTGCTGCTTAGTTGTTAAGCTAGGACGCTATTAGGGGCAGGCACCACCAATGAGTGCCAGGTTACAGATAATTTTTTGTCGCGCCCGCTTGCGGAAAGTGCGATATAGTCGGCACTTTGGCGTACGTGTGTCCGGTTAAAGTTTTTGGTAAAGTTTTTTGGTTAAAGTTTTTGGTTAAGTTTTTTGGTTAAGTTTTTTGGTTAAAGTTTTTCGTTATACTATATCTCTGCAACTGCTTTGCCCATTACCTTGAAACTTCACATGTGTGTTTATCTATCATCATCTATATTTTCATTCTACCCCCCTCCCGTGCGGCCCCAAAGTTTTTGTCGCGCTCGCTTGAGGAAAGCGCGATATAGTCGGCATTTTGGCGTACGTACGTACGTGTGTCCGGTTAAAGTTTTTGGTTAAGTTTTTTGGTTAATTTTTTCGTTATACTATAACTCTTTTTTTAGTGTCCATGCCTCGCCACAAGGCGCGACATGCAGGCCACGGCCATCTAGTTTTATGTACTTAGGTGAATGACTTGGCGATATACCCACCTTCCTTGAGGGAGGCGTGGGTGGTGTATTGACATTGATGTGATGTGTGTTAGCATCTTCCTTAATGTATGGCATTTGCTGGCTTACATACTAATCTACATTTACGAGAGACCGTCGTTAGTCACATGCCATAATGTGCCTGGATACCTTGCCGTTTTCTCATGTGATACCTTGTCATATGCTCATGTAACTCTAGACCCTCGTCATTGTCATTTATCTTGTCATTTGTTATGTTACTGTGTCATTACCATCTTCTTATTTTTATTTGGAATTTGTGGGGGGTTGGAATAAATATACAAAACCTGTGTTTGTTATGTATTTAATCCCATCCAATTCCTAACCATTTCTGTTGTACATGTATTTGGAATTTGCGGTGATGAATTAAAATATATAAAACTTGTCTTTGTGATATATTGTAATTCCTTCCACTCATTGACTAATGTAGCCTTTCTAATGTGTATACACCCCCTTTGTAGTCTAGTAGCGGTACCTTTAGGTCCAGTCAATGTAGCACTTTCAGATTTACCTGTAGTGTACTGGACTATTACAGTCCAGAATAGGCATTTGTTGACTGGACTAGTGCAGTTTTTTTGTTAGGAAGTCACCTGACTAACAAATGCATGTTGCATGCGCACGCAGCTTTTCCGTTCACTTTTTTCCCGACGCCATATTGATTAGTTCATACATTTTGTACATGTCAATAATAATAATATGTCATGGTAAATATTGTATTTACAGTCTATATCCACCTCCCACGTATCTACACCCGTCCAAACCAGATAGAGAACCCCCGATTTACTCTATCGGCCTTGGGAATCGCTAAGACAGAGTGACCAGTCTGGCCACAATTCCATCAATGAAACACCCGTCATGTTTCTAACAAACAATATAGATTGTTATCAGGCTAAATCAGTGTGCAATTTGATCAGAAACTACACTGGTCACAAGTTACCATCACATAAGCCCCATTTGTCCAGTCACAGCCACATTTCCTGACAGAGTATCACAGGTTGTTGAAGGGTGGCAATCGGATCTTGTCAGTCGACTCTGGAGTCTTGGAGTGCCACAAGGAACTTCACTTGTACCCTTGTAATCCCCTCACCGATAGGCAAGAGGGGATATAACGTTAGTCCATGTGCGTACATGCGTGCGTTAGTAAAGTAAAACCTTTTATCACTGTACTGTAAGCTGTACGGGCCGGTAAATTAAGACACCCTCAAGATGGCACTCTTGAAAAAATGTGAAAGGTAAGTGCTTAAAATGTTTACTGTTTTCCTCTTTAAAACTGGCAAAAATCACGAACTAAACGTGGTAATCCTGTGTATAAATGCTCTCTTAACCCTTGGTTGCTCTTGTCAGGGTCCATATCTCGCTAATACAAGCAGGAACGACCAAAAAACATTTTGAAAATGAAGTGAGAGGACGTCTTTACTGAGCTCACATACAGTAATTTCTGCATGAATTTGGAATCTGTCATTTGATATTACATCATTGATTGATGCTCTTTCCGAATATGTCCCTCTCGTTTCCACACTTTGATTGCAAATATGTCAAAAATGACTTAGAAAAAATCACCACTGGACGGTAAAGACTCTGGAAGTCAGTGGTTTTCAGATATCGCCGCGTAGAGCAATTTATCGTCATGGATAAATAAAATTGTACTGGAAATTTGCCACATGATCAATACGTTAAATCCAATTGTGTCTGATGAAAATCTTGTGATTCTTCACATCTAAAATAGGATATACTAACTTTATAGAACATATATGCATCTGGTGACTTGAACAAATTGTGAGGAGTCATCTCATCACTGATCAGAATCTGCACATTTTGCAAGCAATTTTCATATTTTTGAGAACAAACACACCCCATTGTTATGCCCCATCACGATAGTGGAGGGGGCATTTAGTGTTACCCCTGTCCGTCCGTCACCAACCTTGTAAATCGTAAAACTTTTAAACCATACGACCTGACACTTGGTATGCAGCTTCCTTATGATGAGTAAATGCACAAAGTTTATTTTTGATTTTTGATTTGACCCCGTGATCATGGATTATCCCCCCCCCCCCCCCCCCCCTTTCGACTTAGAATTTTGGCAATTTTGCCTTGTAAGTCGTAAAACTTATAAACTGTACTAGCTACAGACCTGAAACTTGGTATGTAGCTTCCTTATGATGATTAGATGCGCATAGTTTATTTGGATTTTTTATTGGTCCCTAGGATCATGGATTTTCTCCCTCTTTTAGACTTAGAATTTGGCAATTTTGTCTTGTAACTTGTAAAACCTTTAAACCATAATAGTTACAGACCTGAAACTTGGTATGTAGCTTCCTTATGATGAGTAGATTCGCAAAGTTTATTTTGATTCGACCCCGGGTCATGGATTATCTCCCCTTTTGGACTTGGAATTTTGCCTCATTATCAAAGTGATATGTGGTTTGATAAAATACGCCAATACGTACCTCATCTGGAGCCTATTTCATCAACATTGCAAAGTCTACTTTTCTAGCAAAGTCTACTTTGAGGGAGAAATTTTCAATTTTAGGATAAATTTATTAATTTTTATTATACTGAATTTATTACATTATCACAGCCATTATGGCTGTGATAATGTAATAAATTCAGTATAATAATTCTGCATACTTTTAATCATCAAATATATGCAGTCGTTAGTTCTATATGAAATAATGCATTGTGGGAAAAATAAATGATTACTCCCTCAAAGTATACTTTGCTAGAAAAGTATACTTTGCAATGTTGGTGAAATCGGCTACTGGAGCTCTGGATGTACCAGTAGACAACCGATCATCCTATTTACCACTTGTACAATCTACATTGAAATACAGCAGTAGTATCGTCTGAGACTGATACTATGCCAGTGGAGACAATTCTCATGTGCTGTTTAAACATGTTTTAATTGGGAAAAATGGAAATAAAAATACACACCAGCAACAAATTTTCCTTCGGTGTTGTAAGGTTCGAATCATAATGACTTGTCATCATGGTTTAGCTGAATTTACTGATGAAAATGTCTTTATAATATTTCACAAAATTTGCAGATGTGCAGTAAATTTCGGGTCAGTACCTCACCAGTCTGTCATATGTGGCTGTGACTGGAGAAATGAGGCTTATGCGTTTTGCAATCAGTGTAGATCCAGATCAGACTGTGAATTTAATTCAGCAGTGTAAAAAATCAAATTGCACAAAATTGATATACACAATGCATGGTTGATTATATACAGGTAACTCTTGGTAAATTACGTTTCTTCTTTGTTTCCAGCAACCAGACATAATCCGTATGCTGTCAAAATAGCTGAGGATCTCCAGTGCAACAAGTAAGACACAACATTATCAACGAGAATACACAATTTTCCTCAAAGAAAACTAAAAAAAATAAACATTATTTTAAAGTCACTCTTTTTATTAAATTTTTGACCACATGGTCTTATCAAAATAGTCTGAAACTGTATTGGCAGTCCTATGTGACGTCCATATTGTAGCAGTGAACCGGATGTTATGAGCTGGCTCATCTGGATCTACACTTTTTGCCAATACCACTAACAGGTCTAGTGTTGAAAAGGGTTAACATAAAATAATGATGTCCAGTTACTGAGATCAATATGAAGATAAGTTGTAAGGGAGATAAGCCTGACATGTATTGTTGTATTATCCAGGGGAGAGAAGTGTCAGCCATCTGCAGGGCCTGGTGGGTAAGTATCAGTTATTATCAGTAACATATTTTATAATACAGACTATTGTGTCAAATTTCTTAGAAGTTTGCATCAAAGTATTGGCACTACTTTCTGACTACCTACTATTTCTGCAATCCCAAATCCGATTGACTTGTTTGTCACCATCCATATTTATACCCCCCTGCATACAAAGTATGTCGAGGGGTATATAGTTTTCATAATTCCGTCCGTTCGTACGTACGTACGTACACGTTAAAGTTTTTGGGTACCCATTATCTCTGTAACGGTAAGTCGGATTGACCTCAAACTTCATATACTTCCTTACCATCATCCATATTTTTATTCCATACCACACTAATATGGCCTTCATGTCCAAGGTCAAGGCAAAATTACTTAGCAATCTGTGTTAAAGTTTTTGGCTGTAGACCCTAATCTCTGCAACCAGAAGGTCAAGGTCAAATGACTTAGGCATTTGTGTTAAAATTAATTTGCGTTAAACATTTTTTGATGGGTATATCCATCAGTGTTGCTATATTGGATACAATTTGTTTTTGGGAAACCCCTTATAAACAAATGGTGTCTGAATATTTAGGTTATTACTTAGAGGTTAATACGTGGCTTGTTTGATATCGGCCTAGGTATCGGCCCTCGGTAACTTGGTATCAGCCTGAGACCTTCGGTCTCGGGCTGATACCAAGTTACCGAGGGACGGTACCTAGGCCGATATCAAACAAGACACATATTAACGTCTTTATTACTTAGATTACTTAGATATCAATTTCAATATCAATCATCCGGCAGTTGTGATAATCCTATAATAAAATCTATACCGTTATCCATGATTGAATGATGAAACACAGAGCCTACAAATTTAAATTCCCGGCATCTGTCAAAGTTTACGCAGCCGATAAAGTAAACATACGCAATGCGCATGCCCAAAGGAACTGGTTTAATACGCACTCGAGACATGGTATCGGACTGGAAACGAAACGCCGGTATCAGACTAGTAACGATGGTATCAGACTAGAAATGGCAGTATCAGACTAGAAGTTTCAGTATCAGACTGGAAAACACGCCGTATCGACCTGGACTGTGTATGTTATTGCTGTAGGCAAATACAGGCAATTTCTAGGCAAAAATTGATATCTAAGTAATAATGCAGGTTATCAGATGATATCCTGGCCAACCTGCTTGGTGTGAAGTCTCCCATCCTGTGTGGCCACAATTTTGATGTGAAGATTGACGAGTTGCGATTTGTTGGCTTCCCTCTGCTGCTCGACTACATCCAAGAGAAGAAAACTTCCCACCAAATACTCCGCTTTAATATCGTCTTTGTACTGCAGGTGGGTAAATTGAGAATACCAGGCTACTGTCTGCCCTGCCCAATTTTACGGCCATATAAACAATGCAAAAACAATATACATGTAGTTGTGTCTTTGGATTTGTTGGCTGGGACTGATTTGTGACCAGTGTAGCTCCTGATCAAATAGCACACTCCTGCTGCCTGATAACAATCTACATTGCTTGTTAGAAGCTTGTTTCATTGATGGAATGGTAAACGGTGCAGATCCTGAATCTGGATCTACATTTCCATTTCCCCAGTCACAGCCACATATCAAGATTATCAGGTGAGGCTAGGAAATGTGTATGAATTTCGAGGCTTGTCGAGGAATTTCTACCGTTTCTTTGTACTGTAGGCGTGTAAACAGAGAACACCGGCTCGTGTTAAACATTGATAAAATGAACACACAAACTTACCAACATGGTATTCTATTATCAGGTACTGTTTTACCCTAGATAATGAGCAAATCTATTAAATAAATGATGAAGTAAGAAACAGTGGTTATATATGGACTGCAGGCTGAGAAAGGTAACTATGATTTCAACAATTATTGATCTGTCTGTATTCTGTTGCACATTCACATCGCCACGTCAGGAATTAATCCTTTGGCAAAACAAAAGTAGTGACTGAATGGTGAACAATGTAGGCCCTGATCAGACTGCACAAATATGCAGGCTGATCTAAGACTACGCTGGTCAAACCCCTTGCACATTATCTCTTTTCTATTGACTTCCCAATGATTTTTTTATGTCTCCACCCTGTATGTCCGTCCGTCCGTCTGTCCGTTTGTTTGTCGGAGATTTGCGTTATTGTTTTTGGCTACCTACTGTCTCTGTAAGTCAGATTGGCTTGAAACTGCTTAGGTATTAGTCATCATCCATATTTTCATTCTGTGACCCACTGAGCCCCTGTGCCCAAGGTCAAGTTCAAATATGACTGACTGGGAAATGGGGCTTACGTGATTTGTGACTACTGTCTACTCCACGTTTTGCTGCCGACGAACTTTTGGGTATTAAAACAGATTAAATCTAAAAAATATAACTACTTTTTCATCAAAAGCAAAAAATGCACCCTCCCAAAAATATTATTTGATGCAATTCCATCAAATATTGATTTTATTGCAAAATAACGATTTTCCTATGGGAAATAGATTTTTTTTACGTAATGTTTGTCTCGCCCGCGAAAGCGGAAAGCGAGTCTAAGGTTTTGCTTTTTCGTCGTCGTGCGGCGGCGGCGGCTTCGTCATCATTCCATGTTAAGTTTTCGTGTTACGGTCATTACTTCAACACCTTATCAGCTACAGTCATCAAACTTTATACATACCTTTACTATGATATGTAGATGAATATAGGACTATTCTCGGGGCCCCAGGGTCAAGGTCAAGGCGGAACAAGGCGAGACATTTGATTCCGCGGAATTCTTGTTTATTTGTGGATCAATTTTCGAAATCTAACTTTTGTTTTCTTTGTTACATCATTTGCAAGCTATCTCACCAGGTTTCGGAGTCAATTTTCAATTTTTGTTGGTTTTCGACCTTTGTGGTCACCATCTTCCAACTTTTTGCCCCATATTAAATTTCGCAATAAAGTTAATATTTGATGGAATTTCATCAAATAAAAAAATTTGTGGAGGGTGACTTTTTTGTGCATGATGAAGAAGTACTTACATTTAAATATTATTTAGATTTGATATGTTTAATAGCCAAAATTTCGTCTGCAGCAAAACGTGGAACATACAGTAGTGTAGCTCCTGATCAAATAGCGCACTCTTGTAGCTTGATAACAATCTATATTGCTCGTTAGAAGCATGATTGGCGTTTCATTGATGGAATGGCGAACAGTGCAGATCCTGATCTGCCTGTGCAGATGCACAGGCTGATCTGGATCTACACTTTTCGCAAAACCCATAAGCCCCAATTTTCCAGTCAGAGCCACAAATGACTTAGAAGTTTGCATTAACCGTTTTAACACCACAGGCCTGTATAGTGGTATTGGTCACAAGTGTAGATCCAGATGAGCCGGCTCGTGACGAGCCGTCTCATCAGGATCTGCACTTTTTGCAAGTAATTTTCATATTTTTGCGAACAAAACTCCCCATGTTCATAAATTGACTAGTCTGAAAATCATTTTGTGACTAATAGATTGGTTGCAAAATAGACGTATCAAAATTCATTCCAGTTATTTAGGGGTGAAAGAGTTTAGAATTTTAAGAGGTACATCGTCCATCAGTGTTTTTTGTCCCATCAGGACACACTGCTGCAGGCGAGTGCCAATGTGCATGTGGTGTCGTACTACCATGACCTTGCAAAGCAGCTCACCGTGGCCTTGAAACATGAGGAGAAGCGGTGTCATTATCTCTCCGTCCAGGCCAAGATTATGACCACCGTACACGACGATGTCGCGTCCTTGCCTGAAGGTCAGCATCGGTGCTTTCACTAATGGTTTCATGTCGTTTCGGCTGATAGTTTCTGATACGTTCATTTATTATGCCACCGCAACGATAGTTGTCGGTGGCATATAGTGTTTACCCTGTTCGTCCGTCTGTCAGTAGACAATTTTCCTTGTCCGGCGAATATTCAGTATACAGCCCTACCGCCAAGTACAGGAGTGCGTAACATAAAACTTTTCGCTCTCCCACCGATCCATCTGCAGTTATGCCCCTTTTCGACGAATATATGGGCCGCGTCATGCGAAAACTGGGCTTAATGACAAGTTTCATTTTTCACTTTTTTGCATATTCTGAATACCGCATCTTTTAAAAGTCATATACCACAAAAGATATCAATGTATCTCAATTATTGTTCATGTTACATGTATTTTTGTAACACGTGGTAGAAGTGAAAACGACGTTTTTGCTCCATGACATCGCAATTACGACGTTAACATTAACGGGCGACTTCAACGTCAATAAGAACGTTTAAGCGTAATGGAGTAGTAAACGAATAGGCCTGCCATGTAGGTTGATTTTAAGTAGTGTATGTATAATTTTATACTATTAGTGAATAATTGACAGACGACACGTAACCTTGGGCAAAGTCAACCTTATATTGTGTGTACATTTTTCACAACTACGAACGCCAAAAATATGAGCCGCGCCGTGCGAAAACCGGACTTAATGACAACATTTTCAGTTTTTACTTGTTCGCGTATTATGAATTGTACCTCTTTTAAAAGCCATATGCCGCCTAAATTATCAATGTATCCCAATTATTTTTCATTTTAGAAGTATTTTTTATGACGTGTGGTAAAAACTTATATGACGTTTTAGATCAATGACGTCGAAATTACGACGTTTTTATCGACGGGCGTATACAAGGGGTGTTGATCCGGACAAGTTCTATAGATTTGTCATCTTTTATCGCATGTTAACCAAATTTGGATATCTCGTAGCCTGGCCAAGTGTCTCCCATTAGGCCAAGACAAAGTATGAAAATAATGTTTATGGCTCTTGTTGCAGTTACTAATGTAACGTCATGTTTTGGATTGTGGCCCAAGTAACGTAATTTCGTATGAATAATTTTCAAATAAGGCAGAGTGAGGTGTTTCCCTGTTGTTTGCTGCTGTCTGAAATAATTTTGGGGAATAATAGCGACATCATTTAACATTTCGTATGTGACGACATATTTAAAAGTAGGCAGTAGGCCACTTATAACATTAACTTTGTGACAAAACACGATACCGGGCAGATTTGGTAGCGTGATACCTTATAATTGTCGCCGTGTGTCTTTCTTGAGGATCGCATTACCATCACCTGATATACATTATTATGCAGTCAAGTGATAAACAGATGATTTGATAATACACAAGCACTTTCGACTACAAAAGCAAGTTTATGCACATCACATTTCCAATTAATATGTTAATTCATTTATTTTAAATTCAATACAAACCCCAAACCCCGGATATTTATTTCATTATATGGCTGCGTGTCTACCTCCATTTATGATACAATGAGTGGCATTAAATGGCATATAATTCGCTAAGTACTGGATAGAATTGTTCAAAAGTCTCAATTTACCAAGATAATAGATGGTAATATCGTTGGCATACACTAGGTTGTTCATATTTAAGATTATTTAGGAATCAAAGTGCAGTGTAAGCGAAGACTTCGCTGATATGTAGCCAGTTTTGAATTCATAAGGACAACCGACGAAAAAGAGTAAAAATGTCAAAGAACGACAGTTAGGAGACAATGTATAGCGTCTGAAGCATTTCTAAGTCATTGATGCTGCGAGGAACTCGTGCAAGTATCCTTACTATAATATTTTGTCACGACACCATGGCCATAACATCAAACATGTATTCACGTTCAATGACGTCACAAGTACGTGACGTCAAGTTATGATGTCATAATATGTGTACCGAGGTACAAGGTAACGCTTCTCATATTAGTGAAAGTTTCAGTAAGTTATCATTTTCCGATTTATGTTCACACTTAATGTTAACCGACACCAGTAAACGTAAATGGAAGGGCAAACTGTGAACTTTTACGGCGACGCTAGACAATTTGAAACGTCGTTTTTCCGACGTTGTTTACCGCTTTTCATGACGTTGTCATTAAGCCCGGTTTTCGTATGGCGCGGCCCATATATTTTCCTTATCCGGCGAATTTCTTCTACAGTTTTTGGCTGATTCTCTTCATACTCGGTATACATTCCAACCATCAAGTGCTGGCGTGTGTAGCCTAAAATTTTCCCTGTCCCACCGATCCATCCGCAGTTATGCCCCTTTTTCGACTCTGAAAATATTTTTTTTCTCCAATCACTCTCTCAGTGATTACTGTTGTATTCATGAATGCTCAACAGCGGTGACATTATGTTTTACAAAAAAATTTTAGCCAGGCTATTGGATTGGCGAAAGCCGGGCGGGCGGGCGGCGTCCACAATCAATGTTAAGTTTTCTTTGTTACTGTACCACATAGGACCAACAAACTTTCACAGCTTCATAACCAAGGGGTGACCACCACATATCACTATCCAACATGTTACCTTTTTTTGAACTTGACCCATTTTTTCCGCGCACTCGACTTAGCCATTTTCAATGTTAACTCTTCGCGTTTACAATGTTAAGTGTTCGTGTTTAAGTCCATTTCTTTGGTACTGTACCACATAGGACCAACAAACTTTCACAGCTTCATAACCAAGGGGTGCCCACCACATATCGCTATCCAACATGTTACCTTTTTTTTAACTTGACAGTCGACTTAGCCATTTTCAATGTTAACTTTTCGCGTTTACAATGTTAAGTTTTCGTGTTTAAAGGCCCTGAACGGCTCAGTATTACAATTTTCCGATTTTTTCAAACACAAAAACATGTTTGGCAACTGATTTAGTACACAAAACTAACATATACTGCCTAATAGATGCATATGAAGTCTTGAGATTTACATCTTAATCGCAATGTGAAGACAACAAAAACTTGTTTTGTGTACCACTCGGTGCAAAATGTAAATATTGACAAATTAATTTCCGTAACCCAACGGCTTCGGCTCGGAAGCGAGTCGATAAACTCCGGCTATCGGAATTCATCGGCCGCGAATCAGGGAGTTGATCAGTTGACCCGAGCGTCTATCGGAAAATCGATCGGACTTTGAACACGCACCTGCTGTTTGTTTATCAACAAATATTGATATTTTCATCGACTACAAACTCATTTTTGTACCAAAATGAATGCAAACAGTTTCAAAGTGTGTGTAAATAGAAACCTGTTGGATTTATGTGTGGGAAAACCCAATAGGCGGCCAAATTAGGCAACTTGAGCCGTATAGGGGCTTTAAGTCCATTTCTTTGGTACTGTACCACCTAGGACCACCAAACTTTCACAGCTTCATAACCAAGGGGTGCCCACCACATACAACTTTCCAACATGTGACCAATTCTTTTACCTTGACCTATTATTTCTACGTAATTGACTTAGCCATTTTCAACGTTAACTTTTTAACGTACGTCTGGTTAAAGTTTTTTGGTTAAAGTTTTACATTATACATTGTACTACATCTCTGCAACTGCTTCGCCCATTACCTTGACACTTCACATGGGTGTTTATCATCATCCATATTTTCATTCTACCCCCCAACCGTGCGGCCCCTGTGCCCAATGTCAAGGTCAAATTACTTTGAATTTTTTTGTTAAAGTTTTTTCGTGTACTATATCTCTGCAGCTGCTTCACCCATTACCTTGATACTTCACATGGGTGTTTATCATCATTGTCGCGCCCGCTTGCGGAAAGCGCGATATAGTCGGCATTTTGGCATACGTCCGTCCGTCCGTACATCCGTGTGTCCGGTTAAAGTTTTTTGGTTAAAGTTTTTCCATCTACTATATCTCTTTTTAGCTCACCTGAGCGAAGGTCATGTGAGCTATTGTAACCGCAATGTGTCCGTGAACATTTTCAAACGTCTTCTCCTCGGTAACCATTGGGTCTGTAGTCACCAAACTTCATGGTCATGGTCCTTAGGTAGGAATGATCGATGTACATTGCTCTTTCAAAGTTGTTAAAATGGTGACCCCGGGGTCAAAAATGGGGTCAAATTGGGGTCAAATTTTATTTTTGACTGAATATGGTCACGTCATATATCAAATTGAAGGTAGGTATCAATGAGGCGATCACTCTGGTGCATTTTTTTGTTGAAATCGGATTGATATGTCATCCAAGATGGCCGCCAAAATGTCACAAGGTCGTTCTTTTATTAGAGATTTCAAAATTCTTCTTCACATGAACCGCTTGGCCCATGGTAACCAAACTTAAAAGTTATGGTCCATGGGTGAAGCCTTTTCAGATTTGTTAAAATGGAGGTCATCGCTAATCCAAGATGGCCACCGTCTAAAAATAGCATAAATTCTTAAAAAATCTTCTTCTCATGAACCGCTAGCCGGATTTTGACGAAACTTGGTAGGAATGATCGATGTACAATGCTCTTTCAAAGTTGTTAAAATGGTGACCCCGGGGTCAAAAATGGGCGTGGCCCGTGGGGTCAATTTTATTTTTGACCGAATATGGTCAGGTTATATATCAAATCGAAGGTATCAATGAGGCGATCACTCTGGTACATTTTTTGTCGAAATCGGATTGTTATGTCATCCAAGATGGCCGCCGAAATGTCAAAAGGTCGTTCTTTTATTAGAGATTTCAAAATTCTTCTTCACATGAACCGCTTGGCCCATGGTAGCCAAACTTAAATGTTATGGTCCATGGGTGAACCCTTTTCAGATTTGTTAAAATGGAGGTCAACATTAATCCAAGATGGCCGCCGTCTAAAAATAGCATAAATTCTTAAAAAATCTTCTTCTCATATAACCGCTAGCCGAATTTCGACGAAACTTGGTAGGAATGATCGATTTACAATGTTCTTTCAAAGTTGTGAAAATGGTGACCCCGGGGTCAAAATGGCCCGTGGGGTCAAATTGGGGTCAAATTTTATTTTTGACCGAATATGCTCATGCCATATATCAAATTGAAGGTATCGATGAGGCGATTGCTCTGGTGCAATATTTGTCGGAATCGGATGATTATGTCATCCATGATGGCCACCAAAAGGTCCATTTATTCAAGATTTTGAACGTCTTTTTCTCAGGAACCACATGGCCGATGCTGGCCACACTTCATAGGAAGTTAAGATCCTTGGGTGAAGCATTTTCAGATTTGGTAAAATGAGTCATCGCTTAATCCAAGATGACTGCCATCTGAAAATAGCACAATTTTTTTAAAACACATGAAGTCACTGTCACATTCTCCTCTAGTGTTCATGGAGTCAGGTGAGCGAATTAGGTCCATCATGGCCCTCTTGTTTTAGTGTCCATGCCTCGCCCCAAAGCGCGACATGCAGGCCAAGGCCATCTAGTCTACAAAAAGTGGGTATAATTATGTTATCCAAGTGTCAATGCTTGGAAAAAACCTGGCCTTCGTGGCTTTGCCTCGTTTCTTGTCTAGTTATATTTTAGTCCCTGTGTGATATCTGGGGTGAAATAAACCACATGAGAGGAGTTATTTTTGTTTCCAAAATGAGAAAACACTATCCCATGCCAATGAAAAAATGTGTTTATTGGAGTTGTTGTCAAACTTCATTCAACATTTCCCTACACCCTTACTGCCAGACAGTTGGTCATTTCTATTGACTGTACACTGTCTCACAGAGCTCCAGATCAGTTTTGTATCTAAAGAATATTCTACCCCCAGATTTCAAATTCAATGCATACTTTTCTTTTACAAATGTGTTATTGATTTGCTTCCTTATTAAATAGGGAACAAATGATAAAAAATAAAATGAACATAAAAAATAACTTATTTGAGCTGCAAAAAGCAAACACTGTTTGCTTTTTGCAGCTCAACTAAATAAATTTCAACATTATTACAGTATTTTCACTACTCAATTTGAAAATCAATGCGTATTTTCACATTGCTGTGAGTATTTTGTTCTCCCACTGTTGATAATCAATGCATATTCTGCTAAAATAAGTGCATAAAATACGCCAATACACACCTTATCTGGAGCTCTGTAGTCTATTTCATCAACATTGCAAAGTATACTTTAGTAGCAAAGTATACTTTGAGGGAGAAATTTTCGATTTCAGTATGATAAAATTTATTAATTTTTATTATACTGAATTTATTACATTATCACAGCCAATTTGGCTGTGATAATGTAATAAATTCAGTATAATAATTCTGCATACTTTTAATCATGAAATATATGCATTTGTTTGTTCTATATGAAATAATGCATTTCAGGAAAAATAAATGATTACTCCCTCAAAGTATACTTTGCTAGTAAAGTATACTTTGTAATGTTGATGAAATAGGCTACAGGTCTCATCTACTGCTATGGAATTATTATAGCACACCCAATCCCAAGGTTGCATGTATGGTGAGTAAAATTATTGTAATTTTGGTAGCCTATTTCAAGATTACCGATTTAAAATCATGCGTAAGTATTCCTTACATAAACACTGTAGTGCATAAAGCTACATTGCAGACAATTTATACTAACTATCCAGGCTGGTATATCCTTGTCCTACATAATCACAATTTGTTCAATGTCGCAAATATAATTACTGTATTAACCCTAAATATTCAGACACAATTTGTTTTGGGAAACCCCTATTAAATAGGGGTTTCCCAAAACAAATTGCTTCCAATTGTTATTGTGATTAGACCACTACTGCCATACTAAATGTATATATTGACAAACTCCCTGTTGTAGGGAAACCATACATTTTGTATGCATTTCCCCCAAATAAATGGTGTCTGAATATTTAGGGTTGTTACGGTAGTCACCATGCAAACTCTGCTTCCTGTTTGCAGATTCGATGGTGTCCCCTTTTGAGGATATACTACAGAAGAGTCAGCTGGCAAAACATTTGCGCATCACATATGACTGGTACGTTACATGTCTATGAAACTGTCAGTGGTATGCATCATGGCACAAACTTCCTATCATATCTAATTATTATCTAACGCAATGGTAGTCAGAGCTCCAGATAAGCTGCGTATTTGCTTAAATACCCAATTAAAATTACCAAAAACCCTATTGAAATCGGAAGTAGTCGGTATCAAAAAGTGAATGTTCTCAGGTACAAAATCACATCATGTGATTTTGTACCTGAGAACATTCACTTTTTGAACATTCACTTTGCGATGTTTAACTTCAGTTTGCGGGCGGATGGATACGTGCACCTGTATGTGAACAACTGGATCGAGATCAACTTCTGTCTGCCCCACAAGGTGCACAGTCTGCAGGGTCACCGGCTGTTTGCCTCCGAGGTATGGGCTTATTATCACATGACCACAGCTTATCAAATGGCCCATATGTGGCTGTGACTGGAGAAATAGAGAATAGTAGGTTAGTGCCGTGAATGGGAAAAAATATCTGGCAAGGCTCAGGAAACGGGATGATCGAAGCTCTGCCGAACACATCCCGTTTCCGTGCCGCGCCAGATATTTTTTCCCATTCACGGCACTAACCTACTATTCTATTTATCCCGTCAACACCTACAAATGGCTGTAAAATGCAAAAATAGTATTGACTGGATATCCAAAATGTTTCACGGCACCGTGTTTCACGGCACATACGCACTGTGTTGACGGGATAAATGGGGCTTATGGGATGTGTGACCAATATAGCTACTGATCAAATAGCACACTCATGTAGCCTGATAGCGATCTATATTTCCTATTACCAGCATGACGGGTGTTTCATTGATGGAATGGCGAACAGTGCAGATCCTTATCAGACTGTGCAGATGCACAGGCTGATCTGGATCTGCACTGGTCGCAAAACCCATAAGCCCCATTTCTCCAGTCACAGTCACATATGACATGTGTTACTAGTGTAGATCATGATCATCATACCGAGGTATGTACTTTATGTCACACACTGATAAATATGCCCTTATGATCAGTGTAGATCTTGGTCATCATATACTCGACCACATTAAAACACATTTGTCATTTAAAGGTGCATGCCCACTCAGTAGGCACAAAATGTTATTTATATCAGAGATGTCATCTGAGACATTTTCTGGCATAAACATTCATTCACCATTACCCCATGTATTGATTGGCAATATTATACATTTTATATCGGACGTAAATATACACACTGATATCAGGGGCGATAACCGTGTTTCCTTAAAATGTTAACGGACATTACTATTTATTTATATGTAATGATCATACTTTATAATCTGTCGAAAATATTATTTTTTCAGGTGACACATTTAATTAATATAAATAATTAATTAGTCCTGTAGCATGACCATGATCTATATTGTTTGTTGGGAAGCATGCGGGGTGTTTCATTGATGGAATGGCGAAAAGTGCAGATCCTGAGCAGACTGCGGATGCACAGGCTGATCTGGATCTACACTGGTCGAGAATCCCGTAAGTCACAGGCACAAATAGCGAATAGATTGATCAAAACCTGTTATTCAGGTACATAAGTTTATGCGACACGAATCAGACTGCGCATCTATCAGGTGTCAGTCAAAAAACAACGTTCACATGTTTAATTATAACTCCTACACTACTCGATGTAAATGATTGAAACTTTGCATGATGGTTTATCAGGATGTTGTAGATAACTTGGATAAATATTGTCGTGATAGACCAAACACTTTACAAATTTTCAATCGTGCAATATGTGGGGTAGAAATTTACAATATCGGTCGAGTTCAAATTGCTGCAAATTGTACCAACTTACGCGCATGATGTAACTACACAACGGTCGGTCGGCCCGTCATCCACTTCAACCACAGTACGCAGACATTTCTTCCATGAAGAAATACTGCTTCTGATCTCGTCAATGTCCCTTTCTTCCAACATCTCTGAATCTCTGCTGAGAGTTCCGCTTCAGTGAACTTATATTGTCTGTGACTGTAAACTTTCTCAAAAAGTCCATTGGATCCTCCAAATAAGATGGGGCCCGTTTCACTAAACTTTGTACGACTAAAATGTTCGTAAGCACAAATTTAGAATCGTCTGGAAATTTCAATTGATGGATTTACATTTATTGAACATAGGCTGCATATGCAGCATATGCTCAATAAATGTAAATTCGATAATTGTTTACAAGAAAGCATTGTTAATGTGATATTTACAGACTACATGTATCATAATTTTGCACTTACGAACATTTTAGTCATACAAAGTTTAGTGAAACGGCCCCCTGGTATCTGATGGTGGTGCGCCATCCTGCTGGAACTCATAGTCACCATTTGGGTACAGACGCCGACAGTGGATGGTTGGTCGGGAGCACGCGACGGGGTAATTACGATCGGGGTTCATCCTTACCGGAATTCCGATTGGAGACCTAGTTTGACCCTCATATACGTCTTTGGTATTTTGTATGTGACAGTTGAATCTGGTTATACCCCTTATATGAGTATTACGATTATTCGTAATCCTATTTTAGGGGAAGGGGCCAAGTGACTTGGTGTAGTATGGACTTGGCACCAGGTCAGGTTATTCAGCAGGTTAAAATGGGATCGAACCCGTTTGCCCGGCCTTACATGACCGTAGCTGTTGATAGGCTGTTGAACACCAATAAACAAACAAACAGACGCCGACAGTCACTTAACAAATCACTCTCTAATAATGACATGTAGCTATCTCTGTTCACTTTCACCTTCTCCGTGTTGATCAAGTGAATACTCATCTTTCCCTACCAGTAGCCTATTTCACTAACATTGCAAAGTATACTTTTCTAGCAAAGTATACTTTGAGGGAGTAATCATTGATTTTTCCTGAAATGCATTATTTCATATAGAACTAACAAATGCATATATTTCATGATTAAAAGTATGCAGAATTATTATACTGAATTTATTACATTATCACAGCCAAATTGGCTTCTGGAATCTCTGACAGAGACCATTAGCTTCTAGGAGAACCTACATCATGTCGTGGCAAATTCGTGGATGTATGTCCTTTTTGTCGCTGATTGACACTGACAGATGTCATGCCAGGACCACAATCTGCTAGAGTCTTGTATCAATGATATTGTCAGTTCCAGCTTGAAATTTTGTATGGTTAGTCATTTGTACAGTATTGAGTCTATCATCATCGAATTGATAGGAGTTATAGACAACATCCTGAACTATCACAATGTGAAATTACAAATGTCTTGATAAAAAGGTATTTGAGTTATACAGGAAATTAAATCTGAGAACGTTTTTAATGAATCACCCGATATACTCTGTAAGTTTCTGTTTTTCATGGAAAGTGTTATAAAGTGTCCGTCATTTACCTGTTGTCTGTTATTTCAGCCACCTGTAAAAATGTTCTGTCGCTCTGTCAAGTCTTAATTGTGCGAAATGAAACTTAAAAAAATAATAGAAATTAAAAATAAAACGGCTTCAGTGGCGAAAAGTATTTTTTTAGTTTTACATGATCAGTTGACGACACTGATCGATAAACAATAATTACTTGTCAGGAGGTAAAAGATAAAATAATGCAATAATTACTTTATGAGATTGTCCGGTTAGCGCAATCGGTAACGAGCACGCTTCTCACCATTGCGGTCCCGGGTTCGATCTTCAGCTGGCGCAGTATGTGAGATGGTACGGTGGTCGCCAGATCGGACAAGTGGGTTTCATCCGGGTACTCCAGTTTCCTCCCACATTAATGACCGCCCTTATGCCTTCATCTGTGCCAATGAAATCATGTGTATAAGTGCTCTCGCGCTTGTTTGTAATCATTAAAAGAAATAAAGTTTAAACTTTATGAGGTAATTATACAAATTTGCACTTCAGCCAGAAGCTATACAGAAATGTTTGAAATCATTAAGGTAAGATAATTTATCCATTATGCTCAAAGTGGTATAATCCAGTCATCTTGACAGTTCTTTATTTACTACATCGGTACAATGATGCATCATAGGGGGAGTGTTCCTTTCAACGAATCTCAGGGATGGGTTGTGGCCTAGGGGTTAGAACATCTGACTTCCAATCAGGAGGTTTTGGGTTCAAACCTCACCTTAGGCATCAAAAATAATTTATAGTATTTCCATCCCACTGGTCTGTCAGATGAGACATTAAAGTGTGGTCCCGTTTCTATATGACCTTAGCTGTTGCTGGGACATTAAACCCATTCACTTTTACTTTCACTTTCAACGAATCTCATCATTACACTGATACATTTTAAAACGTATCAGGCCGGGCTAGGAAACCTTAGGCATTGGTATAGTCTTATCAGGGCATACACTGGTTACCATGCAGTCATTGAAGTGGCCTTAACCCTTTCACCCCTAAGTAACTGGAATGGATTTTCATATGTTAATTTTGCAACCAGTTCAACCTTCACAAAATGATTTTCAGAATAGTCCATTTATGTAAAAGGGCTGTTTTTGTTCTTAAAAATATGAAAATTACTTGCAAAAAGTGCAGATCCTGATGAGACGGCTCATCTGGATCTACACTTTTTGCCAATACCACTATACAGGCCTGTGGTATTGAAAGGGTTACATTAATGTCATCAACAAGCGATTATACAGTGGAACCTCCTGAAACTGACACCCTGGGAGGTCGCCACTCCCCAGCGTGTCCGTTTCAACTGTAAGTTAGGCATTTGATTACTACAAGACCATGTTGTGTGTTCTGTGAACATGTACGCATATGTGGCTGTGAATGGAGATATGGAGCCTATGGGTTTTGCGACCAGTGTAGATTCTGATCAGACTGCATCTGCACAGTCTGATCAGGATCTGCACTGTTCGCCATTCCAACAATCAAAAACATCTGCCTTGCTTCTAGAAAGCAACATGTAGTTTTCAGGCTACAGTAGTGTGCTATTTGTTCAGGAGCTACACTGATACACAAATCTCATAACCCCCATTTTTCCAGTCACAGTCACAAATTATCATCTGAGATAAATGCGACTGATTTCCATCATAATAAGCACCCTGTGGTTTTCTTGGTGTCCGGTTTAGATAGGTTCTACTGTATTCTAATTATACTATGTGAAAGGTGCAAGATGATCAAGATCTATAATTGCTGCAACTGTTGGAAGGTCTGGGGCCCGTTTCACTAAATTCGTAAGTGCAAAATGTTATTTTAGAAACCAACCACCAATCATCAACCAACCAACTAACCATCCAACTAACAAGTCCACCAAACCAATACCTAAAAAGTCCACCAAACCACTACCAACCCAACAACCAACCAACTAACCATCCAACCAACAAGTCCACCAAACCACCTACCAACCCAACAAGCAACCAACTAACCATCCAACCAACAAGTCCACCAAACCACCTACCAACCCAACAAGCAACCAACCAACCATCCAACCAACAAGTCCACCAAACCTACCAACCCAACAAGCAACAACAAACCATCCAACCAACAAGTCCACCAAACCACCTACCAACCCACAAAACCAACCAACCAAACCAACAAGTCCACCCAACCATACCAACCCAAAAGCAACCAACCAACCATCCAACCAACAAGTCCACCAAACCACCTACCAACCCAACAAGCAACCAACCAACCATCCAACCAACAAGTCCACCAAACCACCTACCAACCCAACAAGCAACCAACTAACCATCCAACCAACAAGTCCACCAAACCACCTACCAACCCAACAAACAACCAACCAACCATCCAACCAACAAGTCCACCAAACCACCTACCAACCCAACAAGCAACCAACTAACCATCCAACCAATTCATCAATTCACCAACCAATCCATCATCCAACCCGCCAACAGTTTACCAACCCACCAACCAACACACCAACCAACACAACAACCAACACAACAACCCACCTACCAACCCACCTACCAACCAACCAACCAACCCACCAACCATATTTGTTCTCGATGTAAATATTCCGTTCTGATTTTGGGATTTTCCCCCCAATGCATCAGGTTAAAATGGGATCGAACCCGTTTGCCCGGCCTTACATGACCTTAGCTGTTGATATGCTGTTAAACACTAATAAACAAACAAAACCAACCCACCTACCAACCAACCCACCAACCAACCCACCTACCAACCCACCTACCAACCCACCAACCAACCCACCTACCAACCCACCTACCAACCCACCAACCCACCAACCAACCAACCCACCTACCAACCCACCTATCAACCCACCTACCAACCCACCAACCAAACCACCAACCAACCAACCAACTAACAAATCCCCCTACAGGCCGTACCATGGGCTACTGCTGCTACAGGAGGAGAGCACCCTGCTGGAGGGGCTGCCCGTCGACTGTACGCCCGCCCTCAGTCGTCTCATCCAGGTGGCCAACCCGCTCCGCAGTCTACAGCTGCTCGCCCTTGACGCAGACCTCAGTCTCTTCCAGGTGACACGAGTAGCTCGCACTCATTGAAGGGGTCAGTGGAAGAAGGGGGATAACTCCCTTGTGGAGTTAGCCCCCTTTTTTCACTGACATCTTCAATGTTATAGATGTTAGAAAGAACTCCACACCCGTTTCAGCACTACTGATGACACAAGTAGCTCGTATATAGAGAATACCACGTTTAGTCTATTTATCGGGTATGAAGTCTTATGCTATATGAAATGTGAATATAATTTTTTTATTTTTTTTACATTGCGTCTTTTGTTAATGTCAAATGACGTCGTTTGACCAATGAAACATCAGCTAAAGTACCTGTCGCCCGGATAAGCATATCTAGTCAATACAGGATGCAACAATTTGTTCTCGGTTAGTACCGGTATGTATTCAGTATTCGACCAATGCTAATTTCATTACCTGATAAAAATTGCTACATCTCCGCCACAATTTCAATGCTACTGACCATGATTCTAATGTGTGCTTATAGTTTTGAACCAGTAGCCTATTTCATCAAAATTGCTTTGTATACTTATCTAGCAAAGTATACTTTGAGGGAGTAATCATTTATTTTTCCCAAAATGCCTTATTTCATATAGAACTAACGACTGCATATATTTGATGATTAAAAGTATGCAGTTATTATACCGAATTTATTACATTATCACAGCCAAAATTGCTGTGATAATGTAATAAATTTAGTATAATAAAAATGAATAAATTTATCCTTACATTGAAAATTTCTGCCTGAAAGTATACTTTGCTAGATAGGTATACTTTGCCATGTTGGTGAAATATGCTACTGATGAGCCAGCACATGGTTTCCATCTCATGATCTACACTGTTTGTGAATATTTTCTTTTAAAGATGCTGTCGCTGTATAAATGCTATTTTATGTCATTAAACGATTTATCTCGCGGAAAAGGGCATTTTTCCCGTATAGCCAATGCATGACTGATGACGGATCCGCAAGAATTGGGACCTCAAATTAACTGTGCTAATTAATATATCGTTCTAAAGACATGACTTTAGTCGGGTCGTTTTATGCAAATGAGCTTCACGTCAGTCATAAATATTCATAACTTCCGCGCATGCGTCGTACCAAAACGGAAGAGGACACAACAACAACAGATGACGACCAGGAAACCGAAAATTCAAATTCAAAACGGAGGAAGATCGACTATGACAAAAAAAGGGCGACATCCAGAGTTGCCCTGATGTCAGAGATAGGGAGGTGGAGGGACTTGAAACGCAGACAAGGGCTGCATTACGATTTTGAAGTAGCGAAACTACTGCTGGATAGGTGAGTAACAACCCTTCCTGTCTTGTGGCTTGAAGGGGTGCGCCGAAAAATAAGCGGCGGAACATCGGAATACAACAACAACAACATTGTCACCTGATCGGCCCTCATGAATATTCATGAGTAGCGAGTTGAGTTGGGAGACAAACACTACCGCGATTTTCTTGGATAAAAGACACTTTTTCATACTTTCAATGCACCGATAAGGTCAGTATGCTCTGTTAAGACACTATTCTACAGGTGTGTACCAAAATAATGATAATTTGTGTCATACGACCTTACCAATAAGATACGGCGACAGCAACTTTAAGTTTCACATCGTTATACACCATTCTTAAAACGATTATTAATAAGACGTATTGTCTTATAAATGTATGTATAGAGGATCTCAAACGAGTTTCCATTTGATATGAGATTTATGAAACAAGTCACGGATATTTTATACAGCGAGCCTCTGGCGAGGTGCATAATATTGCTAACGAGCTTCATAAATCTCTTATCAAATGGAAACGAGTTTGAGATTCTGTTTATCACATGACTTCAGTCTCCAAATAGCAGCCAGCGTGGAGATATCCAATATATTTCAGTGAGCATAAGCCATTAACTATTGTCGCATCTAGTTAACATTCGTCCGTGTACATTTACGTCAAACAGTTGGATAGAGTTTCTCCAACATGTAATATCTTCAATATTATGCAAAGGATTGCTTCTATACCACAGGCGATTCTAGCGTGTCTTGGATGGTCAATTATTGTTTGTATATACATAAAACACCTTTCTAAACAATGTACAAAACAATTCAAAAGTGCCCGGGTGTAAATATAATAATACTTAGAAAGGTACAAAACTCCCATTCGCCACCATTGTAACGAAAAGCCACACAATGTAGACAATTGGAACTCGCCTATACAACGCATTACAGCGTGTCGAAACCGCTGCTTGAGGTGGGTTTTCGGCATAGATTGTACAGTTGCTAATACATTAACATAAATCTCAAAGATTTCGAGTGTAAACTGTACTAAAAACGCGTCCCACTAACCTAAATTCGCTTTTTAAAATTATACACGTTCACTTCCGCATTCTCAATGACTATTAGCCGCCATCTTTGAAAATGTTTCAATCACGTGCACGCAGTAGTTTGGTTGGTTACTGGAGACTGACGTCATTTCCATTAGCCAACCAAATCAGTGCGTGTCATGTGATGCGATATTTTCAAAGATGGCGGCTAACCTTCATTTTTTAAGTAGTATTATATTTACACCCGGGCACTTTTGAATTGTTTTGTACATTGTTTAAAAAGGTGTTTTATGTATATACAAACAATAATTGACCATCCAAGACACGCTAGAATCGCCTGTGTTCTATACTTGGACACTTGAATCACCTGAACATTTGTCATACACTCTTACCACCAACATTAACACGACCTTGACCATTGTCACCTTCAAAATGTGGCTGAAACTCTTAGCCATTTTGTTGCGTTGAAAAGTTTGTAAGAGTTTTTCCATCATGTAATAATTATCTTCAATATTACTTGAAGGATTGTTTTAATATTTGGACAATTCATTCATCTAAACATGTGTGCCACAATCATACCACCAGTGGCATGACCTTTCTTTTCTTTTTTTTACACACAATCTCTACTGTCTGTTTCACGAAAGCTGCCCAAATTTTACGGCTATATAAACAATTCAAAAACAAGATTTCTTTTGATATTAAATTAAAGGAAAAATTAAGAATGAGCCTTCTTTTTATTTCGTGTAATTTGGTCAAATATTGATTTTATTGCGAAAACAAAATTTCCCCATGTTAAATCACGGAGTGAAGATGTCTATGGAGATTTAACATGGGGAATTTCTTTTGAATTTCAGAAATATTGGACCGATTTTCAAAATTTAACTTGTTTTCTTAGTTAGATCATTTCCAAGCTATCTAGCTAGGTTTCGGAGTCAATTTCCAAAAATTTAGCTCCTCCCACACTCCTTTACCTCTTTTTCCCCCATGTTAAATTCCCATAGAGAAATCAATTTTTCGTAATAAAATCAATATTTGACCAAACTTTACGAAATAAAAAGAAGGCTCATTCTTAATTTTTCCTTTAATTTAATATTATCAAAAGAAATCTTGTTTTTGAATTGTCTATATGGCCGTAAAATTTGGGCAGCTTTCGTGAAACAGACAGTAGTTTTTAGACTCCAGAATGCCACGGGGTCATTCCATGTTTTACAAATGTAATGTCTTAATTTGACCTTGACCTATTTTTCCGCGTAATTGACTTAGCAATTTTCAATTTCAAGATGTCACTTTCAATTGTGGTCATAATAACTTTTAATAGTCAATGATTTGTTATCCAATTGTCTATGCCTTGGAAGAAAACCCGGCCTTCGTGGCTTTGCCTCGTCTCTTGTTATTACACTGTTATCACATTGTGAAGGCCAATTTTATGCAATAATTATTATTACCAGTATGTGACCGACATTGCAGGTGTTCCAGCTGGTGTGCCACCTGGTGTTCTGGGCCAAGGCGACCATTATCTACCCACTGTGTGAGACCAACGTCTACATCCTCTCCCCCGCCGCCAATACACAGGTGTATGTACTGTTGCTCCGAGTCCCTCCCAGAATACGCCAGTCTTATTTATTATACCCCCAACATATGAAATAAGTCGATGGGTATATAGTTTTCGTAATTCCTTCTGTCCATTTGTCCGTGGGTCTGTCAACGTTAAAGTTTTTGGGTACCGATTATCTCTGTAACGGTAAGTCGTATTGACCTCAAACTTCATATATTTCCTTATCATCATCCATATTTTCATTCCATACCACACTCATGCGGCTGTCATGTTAAGGTCAAATTTGTGTCTGTAAGATTTGCGTTAAAGTTTTCGGGTACCCATTATCTCTGCTTCGCTTTCAACCAGTATTGTTGGATTTTTAAAAGTTTATAAATTCTCGGGTGTATCTACTGTTGCACCATGTCCTGGGATGGGCTGTGGCTCTGAAGCCGATTTCATCGAAATTGCAAAGCATACTTATCTAGCAAAGTATACTTTGAGGGAGTAATCATTTATGTTTCCAGAAATACATTATTTCATATAGAACTATAACAACTGCCTATATTTGATGATTCAAAGTATGCATAATTATTATACTGAATTTATTACATTATCACAGCCATTTTGGCTGTGATAATGTAATAAATTCAGTATAATAAAAATTAATAACAAATTGAAAATTTCTCCCTCAAAGTATACTTTCTTAGATAAGTATACTTTGCAATTTTGATGAAATCAGCTACAGGGGTAGACTACATGACTTCAATACTGAAGATTGTGAATTCAAAATCTACCCTAGGCCATGAAAAATACTTTCATAGTGCATGTATTTCTATCCAATTGGTCTGTCACATGAGACTTTAAACTGTGGTTCCGTCCCTTTCCGACCATTTATTTTTGCTCCCTGTCCCTCCCAGAATATGCCTGTCTATAATGGAAACTTCTTTCCAAATATGACAGAGGATGTTAATCTTGATACGAAAATTTGATTGAGCGATTTTTGACTGTTTGAAAACTAAAGAAAAGTGAAAACAGCAATTCAACTATACCTGTAGCCTATTTAACCAACATTGCAAAGTATACTTTTTTAGAAAAGTATACTTTGAGGGAGAAATTTTCAATTTTAGGATAAAGTTATTAATTTTTATTATACTGAATTTATTACATTATCACAGCCAATTTGGCTGTGATAATGTAATAAATTCAGTATAATAATTCTGCATACTTTTAATCATCAAATTTATGCAGTCGTTAGTTCTATATGAAATAATGCATTTCAGGAAAAATAAATGATTACTCCCTCAAAGTATACTTTGCTAGAAAAGTATGCTTTGCAATGTTGGTGAAATCGGCTACTGGTGTTTATGTGTATTTCCATGACAGATCTTCCCCGCTGGCCGAGGCGTTTGTACAACAGTTCCCCGGTCGATCCCTGCCCGTTGAGTTGGCCGAGTTCTCCTTCCCCACACAACTCCGCGAAACCCAGAACGTCCATAACCAGCAAGCCAGCCAGGTAGAACTGTGTGTATGTTGATGTGAAGCCATAATGTTCGGCCTGGAATGGTATAGTATTGAATTGTCATTGTGAGTACGCAACTACAGAAACGTGAGATACTCCATGTGATTTTGTACCAAGAAACTGTGGGCTATCTCATGAAAAATATTTTATACAAAATTTATATTTTCTATAAATGACGACGAAAGTTGATAAAATTTACATAGGAAATGCAGAATACTAATCAGAGAAAATCTCAATGTCTGTAAATAATTTCCATGATAAATCACACATGCATAGCTCCAGATAAGCTACATATTTGCTTGAATACCCAATTAAAATTGCCAAAAATCAGAATGCTGAAATCAGAAGTAGCGAGTATCAAAAAGCAATAAAAAAATGTGTGGTACCTTTATCATGCTGCAGAAAACAATAAACAGACCACACATATAGCATATTTTTCTTATTTTCCATGAAAACACATCTTGATATTTCATTAGAATTGTCTCCAAGGAGACAATTCTAATGAAATGACAAGACAGGTTTTTATTTCGAAGCAAACCATTCAATAATTGCTGTCTGTTGATGTGTAAACAGTAGTGTGATTTTATTGTACTCAATTAAAATT
Source organism: Conchocele bisecta (assembly GCA_029237695.1). Lineage (NCBI taxonomy): Eukaryota > Metazoa > Mollusca > Bivalvia > Lucinida > Thyasiridae > Conchocele > Conchocele bisecta. The sequence continues at coordinate 30,767,518 of CM055267.1, forward strand.
TTGAAATACCCAATTGATTCAGAAATGATGGTGTGACAATACTCAATTGCAAATTCCTTATCTGGAGCACTGACACATGTTCTTAGTTAAAAAATCACATGGTGTGTTTCATATTGGTATAGTATCTGTACTGGCCAATCGGTGATAATGACTGTTTTCAATACAAGTGTTGAGTGTTAACTGAACTATGTGGGTGGGGGTATTTGTGAGCACTCGCTTACTAAAATAAATCTAGTTGAATTAGTTCATATCTTTTTGACTGAGAACAGTTATGAATGTGATATGTCTATTTGTCACCCAGTATTTCACTATACTTCGTATGACTAAAATGTTCGTAAGTGCAAAATTATGATAGTCTGTAAATTTCACATTAACATCGTTTTCTTGTAAACAATTATTGGATTTACATTTATTGAGCATAGGCTGCATATGCAGCCTATGCTCAATAAATGTAAATCCATCAATTGAAATTTCCAGACGATCTTAAATTTTCACTTACGAACATTTTAGTCGTACAAAGTTTAGTGAAACGGGCCCCGAGTGTTTATGATGCAGAATGAGCTAATTGGCTCCAATTCCTTTACGGCCTGTTAACCACCGATCAGCCTGATCTTCTGCTCAGTCTGGTCCAGGCCTACACTGTTTGCCATATAATATGTAAATCATCCATGTTTGTTCAAATAATTGAGACAAGCCATGTGATATTGTACCTAAGGAGCTGTGCGATAAATTAGCTGATCAGGAACTGCTCTGGTCAAGACCTCAATGAGTCAGTTTGGTTATGACCAGTGCCGTGCCTAGGTATGGCAGGGCACACTTTCGCACTTCAAATGCCAATGTCAATAAAAACTTTAGAAAATGTAGAAGTTTTTACAGTGGAACCTCTAAACCGAACACCCTGGGAGGCTCGGCAAGCCTCGGAATTCCTACGCGTTTCCTAGCCTTGCCTAATAAACTTGATATCAAAAGACACTAGCATGGTATTCTCATATACCCTACTGTCTGTTTCACGAAAGCTGCCCAAATTTTACGGCCATATAAACAATTCAAAAACCATATTGTTTTCGACAATATTAAATTAAAGGAAAATTTAAGAATGAGCCTTCTTTTTATTTCGTGAAATTTGGTCAAATATTGATTTTATTGCGAAAACAAAAAATTTCCCCATGTTAAATCCCCATAGACATCTTCACTAAATCCCCATAGACATCTTCACTCTGTGAAGATGTCTATGGGGATTTAACATGGGGAAATTTTTTAGAATTTCAGAAATACTGGACCGATTTTTAAAATTTAACTTTTGTTTTCTTAGTTAGGTCATTTCCAAGCTATCTAGCTAGGTTTCGGAGTCAATTTCCATTTTTTTTCATTTCTGAATCCGGTTCATACCTGCCTGTATTGTGTATCGCGCCCAGGACCTGAAGGTGAACATCGTGGTGTGGATGCTGCAGCGGCACCTGCTTATACACCTGCACACGTACATCTACTTCGTGCCGCCGATAAAAAGGCGCCGCAAGAAGATCTCAGACGAAATGACACGAATGCCGGTCGTCTCGGAGGAATGGGAATTCCTGGATGGACTACAGCGCTCACCCAGTTTCTCTGATGCTGCCTCGGGTAGGTGACACTTTTGTATATACAATATACAGTGGAACCTCTCTAAACCGGACACCATGTGAGGTACCCAGGGTGTCCGGTTTAGAGCATTTCCACTGTAAAACAGGCACATGACTACTTCAAGATACGCGTAGGTGCTTTGAGATCGCGAACAGACATTGTCATCAGAGATAAATAGCAATGAAACTTATCAAAATTAAGTACCACTCACTTTTCTGTATGTCCTGTTTAAAGGGGTTCCACTGTAATACAATGCAAACTATTTATTTAACATCGGCATGATAGTAACAAATAACAAGCTTGTATGAGCTTTTATCTGATAGCAAAAGTGTATATGACGTTTCTCTTGAACGGACATAAAATGCCAATCAATCGATCAGGTAGGGAACACTTTTTATCCCGTCAACACAGTGCGTATGTGCCGTGAAACATTTTTGATATCCAGTCAATACTATTTTTGCATTTTACAGCCATTTGTAGGTGTTGACGGGATAAATAGAATAGTAGGTTAGTGCCGTGAATGGGAAAAAATATCTGGCGCGGCACAGAAACGGGATGTGCTCGGCAGAGCCTCGCCCATCCCGTTTCCTGAGCCTTGCCAGATATTTTTTCCCATTCACGGCACTAACCTACTATTCTCTATATTCTGGTGGGGGAGGACATATAATGATCACTGACCACCACTAGGCATGGACTCAGAATTATAATGATCACTGACCACCACTAGGCATGGATTCAGAATTATAATGATCACTGACCACCACTAGGCATGGATTCAGAATTATAATGATCACTGACCACCACTAGCATGGATTCAGAATTATAATGATCACTGACCACCACTAGGCATGGATTCAGAATTATAATGATCACTGACCACCACTAGGCATGGATTCAGAATTATAATGATCATTGACCACCACTAGGCATGGATTCAGAATTATAATGATCATTGACCACCACTAGGCATGGATTCAGAATTATAATGATCACTGACTAGGCATGGATTCAGAATTATAATGATCACTGACTACCACTAGGCATGGATTCAGAATTATAATGATCACTGACTACCACTAGGCATGGATTCAGAATTATAATGATCACTGACCACCACTAGGCATGGATTCAGAATTATAATGATCACTGACCACCACTAGGCATGGATTCAGAATTATAATGATCATTGACCACCACTAGGCATGGATTCAGAATTATAATGAGCATTGACTACCACTAGGCATGGATTCAGAATTATAATGATCATTGACTACCACTAGGCATGGATTCAGAATTATAATGATCACTGACCACCACTAGGCATGGATTCAGAATTATAATGATCACTGACCACCACTAGGCATGGATTCAGAATTATAATGATCATTGATTACCACTAGGCATGGATTCAGAATTATAATGATCATTGACCACCACTAGGCATGGATTCAGAATTATAATGATCACTGACCACCACTAGGCATGGATTCAGAATTATAATGATCATTGATTACCACTAGGCATGGATTCAGAATTATAATGATCACTGACTACCACTAGGCATGGATTCAGAATTATAATGATCACTGACCACCACTAGGCATGGATTCAGATTATAATGATCACTGACCACCACTAGGCATGGATTCAGAATTATAATGATCACTGACCACCACTAGGCATGGATTCAGAATTATAATGATCACTGACCACCACTAGGCATGGATTCAGAATTATAATGATCACTGACTACCACTAGGCATGGATTCAGAATTATAATGATCACTGACCACCACTAGGCATGGATTCAGAATTATAATGATCACTGACCACCACTAGGCATGGATTCAGAATTATAATGATCACTGTCCACCACTAGGCATGGATTCAGAATTATAATGATCACTGACCACCACTAGGCATGGATTCAGAATTATTATGATCATTGACCACCACTAGGCATGGATTCAGGATTATAATGATCACTGACCACCACTAGGCATGGATTCAGAATTATAATGATCATTGACTACCACTAGGCATGGATTCAGAATTATAATGATCACTGACCACCACTAGGCATGGATTCAGAATTATAATGATCATTGACTACCACTAGGCATGGATTCAGAATTATTATGATCATTGACCACCACTAGGCATGGATTCAGAATTATAATGATCACTGACCACCACTAGGCATGGATTCAGAATTATAATGATCATTGACTACCACTAGGCATGGATTCAGAATTATAATGATCATTGACCACCACTAGGCATGGACTCAGAATTATAATGATCATTGACTACCACTAGGCATGGACTCAGAATTATATGTGCCTTGTTTCTGGAATAAGTTTTATAACAATTTTCGTGGTGCCCGCTTGCAGACAGTGTGATATAGTCGGCACATTGGCGTACATACATCTATCTGTACACGCGTACGTACGATGTTAAAGTTTTCCGGCATACTATCAAAGCCTCGGCGGGCGCGACATCCGGGCTGTGGCTATCTAGTTTATTGACCCATGGGTAACACATTATATCTAAGCCCACAATCAGTGAAGCATCCAATCAATCGACCAATGAATCAATGATCCGGGTATGCGGCCCCGACATATGTTGACAGTGGCAAGTGAGAAGAGTGACTTTGAACACCCTGGGCATGTTTGTGTGTATCATAAACTCCCAATCCATCAATCAGTCATTCAATCACCTAGTATTTCCACCCCACTGGTCTGTCGGATGAGACTAAACTGTTGACCTGTCTCTATATGACCTTAGCTGTTGCTAGGACGTTAAACCCTTTCACTTTCTTGCATGTATGTTGGCAATGACCAGTGTGGAGAGTGTGACATGGGTTTTTCGACCGGTGTAGATCTAGATCAGCCTGTGCATCCGCAGTCTGGTCAGGATCTGCACTGTTCGCCATTCCATCATTCTATATTGGCAGTGACGGTGAGGAAACTGTGACATGGGTTTTGCGACCAGTGTAGCTCCAGATCAACCTGTGCATCAGCAGTCTGGTCAGGATCTGCACTGTTCGCCATTCCATCATTCTATATTGGCAGTGACGGTAAGGAAACTGTGACATGGGTTTTGCGACCAGTGTAGATCCAGATCAACCTGCGCATTTTCAGTCTGATCAGGATCTGCACTGTTCGCCATTCTATCAATAAAACACCCACCATGCTTCTAAAAGTAATATACATGTACATGTTATCAACCAATCAATCACTCCACCCACCCGGCAGTGATGAGTGCGGAGCGTGTGATATTTATGGATTTTCCGACCAGTGTAGATCCAGATCAGTCACTGCCAATATAGAACGATCAGGGTATACACTGTTTGCCATTCCCCGCCTATATTGGCAGTGACGAGTGAGGAGAGCGTGACGTTGAACACCCCGGGCATGTTGGTGGCCCAGCTCTCCAAGAGCCCGTCCACGGAGTTTGTGTCGGAAGGCGGGCCCGTGTCGGACGAGGGCAAGGTCTACTGGATGATGCAGGAGTCTGTGTTCGCAAACCTCTCCTACGAGGAGAAGGAGTGTATCACCAACGTCACCGCATCGAAAAACCTCGACGACCTCAAGATGTTTATCCGGTAAGAGGAATTAGGTTATTATCTAGGGACACACGTGCAAATGTTTGTTGCATGGCCTTGAACGTGTTCATTCTCTATAAGTAGATTTATCTGTCAAATTACACCATTAGGCCTGCAAGTTATAATCATTTTCCTTGGGCAGGATGCCCCACCCCACTCATTTTAAATAAAGTTTATTCAACTGTCATTTTGAAGTGGATTTAGTTTCTGGAGATGTTTGTAAATCCAATAAAGAAATGAGTGCATAGCACATGTTTTATTTATAGACTTTACACATCGAGGTCAATCAATCTCCTCCCCATTGAGGTGCATTCTGTATATGTGACTGTGACTGGAGAAATTGGGCTTATGGGTTTTGTAACCAGTGTAGCTCCTGATAAAATAGCGTTCATGTAGCCAATAAGGATCAATACACCTTGTTAGGAGTTTGATGGGAGTTTCATTGATGGAATGGCGAACAGTGCTGTTCCTGATCAGACTGTGCGGATGCACAGGCTGATCTGGATCTGCACTGGTCGCAGAACCCAAAGCCCCATTTCTCCAGTCACAGCCACATATGACTTTTCTGTTGGAACGGACATAAAAAAACCAATCAATCAATCAATATTCTATCATTACAGGTTGTTCCCCTACTTCAGTGGTAAAAATCATCTCGAGGAAATCATGTACTTTGAGAATTTGCGGCGATCGCAGCTTCTGACCCTTATAGACAAGTTCCGGGAAGTTTTGATATTGTGCAGCTACCAGGACCCTGCCACCATGTTTTCTGAGAGCCACAGATAGCAGTCGCCCATTCTAGCTATTTGTTAAGGACATATGGGACCCCTGATCATAATTATGATTCAAACGTAATTGCTTCCTAAATGTGATGGGATATATGTATAACATATGAGATACGCCATGTCATTTTGTACATAAGAACATGTGCAATATTTTATGAAAACTATTTACAACGTTTAGGATAGTTTCTGTAAATGTCGTCGAAAGTGAACTAAATAGAACGTGGAATTTAATTCCGCATTTGCAATGAAAATCTTTCGACTTTATTTACGGAAAATATATTTCATGAACAAGAGTGCTGTAAGTCACGAAATACGCCCGTCAAAAATGGGCCAGACAGCGAACATGCAGAAATGTGAAGCTGTCGCCAAGGCAAGAAACATTATTGTGAATTTGAAAATCTATAGCATTATTTCTTCCTCTTGTTGTGATAAACAGGTAACTAATTTAGGTAGTGATGTGTAAAGTAGAAATTATATGAAAAATGTAGAAAAAATGGATATTTTTGTTAAAAAAAATAATTTGGCATAACATTAGCAAGGTGCACATCTTCAATATGTGTAGAAGACGTGTGTATAGTTTCCGATCGATTGACTGAACGGTTTCAGAATAGTTGTGTACACAAACTATGCAGTTTTTCTGCCTGCCCGTCCGTCCCGTGGTAAAACATAATACATACCGAAAAAAAAACGTTTGTATAAAAAATGTGCATATATGGCAAAGAACATATACATACATCCCATCAATTATGTTTAAGTCATATGATGATCCAGGGTCACACTGGTCCTTAAAAGCGACAAGTGAAAATGAATGCAGTCAACGTCCCAGCAACAGCTATGGTCATTCGTGACTGTCCGACTGGAGAAATGGTTTATGACTTCTACATACAACCAGTGTAGCCCCAGATCAGCCTGCGCATCCGCGCAGTCTGATCTGGGCCTGCACTGTTCGCCATTCAGTCAATGAAACACCCATAATGCTTCTAACTTATCGTTTTGATCTTGTCAGGTTTCAGGAGTTTGCTAGAAGATCAGAACTTTCAATATTCACAAATGCCATAATCCCCATTTGTCCAGTCGCATCCACATTTAGAGACAGGACCTTCGCTTACGGTCTCGTCTGAAAGACGAGTGGGATGGAAATACGATGAAGCTATTGTTTCATGCCTAGGGAGGGGATTGAAGATTGAACCCACAACCTCTGGGGACCGTTTCACTAAACTTTGTACGACTAAAATGTTCGTAAGTGCAAATTTAGGATAGTCTGGAAATTTCAATTGATGGATTTACATTTATTGAGCATAGGCTGCATATGCACCCTATGCTCAATAAATGTAAATCCAACAATTGTTTACAAGAATTTACAGACTAATTTCATTTTGCACTTACAAACATTTTAGTCGTACGAAGTTGAGTAAAAACGGCCCCCTGGTATTGAAGTTCAATGCTCTACCCCTCGTTATATGAGACACACCATGCGATTTTGTACCCAAGAACATGTGCGATTTTTCATGAAAGATATTTACAGAAAATGTTATATTTTCTGTACATGATGTCGAAATGGCCAAGTGTAGTATGCCTTGTCGGTGTGTAAAATGGCCAAGTGCTAGCAGATATATGTCGCACAAGGAACATTATAGCAATTGACATTTATAGATACTGTCAACACTCGTTACCTAATAACCAAAGTCAAATTCATGGTCACAAGTACATGTTTTCCTATATAATAACTCTTGTTAACTCAAATTTTCATTTCAATTTTCCCCAGTCCCTTCGACTTTGGTTATACAAGTGTATATTGCACTGGTCTTCTGGATGGGCCATGGCCTAGGGGTTAGAACACCTGACTTCCAATCTGGAGGTTGTGGGTTCAAACCTCGCCTAGGGTAAACAATACTTTCATAGTATTTCCTTTCCATTGGTCTGTCCGATGAGACATTAAACTGTGACTCCGTCTCGATATGTCCATAGCTGTTGCTGGAACCTTAAACCCTTTCATTTTCACTTTTTGCACTGTTTTATTTTAGCGAATTGTGAACAGTGTATGCCCTTATTAGACTGCTTATGTGCAGTCAGACCTGGACTACTTTGACCTCAAATTAATGCCATATGGTCTTGCCTCCAAATATGAGACACGCCATGTGATTTTGTACCTTCGAACATCTGCGTAATTTGATTAAATACGTCTACAATATTTTTCATATATAAAGTCCTAAGTTAACAGTACATAATTCCGCAACTTTTTGACGCCATTTATGGAAAATATTGTAAATTTTGTAATTACACAGATGTCCAAAGGTAAACTCGTCTCATATAGTCTGTGTGTGCAGTAGCTATATTCTGAAAGAAGGGAGACAACTCTAATGACCTTACATGTTTTCTACACATATTCACACAAATATGGGGTACTTCTTACGACTAAAGCCCCGTGCAGGCACCGGGGCGGGATCAACTGATCCTGAGAATAGTGCTGCAGTAGCCATTGCTTGTCGTAAAAGGCGACTAAACTGGCTTAACGATTGGGTTCATACTTTCCAGAACCCACTATACCGGATTTGGCCCTCATGTACATTTTTGGATTTCTTGTATGTGAGAGTTGAGTCAGGCTATGCCCCATATATAAAAGTAAGATTATCGCTAATCCTATTACTTTTAGGGGATGGGATAAATGATGCTGGTGTGGCGAGGGCCTGGCACCAGATCAGGTTGTTCTAATTTCAGGACTGAATATATATTTTGATTGTAAATATTGAGTTCTGAAGTTGGGATTTACCCCCCTCGGACAGGTGGATACGGGACACGACCCCGTTGACCCGTCTGCGTGTAGACTCCCTGAGGCTTGTACCTCTATGTCAGAAAAGCGGACGTTAAACCCTATTCACTCACACACTCACTCTTACGACTAAAATGTTCGTAAGTGCAAATTTAAGATCGTCTGGAAATTTCAATTGATGGATATGCAGCCTATGCTCAATAAATGTAAATCCAATAATTATTTACAAGAAAACACTGTTAATGTGAAATTAACAGACTATCATAATTTTGCACTTACAAACATTTTAGTCTTACGAAGTTTAGTGAAACGGGCCCATGCACTTCAACTTATTGTTCTTCTTATAACGATGCAGGTAATCGCAAGGTGTCTGACATTATGATGTGGGTGGCAGGTGGGAGCATGCAATGAGTAATTTAACGATCGGGGTTCATCCTTACTGGAATTCCGACTGAACACCTGGTTTGGCCCTCACATACGTCTTTGGCATTTTGTGTGTGACAGTTGAATCTGGTTATACCCCTTATGTGAGTATTACGATTATTTGTAATCCTAATTTAGGGGAAGGGGCAAAGTTCTGATTTTGGGATTTTCCCCCAATGCAGCAGGTTAAAACGGAATCGAACCCGTTTGCCCGGCCTTACATGACCTTAGCTGTTGATATGCCATTAAACACCAATAAACAGACAAACAAACTGACATTATGATAGCAGGATCATTGCTGCTGTGGTTACACCAGTAGCCTATTTCATCAACATTGCAAAGTATACTTTAGTAGCAAAGTATACTTTGAGGGAGAAATTTTCATTTTTTTTTTAAATTTATTAATTTTTATTATACGGAATTTATTACATTATCACAGCCATTTAATGGCTGTGATAATGTAATAAATTCAGTATAATAATTCTGCATACTTTTAATCATGAAATATATGCATTTGTTAGTTCTATATGAAATAATGCATTTCAGGAAAAATAAATGATTACTCCCTCAAAGTATACTTTGCTAGTAAAGTATACTTTGCAATGTTGATGAAATAGGCTACAGAAGTGATGGTGTATTTGTCTGCACTAACTTTATACTTTATAGGTGACCTGTAATGTCATAAAAATAATGTCAAGGTGAAGTTTTACAATAAAACTGTAGCAAGAGAGTAGCAAAAAGTAGGTAGATGATAGTCTTAAATAAAATGTGCAATATTTTATAGATACAGTGAAACCTCTCCAAAAGCGGACACCCTGGGGAGAGGTCCCCAGGGTGTCCGCTTTTGAAGAGGTTTCACTGTAAATCGGGCATTTGATCATTCTGGGCCATAGTAGTATGCTATGTGATCATGAACAGGCATTATAACCTGAGATAAATGACCTAGAAACCCATCAAAAGTAAGATCACAGATGGTTTATTGGTGTTGGTTTAGAGAGGTTCCATTTTACATCTTTTCCACGACAGTGCCTGGAAAAAGATATAGATATGTGGTTCCAGTTTGCAGACACACACTGTGTACAGAATGATCAGTTCTACACTGTTGGCCAGTTATGGGTGATGATATATGTGTACTGGTCAACCCTTTAACCCCTAAATAACTAGAATGGACTGTGATACGTTGTGAAATGTTGATTTTCCAACAAATCCAATCATCACAAAATGATTTTCAAACTCGTCCGTTTATGAAAAGTTGTTTTTCATCCTAAAAAATATAAAAATTACATGCAAAAAGTGCAAATCCTGATGAGACGGCTCGTCACGAGCCGGCTCATCTGGATCTACATTGTTTGCAAACACCACTATACAGGCCTGTAGTGTTGAAAGGGTTAATATGAATATTATAATAACCAGTCAACTCCTCCATTTAGTTAATGCATTGATAATTCCAGCACAAAAATATTTACACAATTCCCTAACATTTGATTGGTCCGTAGCAAGTCTCTGTCCAAAATTTATATCCCAGTAAACTCCCATGCCGAACTACTTTCCGTAACCGTCAGGCGCAGTTAAAATAATTCTTAAGAAAACGGAAAATAAACACATTTTCTTGATGAATTTATTTCAAATGCTGGAATTATAAGGAATGAATGGCATTTTTGTGGAATTTATCGGGGATATAAACTTTGAAAAGTCGCAGGAATACTGGACGAGGCCTTCCGGCCTTCGTCCAGTATTCCCGCGACTTTTCCAAGTTTATACCCCGATAAATTCCACAAAAAGGCCATTCATTCCTATAATATCGAGTTTATCATGCATGGCTAGTAAGTGGGTGGTTGGTCGGGCGAACGCGATGGTGTAATTTAACGGTGGGGTTCCTCCTTATAGGAATCACGATTTGCCTGGTTTGGCCCTCAGGTACATTTTTATCTTCGGCTCTTCTTGTTACCTGGAAGTTGAATTGGGTTATTGCCCATTATAAAAGTAGTATGCTTATTACTGATCCTACTGCTTTTGGGAGGGGGCCAAGTGATTATGGTGTGGCGAGGACCTGGCATCAGATCAGGATTATTCTGATTTCCGGGCTGAATACATAGTTCTTGATAAACTTGGTATCAAAAGACACTAGCCTTATAGTATTATATTTATAAACTAATGTTTTATGCTACAAGATGGGCAAAATTAACATAGCGAATGTCACAAGGTGTCTTTTGAACAAGGATTATAGTGCGACTGGATATTTGCTTGTTGTTTTAAGCTTTGTTATAACAAGATTTTATTAAATTTGTAACATTTTACTTTGGATACATCGTCTCTTGTTTACCCTGTTGCTTGATGTTCATGCAATATATAGATCTATGTATTGAAAATAAATTGGGCGTCGGACGTTTCTGATGACCGATGGACATTTAGGATAATATTTTTGTGGATGTTTCAAACCATATTGTTGTCAAGCCTGCTTGCAGAAAGTGAAACATAGTGATCACAATGACGTCCGTGTATGCGTGTCCATCCATCCATCCATCTGAAATTTAACTTACCGTACTTATATCTATGTAATCATAAGGTCAGATTTAGTTGAAACTTCATATGTTCTTTTATCATCATCGAGTGGGTGGCAGGTGGGAGCATGCGATGGGCAATTTAACAATCGGGGTTCATCATTACCGGAATCCTGACCGGAGACCTGTAGCCTATTTCACCAAAATTGCAATGTATACTTATCTAGCAAAGTATACTTTGAGGGATAAATTTTCAATTTAAAGAGAAATTTATTAATTTGTATTATACTGAATGTATTACATTATCACAGCCATTTTGGCTGTGATAATGTAATAAATTCAGTATAATAATTCTGCATACTTTTAATCATCAAATATATGTAGTCGTTAGTTCTGTATGAAATAATGCATTTCGGGGAAAATAAATTATTTACGGGTACTCCCTCAAAGTACACTTTGCTAGATAAGTATACTTTGCAATTTTTATGAAAAATCGGCTAGTGGTTTGGCCCTCACGTAAGTCATTGGCATTCTTGTATATGACAGTTGAATCTGGTCATGCCCTTATGTGAGCCTTACGATTATTCGTAATCCTATTACTTTTAGGGGAAGGGGCCAAGTGACTTTGGTGTAGTATGGACTCTGCAGGTCAGGTTATTCTAATTTCAGGGCTGAATATATATTTATCTCAATGTAAATTTTCCGTTCTGATTTTGGGATTTCCCGCCCAATGCATGTTAAATACACGATTGAACCCATTGGCCCAGCCTTAAATGACCTTAGCTGTTAAACAAACAATTATCATCATCTGTATTTTCATTCTATGCCCCACACATATGACCTGCCTGCTGCCTGCATGTACAAGTCAACATTTCCATTAAAACTTTAAAGTACCTTATATCTCGGCAACCATCAGTCGGATTGACATGTAACCAAAGGTCAATTTCAAATGAGACATTTGCACATTCATAATTGACCAAGTGTTTTGAAATAGGCTGGCCAGACTAAATAGTCGCTAGTTACAGGAGTAAATGTCAGTTTTAACCCTTTCACCCTTAAATAACTGGAATGGATTTTGATATGTTAATTTCGTAACCAATCCAATCATCACCAAATTATTTTCAGACTAGTCCATTTATGAACAGGGGGTGGTGTTTTTGTTCTCAAAAATATGAAAATTACTTGCAAAAAGTGCAGAAGCTGATGAGACGGCTCGTCACAATCCGGCTCGTCTGGATCTACACTGTTTGCCAATACCACTATACAGGCCTGTTGACTTGAAAGGACTAACTAGTAAAAATAGTTGATGGAAAGCTGTAATGAACCGGTTACTAGTAGTTTAATGCCCGACTATGTTAATAAGCAACTAGCTACATGATAAAATATAAAAGAAAAATAGGATAAAAAGCTCTTCCTTTCCCCTCAAAAGTATTTGTTGTGACCGTCTCCTTTTCGAGTTTTGAACTGTTTCTGATCATGCAATGTGTACATTTAACAGATTTTTCATAAACTCCCAATTCTCCGGTCACAGCCACAACAAATAAAGTGGAACCTCTCTAAACCGGACACCCTGATATGTCCCCAGGGTGCCCGGCTTAGAGATTCCACTGTAAATCAGACATTTGACAATGCCAAGCCATGCGAGTGTACCCTGCGAACTTGAACATGCATTATCATCACAGATATGTGACATTCTAATGCACTCGTAAATATTGAGTTCTGAAGTTGGGATTTACCCCCCTTGGACAGGTGGATACGGGACTCGACCCTGTTGACCCGTCTGCGTGTAGACTCCCTGAGGCTTGTACCTCTATGTCAGAAAAGCGGACGTTAAACCCTATTTACTCACTCACTCACTCTAATGCACTCTATAAATATCACTCACGCAATCTGATTGGCTGATGGTATATCAGGTATATCATTGTTGATGAACGGTCGCAAATTATTTCAATATGTATTGCTACGCCAGTAGTAAAGGAGTGCATTAGAAATAGGTTAACCGCATTGTAATTTTCAAATTTGCGGCGTATATCAGAAAATGATAGGTCGGAAAACATGTTTAATAGCTCCACTAGCGCGTCGCCATTAAACAGATTTTCCGACCTATCATTTTCTGATATACGCCGCAAATTTGAAAATTACAATACAGTTAACCCTATAATGAAACCCATACAATTAAGAATACAGAGATTGCCTGCGTGTCCAGTGTAGCGAGGTTCTACTGTCCTGAAACTATCCCTTGGATTGTTTCCTGCACAAACTGAATCCGTTAAATTAATTTGCCTTCATACTTTTTTCAACATCTTTATTTCGTACACTGACAAAATTATTGTCCAAGGTGTAAAACCGCAGGGGCTTGTCCACCCAGTCCTCCGCATAATCTATATTAATACGTTTACATTCAACTATACCATCCGAACAAACTTCTATCCCCTTTTCTATCCATATATCTTTGGATGAGCATAGATCGACTTGATTCACTTCGTTCTTGGTGATACCCAGTGCCTGGCATAGCTTCGACGGGCCGTTACATAAACCCTTGCCACTGTTCTTCATGAATGACGTAGGTTTCTCCTTCGTGCGCAGTTTGTCCATAATTTCAAGATTCTCACAGGGTTCCAGCGCTCGCAACAACACCGCCGCCCCATCTCCTGGAGGGGGAAAGAAGTTAATGTAATGGGCCTGTAGCCTATTTCATCAACATTGCAAAGTATACTTTACTAGCAAAGAATACTTTGAGGGGGTAATTTTCAATTTTAGGATAAATTTATTAATTTTTATTATACTGAATTTATTACATTATCACAGCCATTTTGGCTGTGATAACGTAATAATTTCAGTATAATAAATCTGCATCCATTTAATCATCAAATATATGCTGTCGTTAGTTCTATATGAAATAATGCATTTCGGGAAAAATAAATGATTACTCTCTCAAAGTATACTTTGCTAGAAAGTATACTTTGCAATGTTGATGAAATCGGCTACTGATAAGCACAATTTCCCCAATCAGTCGAATATGAGACGCAGCATGTGATTTTTTGTACCTTCAGATATGTGCGTAATATCATGAAATACGTTTACAAAATTTAAAATATTTTCCGAAAATGGCGTCAAAAATTGACAAAATGTTCAGAGTACATGCAGAATTATATTCCGCATGTATTGTGTCTGAAAAGTTTGTAAACTTTTGACTTTATTTATGAAAAAATAATGTAAATTTTGTAAACGTATTTAATGAAATTACGCAGATGTCTGAAGGTACAAAATCGCATGGCATGTCTCATATGTCGCTGTGTAGCTCCTGAGAAAATGGCACACTCCATTAGCGTGATAATGATCGATATTGCTCGTTAAAAGCATCAACGGTATTGAATATTGCAGATCCTGATCAGACTGCGCGGATGCACAGGCTGATCTGGATCTACACTGGTCGCAAAACCCATAGGCCCCATTTCAACAGTCACATATGTAATGGGGCTTATGAACCAGTGCAGCTCTAGATCAAACGACGTGTAGACTGATAACGGTCTATATTATTGTTTGTTACAAGTATGACGGGTTTCTCCATTGATGTATTGGCAAACACTGCTGCAGATTCTGGTCGGACTGTGGATGCACAAGTGTGACCAGTGGGCAAATGTGACCAGTGTAGATCCTGATAGTCATCGCTGTCATCGTCAATAGGCTGATCTATTTTTGGACACGTATGGCAAATTCGCAATGACAACTAGCGAACCCCTGATCAGACTACTGATGCACTGCGTGGGAGCTGCAGGGTATGTAGGTTACAAATCATGACAACATGTGTTTTTAACTGGAATGGACTGTGATAAGCTAATTTTCCGACCAATCCAATCGTCACAAAATGATTTTCAGTTTTGTCCATTTATGAAAAAGGGGTGGTTTTGTAGCTTAGATAATCTCAGCTCTACATATGTATTTTACTATTTCATCTGTCTATTATATTTTCTGTATCCGGATACAGAAAATATAAAAGACAAATGAAATAGTAAAAGGCATCCGTAGAGCCGAGATTATCTAAGCTAGTGGTTTTGTTGCTCTCTCCAGGTTCAAAGGGTTAAAGGTACATGCCCACTCAGTAGGCACAAAATGTTTAATATGGGAATTAAATAAGTGTATAATTGTATCAATAGTGACGCGTGGTGGTATCGGGCTATTTTCATATGCAAATGAAGCATGCTATTTTTTAATTAATTATACTAATTAAATGCGTCACCTGAAACAAAATATATTTTCGACAGATTATAAAATATTATCATTGCACATCAAAAAATAAATACAGAGAATAAATAATAATAATAATGTCCGTTAACATTTTAAGGAAACACAGTTGTCGCCCCTGATATCAGTATGGTCAGTTACATCAGATCTAAAATGTATAATAATGCTAATCAATACGGATAAGTGAGTGTTTATTTTGCTTGAAAATGTCTCCGGTGATGTATCTGCAGCCTATTTCATCAACATTGCAAAGTATACTTTAGTAGCAAAGTATACTTTGAGGGAGAAATTTTCAATTTCATGATAAATTTATTAATTTTTATTATACTGAATTACATTATCACAGCCAATTTGGCTGTGATAATGTAATAAATTCAGTATAATAATTCTGCATACTTTTAATCATGAAATATATGCATTTGTTAGTTCTATATGAAATATTGCATTTCAGGAAAAATAAATAATTACTCCCTCAAAGTATACTTTGCTAGTAAAGTATACTTTGCAATGTTGATGAAATAGGCTACTGATATAAAGATCATTTTGTGCCTACTGTGTGTGCATGTACCTTTAAGACATGTGAGAATAGAGTCTGTTCAGGGGCAACCATGTTTGCCGTTTCACTACTGAACCATTGTTGCTGTTTGGAGAAATTTAGATTATTGTTAATACGCTTATAAATGAAGTAAGAAATATGGTCCACATATGTGGTCGACTTGGTGATAGGACGATTTCTTGTTTTGTTTCTGTTGTGTACATGCCTAAAACAGTTAGTTGCGGGCAGTAACTGTGCAAATCTCACATATCGTAGCATGGACTGTACGTCCGTAGCATAGACGGTACGGGGGTTATGCAGAGTTACTGTCCGAACTTGCTATAAAACTGTATACTATACCATCCTATTACCAAGCCGACCGCCTATGATCTGGTCAGGAAAGAAAATGATAAGTTGAGCACTACGAAACAACCATTACCTTTTGCAGATACATTCATGCAGACGTATATGCCGTAGATACTATATACATATGCCGTGCCCGGCTCCATGAACATAGCCTCATTACGGGCCGTCCTCCCCTTGTAGGAATGGGCGGCCTTGTCGACAAGACCCATGTAGGCCTCCGTCTCTACGATATATCCTGACAGCCGCTTCCCATTGTGTAGCCTCACTAGCTTGTGTCCGAGAAGGGATTTGGCGAGCTCGTCACATGGAAGGTCGTAGTCCGTCCGTTGTAGAGCGCCGGCTGTTGCAGCTGGCATTCCGCCTGTATCGCCACTGGCAACACTAGCGTCTGTCGGTGGGAAATTGTTGCTGGTTGAGGCGGATAGGGGAGCGTCTGTGATATCAGACTTCGGGGCCGATTTCTTCACTTGCTTCTTGGGGACCTCACTGGCTACGGATCCTTCATCGGTTGGTCCTACCTCGGTCGCTAGTTTCCTCTTCTGCCAGCCACGTGCTTTCGCTTTCCGGTGCATGATAAATCTGTAGAATATCAAATATGTGTTATCCTTTCACCCCTAAATAACTGCAATGGATTTTGATATGTTGCTTTTCCGACCAATCCAATTGTCACAAAATGATTTTCAGTATAGTCCATTTATGAAAAGGGTGTGTTTTTTCTTCAAAAAAATATGAAAATGACTTGCAAAAAATGCAGATCTTGATCGTCAAAAGTTATAGTGATTACTGGCCAATTCGTCCTTCGTTATGGGGCGCCGTTTTGGACTTTAATAGCACTTTGTGATATCATCACTTCAAATGGATGATATCACCTATTCAAATGGATGATATCACCTATTTGATTTGAAGTGATGATGTCATCAATTTGAATGCATGATATCATCACTTCAAATACATGATATCACCTATTTGAATGGGTGATATCACCTATTTTATTTGAAGTGATGATATCATCCATTCTAATAGGTGATATCATTACTTCAAATACATGATATCTATGGGGTGCCGTTTTGACTTTAATAGCACTTCATGATATCATCACTTCAAATACATGATATTAGACAAGGAAATGGTGATATCATGCATTCAAACTGGTGATATCATCATTTCAAATGGATGATATCACCTATTCGAATGGATGATATCACCTTTTTGAATGGGTGATATCCCCTATTTGTTTTGAAGTGATGATATCATCCATTCGAATAGGTGATATCCTCACTTCAAATACATGATATCACCTATTCGAATGGATGATATCACCTATTCAAATGGATGATATCACCTATTTGATTTGAAGTGATGATATCATCAATTTGAATGCATGATATCCTCACTTCAAATACATGTTATCCACATATCAACCTATTCGAATGGATGATATCACCTATTTGAATGGATGATATCACCTATTTGATTTGAAGTGATGATGTCATCAATTTGAATGCATGATATCATCACTTTAAATACATGATATCACCTATTTGAATGGGTGATATCACCTATTTTATTTGAAGTGATGATATCATCCATTCGAATAGGTGATATCATTACTTCAAATACATGATATCTATGGGGTGCCGTTTTGGACTTCAATAGCACTTCGTGATATCATCACTTCAAATACATGATATTACCTATTTGAATGGATGATATCACCAATTTGAAGTGATGATATCACCTATTCGAATAGGTGATATCACCTATTCGAATAGGTGATATCACCTATTCGACACTGAAATGGTGATATCATGCATTCAAACTGGTGATATCATCACTTCAAATGGATGATATCACCTATTTGAATGGATGATATCACCTATTTGAATAGGTGATATCCCCTATTTGATTTGAAGTGATGATATCATCCATTCAAATAGGTGATATCCTCATTTCAAATACATGATATCACCTATTCGAATGGATGATATCACCTATTCAAATGGATGATATCACCTATTTGATTTGAAATGATGATATAATCAATTCAAATGCATGATATCCTCACTTCAAATACATGTTATCACCTATTCGAATGGATGATATCACCTATTTGAATGGATGATATCACCTATTTGATTTGAAGTGATGATATCATGCATTTGAAGTTATGATATCACCCATTCGAATACATGATATGATCCATTCAGCACAAATTGGTGATATCACCAATTTGAATGCGTGATATCATGTATTCAGGACGAATAGGTGATATCACCCATTTGTTTAAATGATAAATGAGAAAATGATTACTCCCTGTTTACAGTAGTCTCGCAGAAACAGGACTTCCAGTCAAAAATTTAAGCACGCGACTTTACTGCGGGATTATTATTGTTTTGTTCATAATTTAATATCTTATTGTAGAATAATTTCATCATAGAATTATAATATTAACACGTTTGCATGCTTACCATTTTTGTTAGCATATTTAGCAAGTGTTTTTAACGTTAGGATTATTTTCTCTTTTTTGTTCGCAGGGAGAAATCCTTCATTTTGAAACATAATGTTTCTTCCGAAAGGATGATATCACCTATTAGAAAGGATGATATCACTTATTTGTTCTGAATACATGATATCACGCATTCGAATTGGTGATATCACCAGTTTGTGATGAATGGATGATATGTATTCAAATGGGTGATATCACCTATTCAAATGCATGATATCATCACTTCAAATCAAATAGGTGATATCATCCATTGTAATAGGTGATATCATCCATTTGAATAGGTGATATCATGTATTTGAAGTGATGATATCACCTATTCGAATGGATGATATCATCACTTCAAATCAAATAGGTGATATCACCCATTCAAATAGGTGGTATCATCCATTTGAATAGGTGATATCATGTATTTGAAGTGATGATATCATGCATTTGATTTAATGATATCATCACTTCAAATCAAATAGGTGATATCATCCATTCGAATAGGTGATATCATCAATTTGAATAGGTGATATCATCCATTTGAAGTGATGATATCACAAAGTGCTATTAAAGTCCAAAACGGTGCCCCATAGGATTATCGATCTTATTTATGGAATCGGATGATTTCACCTATTCCAATGGATGATATTGACCTATTTGATTTGAAGTGATGATATCATGCATTTGAATAGGTGATATCACCTATTTGAATACATGATATCATCCATTCAGCACAAACTGGTGATATCACCAATTCGAATGTGTGATATCATGTATTCAGAACGAATAGGTGATATCATCCTTTCGAATAGGTGATATCATCCTTTCGGAAGAAACATTATGTTTCAAAATGAAGGATTTCTCCCTGCGAAAAAAAGAAGAGAAAATAATCCTAACGTTAAAAACACTTGCTAAATATGCTAACAAAAATAGTAAGAATGCAAACGTGTTAATATTATAATTATATTATGAAATTATTCTACGATAAGATATTAAATTATGAACAAAACAATAATAATCCTGCAGTAAAGTCGCGTGCTTAAATTTTTGACTGGAAGTCCTGTTTCTGCGAGACTACTGTAAACAGGGAGTAATCATTTTCTCTTTTATCATTTAAACGAATGGGTGATATCATCTATTCGAAAGGATGATATCACCTATTCGTCTTGAATACATGATATCACGCATTTGAATTGGTGATATCACCAGTTTGTGCTGAATGGATGATATCATGTATTCGAATGGGTGATATCATCACTTCAAATGCATGATATCATCACTTCAAATCAAATAGGTGATACCATCCATTGGAATAGGTGATATCATCCATTTGAATAGGTGATAACATGTATTTGAAGCACAGGTGATGGGAACAACTAATCTGATAGTCTGTTGTTACTTGTTTTGATACTATAATATCTATATATATACACCGTCATGTGATTTTTTTCCCGTCTCCTGTGATTTGAAGTGATGATATCATGCATTCAAATTTATGATATCATCACTTCAAATCAAATGGGTGATATCATCCATTCGAATAGGTGATATCATTCATTCGAATAGGTGATATCATGTATTTGAAGTGAGGATATCACCTATTCGAATGGATGATATCATCACTTCAAGTAAAATAGGTGATATCACCCATTCAAACAGGTGATATCATCCATTCAAATAGGTGATATCATCCATTTGAAGTGATAATATCACCAGTTCGAATGCATGATATCACCATTTCAGTGTCGAATAGGTAATATCATCACTTCAAATATGTGATATCATCCATTCGAATAGGTGATATCATGTATTTGAAGTGAGGATATCACCTATTCGAATGGATGATATCACTTCAAGTCAAATAGGTGATATCACCCATTCAAACAGGTGATATCATCCATTCGAATAGGTGATATCATCCATTTGAAGTGATAATATCACCAGTTCAAATGCATGATATCACCATTTCAGTGTCGAATAGGTGATATAATCACTTCAAATAGGTGATATCATCCATTCGAATAGGTGATATCATGTATTTTAAGTGATGATATCACTAAGTGCTATTAAAGTCCAAAACGGCACCCCATACTTGGTACGGTCACGCTTGTAATTCATCAAAACCAGGTGCCCTAAACTTTGTACCACTAAAATGTTTGTAAGTACAAAATTATGATAGTCTGTAAGTTTCACATTAACAATGTTTGGATTTACATTTGTTGAGCATAGGCTGCATGCAGCAGCCTATATATATGCTCAATAAATGTAAATCCATCAATTGGATTTTCCTGACAATCCTAAATGTTCACTTACGAACATTTTAGTCGTACGAAGCTTAGTGAAACGGCCCCCTGGATCTACACTGTTTGCAAACACCACTATATATGGCTGTAGTCGAATAACGGGTGGGTGATAGGGATGGCAAACTTATTTTAAAAAGTGCAAATTATGTTTAGAAACCTGCGAAAAGTTGAAGAAATAAAATTACTACAAATGTATGAATACAATAAAAACTGCCTCTAAATGCCTAACTAGTCTATTATTTTCTAATAATATGCTTAGAGGTATTCCGCTTGTGTTGTTGCCATCGCAGGCCCGTAGCCAGACCTGTTTGAAGGGGGGGGGGGGGGGGGGGGGTGTCGTTTCGAAGGCCCAAGGTGCCTGATGGTATATATAGGGGGGACTAAAAAGTGGACCTCGAGTCTAAAAAAAGTGCACCTCGAGGCTGGGCTGGGCGGGGGGGGGGGGGTGTAGTCCGACCGCTCCGACCCTCCCTGGATATGGGCCTGCATCGGGGTCTATCGTGGTTGGCTAACGGTACACGTACGGACCATGGTATTTAAATACATTAAATATACCAAAAATCATCAAGAAGTGAAACAAAAATATGCTAACAAAATATTTACTCCTATCACACATAGAAAAACTTTGTGTAGCTTACAACCTGTGGCTAACGGCTGTGTAAATGTCGGCCTGTATTGATCTTCATGTATATAAATGACTATAAATAATCACCGATTTCTGTGATACGCATGAATGAAATAAAATATGTCTCAATTGGTTACATGTACCGGTATACATCACATAATAGTATTCTCTCTAAACCGGTTAATATCTTTAAATGGTTTATAGTTTGTATTACAATAGTATACAATTACATAAATTTACGCTGACCATACCTAGTACATACATGCACTAGTATGTGTATATATAGATTGTACCGACCTACAATCGACGAATCGTGTAATCCCGGCACACCTGGGCGTTGCAAGTATAGGAAACAGTCAGGCAAATGATAATCTGACCGTAAACTAATACAGCTTAGCAACAACGAGTAGTAGATTCTGAGGGAAACGACATTGATCAGGCGCGGATACAGGGGAGGGGGGGGGGGGGTCGGACCCCCCTCTGCTCCCGGCCAAAAAAATCTACAATACTCGAATAGTTGGATGACTTTTTTCGTGGCCTAGGTGTCAGGAAATCGAATCTGCGCCAATCTGGCATTTACAAATTTCCTGGGGAACACCCCCAGACTTTACGATTTCGCGGTCGCGGTCGCGGAGGTCGGCTATGCCGAATTGTAATTACAGACCCCCCCCCCCCCCCCCCACCCCTGCAATTATTTCGGTATCCGCCCCTGTTGATTGTTATTATTATGAGAGAGATAAATAAAATAGATGCTACAGGAAAGGTTTGTCTGTGTCAAACATATGATTATATTTATTTGCATGCTCTACACATGCATGTTAAGTGTTCTGGTACGAATTGATGTGGGGATGAGATAGAGACGGATGACCCCGTGCTTGGCATGAGTTTAGAACCGGCTTAGGTCACTGGAATGGAAGTACATTGTAACAAAATTGATTTTTTCCACAGGTAGTTTGCGATTGTCATCCTTGTGTGAATGTGGGTCTATGGGAAATCAATTCCCTGCCTGTTTCCTTTAGCGTGTTGAAACTGGCACAATTTGTCACAGGCATTTGATACTTTTTGTTTAAAATTTGCAAATTGTATATCTAGCTGCACGCTGTATTGTGCCTAGAGCGAACTCCGTGTTCTATGAACACATTTTCTAGTTTCTTAAAATATTAACCCGTAGAGCCTACCATTCTCTTTCATACAATGGAAAACTAGCCCGAACGA
>CM055267.1:30791497-30980616 GCA_029237695.1 Conchocele bisecta
GAATGCATTTTTCAAATTTGAAATGGTCATAACTTTTTTATTATCTAACCGATTTCAAATATTTTTTTTGCATTAAAAAGCCAACAAAATTCTCTATCTCAATTTCCCTGGTAGTTTTTAGCTATCTGCCCAAATGAGAGAGTTGTAGGCATTTGAAGTTTTAAAAAAAATTGAAATGGTCATAACTTCCTTATTATTCAACCGATTTCAAATATTTTTTTTGCATTAAAAAGCCAATAAAATTCTCTATCTCCGATTCCCTGGTAGTTTTTAGCTATCTGCTCAAATGCGCGAGCTACCTGCATTTGAAGTTTGAGAACGAGCATATAAACTTAGCCGTCTAGAACAGTGTGTACAGCTGACAAACTTCGAGGTGGAGGCCAGACAGGTATGGTGGGCTGTATCAGACACTGGTTTTATATACGAACTGACAAGCTGAGAGTGCTTTAGAATCGTCTTAACTTCAATGTCAGACTAGGGGGTTAACGGTACACATTTCGTAGAACGTTATATAATGAAAAATGCTTAGAATAGTCAAGCGATTCTGAAAATACAAAACTTTATTTTTTCAATTTCATTGGAATTGCATCAATTTTTTTTGAGTTTCATATGTTTTCGTCATTGGCAATGTCTTCTAATCACTTTGCCAGTGTACGTTTGTCAGTACATCAAGCCTCAAACCGTTGATGCAGCTTCAGCTGCTCTAGTTTCTTTTTCTTTTTCTTTTTTTTCTTTTTCTTTTTATTCAGCCGTCGAGACTACAGCCCAAACCGCTGGTCGGATCGACTTCAAATTTTGTATACCGATTCGCATCAACAGTGAGACGAGAATAACTCAATTTTCAGAATTCTCATGACGTCACTTTTTACGAAACCGGAAGTGACGTCATATATCATATAATTCCCTATAACTTCCTTATTTTCCAACCGATTTCAAAAATTCTTTTTGAATTGTAAAGCTGCGAGAATTCTCTATCTTCGCTTCGCTGACAATGTTTGGCTATCTGCTCAAATGAGAGAGCTATAGACATGTGAAATTGAGAAAAATGAAAAAAATCAACAATTTCAGATTTTTATTTTATTTTAACGGGTGGTCTTTGGAAACAGTTTCCAATTTGTACATTAATCTCAGCAACATAATTTTTTGACAGCGTCACGCGGGACATTCATCCGCACAGAAGATGATATTTTTCAGAGCAATGGCTTGAATAGTTCTGATTCTATTGTCTTTCAAACTTGGACGTTTTTTTTCAATTTTTCAAATTTGAAATGGTCATAACTTTTTTATTATCTAACCGATTTCAAATATTTTCTTTGCATTAAAAAGCCAACAAAATTCTCTATCTCCGTTCCGCTGGTAGTTTTGGCTATCTGCCCAAATGAGAGAGTTGTAGGCATTTGAAGTTTTTAAAAAAAATTGAAATGGTCATAACTTCCTTATTATTCAACCGATTTCAAATATTTTTTTTGCATTAAAAAGCCAATAAAATTCTCTATCTCCAGTTCGCTGGTAGTTTTAGCTATCTGCTCAAATGCGCGAGCTACATGCATTTGAAGTTTGAGAACGAGCATATAAACTTAGCCGCCTAGAACAGTGTGTATATACAGCTGACAAACTTCGAGGTGGAGGCCAGACAGGTATGGTGGGGCTATCAGACACGGTTTTATATACAAACCTGACATGCTGTGAGTGCTTTAGAATCGTCTCAACTTCAATGTCAGACTAGGGGGTTAACGGTACACATTTCGTAGAACGTTATATAATGAAAAATGCTTAGGATAGTCAAGCGATTCTGAAAATACAAAACTTTATTTTTTCAATTTCATTGGAATTGCATCAATTTTTTTTGAGTTTCATATGTTTTCGTCATTGGCAATGTCTTCTAATCACTTTGCGAGTGTACGTTTGTCAGTACATCAAGCCTCAAACTGTTGATGCAGCTTCAGCTGCTCTAGTTTTCTTTGTTGTTCAACATAATCATGATAATTATACCGATGAAAGCCGAAACAGGCCGAATGCCTGTGGCTGCGGCTAAATCCTTTGATAATTCCCTATAACTTCCTTATTTTCCAACCGATTTCAAAAATTCTTTTTGAATTGTAAAGCTGCGAGAATTCTCTATCTTCGCTTCGCTGACAATGTTTGGCTATCTGCTCAAATGAGAGAGCTATAGACATGTGGAATTGAGAAAAATGAAAAAAATCAACAATTTCAGATTTTTATTTTATTTTAACTTTTGGGTGGTCTTTGAAAACAGTTTCCAATTTGTACAGTAATCTCAGCAACATAATTTTTTGACAGCGTCACGCGGGACATTCATCCGCACAGAAGATGATATTTTTCAGAGCAATGGCTTGAATAGTTCTGATTCTATTGTCTTTCAAACTTGGACGTTTTTTTTTCAATTTTTCAAATTTGAAATGGTCATAACTTTTTTATTATCTAACCGATTTCAAATATTTTTTTGCATTAAAAAGCCAACAAAATTCTCTATCTCCGTTTCGCTGGTAGTTTTTTGGCTATCTGCCCAAATGAGAGAGTT
This sequence comes from Conchocele bisecta, assembly GCA_029237695.1. Classification (NCBI taxonomy): domain Eukaryota; kingdom Metazoa; phylum Mollusca; class Bivalvia; order Lucinida; family Thyasiridae; genus Conchocele; species Conchocele bisecta. The sequence continues at coordinate 30,794,040 of CM055267.1, forward strand.
GTAGGCATTTGAAGTTTTTAAAAAAAATTGAAATGGTCATAACTTCCTTATTATTCAACCGATTTCAAATATTTTGTTTGCATTAAAAAGCCAATAAAATTCTCTATCTCCAGTTCGCTGGTGTAGTAGCTATCTGCTCAAATGCGCGAGCTACATGCATTTGAGTTTGAGAACGAGATATAAAACTTAGCCGCCTAGAACAGTGTGTACAGCTGACAAACTTCGAGGTGGAGGCCAGACAGGTATGGTGGGGCTGTATCAGACACTGGTTTTATATACGAACTGACATGCTGTGAGTGCTTTAGAATCGTCTCAACTTCAATGTCAGACTAGGGGGTTAACGGTACACATTTCGTAGAACGTTATATAATGAAAAATGCTTAGGATAGTCAAGCGATTCTGAAAATACAAAACTTTATTTTTTCAATTTCATTGGAATTGCATCAATTTTTTTTGAGTTTCATATGTTTTCGTCATTGGCAATGTCTTCTAATCACTTTGCCAGTGTACGTTTGTCAGTACATCAAGCCTCAAACCGTTGATGCAGCTTCAGCTGCTCTAGTTATATTTATTTACAGTTGTCTTATTGTAAGTCATTAAAGCATGCTAAACTATTCAGGCAGTGTTAATTAATAAAAACAAACTATAATGTTTCAATGATTTCTGATGCAAATTTACTCAAGAATAATGTTCAAGGTTATAAACAATTGGAGCCTGTGAAAGTAATTTATTGCCTTCTCACCTACATGTCTTAATTCCATTGTAAGCAGTGTCATATACAAATGTAACAATTGTTAAAGGATTTAATGTATAACCTTTCGAAGTAAGCATATTTTTAGTTCACAATAAATGTATTATTGAAACATATTTTCAGTATATGTTATAGTGTAAATTGTAACGAACATGTCTGTATAACTGCAATGTACACATAGAGAACACGCATGAATACATACAAATGAAAATTTTAAAACTTGTTTTTGTAGTGCATAGTAATAAATTTATGTTTAAATTCAAGTGTTTCCTAACACAAACATGCTAACAAATAGCATCTATTTATAAATCTAGATTTCGTTAAATACACATAAAATGTATGAAAACTACGTCACAGGAAGAACAGGATGTGACATTAACACTGTCATAAAAATAACAAATGTTAACAACATAGAACTTATCATAAATTGTCACAAATATAATATAATAAACTTGTTTATCAGCAATGATCAGTCATTCTTAAACACGTCTAAGATGGTGTGTCAACATTGTTGAAATGTACGTTACGAATTTATTTTTATTAAACAGAATTTTATTTGGTGTTAAATGGGGCTAATGCTGTGTTTATATAATGTTAGGTCGTACACAAATATGTATATACATATGTACATATTGTAACAGAATAGAACCTTGAGTGTAATTATAACCCCCATGCAAAGTGAGTGGGTGGGGTACACGACTCATTTTGACAAGCTAAATATGGTATTATTATTATTGACATATCTACACTCTGTAGCTAATATAATGGTAATTCAGCCATATAATTTCACATTTTCACTAAGACAAACATGCCTGATAGCTTGTATGGTCACATGAAGAAATCTGGCAACTTGACAGAATTGTGGAAAGACTGACAAACATGTCTGGCAACCTTGCTGACAGTGTCTGGCAGTCTTATTCTTAGGATGATGGAAGTGTTACAATGATTAGTTCACTCTTTCTTGCAAAAGGGAATATCTTATGAGAGTCTTTACCCACATCCTGCATGCCTATTGTGTCCTATAGTTGTTTACACTCCAAGTCTGGCAAGTTGACATGTTCATGATTTCTCTCTGACAGCGGCCATGTTTGGCAGATCTGCCAAATCTGACAGATCCTGAGAAGCACATTAGAATTGCTAAATTAAGGCTATTTAATCAGATTGTCACGAGGTTTGATTTGTAAATCCTAATTAATGTGTAAGACGAACATTTACACAAAGTTTCAGACTGTAAATTCCTGTTTTGGTTGATTCTAAGCATAAAATCAAGTTGAAGTGGCGCTCAATTTTGAATGCGTAAACGCCAGCGTCTCCTCATCAAAATTGTCACATAAAGTTATTAAATCACTGAACCACTCTTGATTACCTGTGTAAATACCAAGATAAATATACAAACTACATATTTGGTATGTGCCAGATAGGTTTTGAGCTGTTTTAATGTGTGAAATTGTTAAAAGTCTCATGGTGATGACGACATTTTTGGCGATCTCGCAAATCTGGCAAGTTGGCTGACATTTTTGACAGATTTGCCCGACGCCCAAGCATCATGATTAGTCAAGTGACGTCATGTGGTACAGTTTCAGAACCTATAAATACAACCCAATTGGCTAGGATCGAAGTTCAGCTCATAAGAGCAAAGGATAACATCTATGTGGCGTATTCTCGCCAGTGACCAGTAGTCGTCACCTGCATGTAACCAGTACCCGTCATGGTCTTGTTGTAGAATAACACTCAGATAATAACTGAATACCTAAATAAACATCTTCCATTGACTCTCCATAAGCCATCCTGACACAACAACAAATCGTAAGACTGCTCGCTTGCGTTTGTTACAATATATACACAATTCTATGTATTTCATTTTAATTGATTAACTTAGTGCTGCCGTAACGAACATTTCAAACTACATACATGTATATGCAATTCAATGTTTGTAAAACAATTCTTCAACGTTCTTTCATTCAGTAGCTTTCATTTCCAACATGCGTTTAGTTTTTCCAATGACATTAGTGGCCGAGACTTTACAGAGGATATCGTCTTTGCTTACCCATAAGACATCGGGCCTGGATGGCCATTTGTAAGACTTCTTTTTATGTTCTAGAAATGTTACTTCAAACGTATCGTTAACAGCGTCTGCTTCGATTACCTTGCCAATATACCAGTTGTTGAGATATATGGACGCCACGTAATCTTTCTGTTTTATATATGACATTTTACATTATTTGACTGGTGAATCCGCAGCTGAAGACGTTCCACTTGTTTTGCTGAATGTAGAATCAGCTTTGTCTTCTACAGTTAGTTTCGTACGATGTGGACTGTTCTTGTAGTGTATTCATTTTCAGTTCAGTGTTTTCATCTTTCCACGTATTACACGTGGAGGTAGCCGAGATAATGCATACTTCGCAGTAGCAACTTGTGATACGCACGGCTACGACGGAATTTCCCTTTCCCTTGATTGCATGTAGTTTCATCGTTCCGCTGATTGGTTTCAGTTTAAGTTTTGCTATATCAACAGCCTTTTCCTGACAACACTCGGTGGAGACAAACATGAACTGTACGTTTCTCATTGTGCAAAACCGTGACTGTGTCCAAGCGTAGAAGGCTGGATCTTGTATCGCAACCTTTCCTGTTTTAACGGCATCATCGGCCATACGTTTGACCGTCCCTCCTAATCCATCACACGGTCCTTTGCCATGTCCGGCTTCCCAGTAATTCCAGGTAGCCGCTATACCATAAGTGCTAGCGTGATTTGCGATGTCGTTGAAAATGATTGTGTTCCGGTACGTATTGCGAGGTAGGGCTATCTGTCGAGTAGTGGATGCATGTCGTTTCTGGGTTCAGACACTTTGTTTCCGGTATAATTTATCGACGATTGTTAGAACTGTTGAAGCATTAATTATAACCCATTTCATCCGATACAAACACTACTTTTGTGGAGTATTTCGTCACAGCCTGCTTTCTTGTAATATATTACTGTAGAGTGTAGAGTGACGCTGGTCTGATTACAATAAGTTGACTGGACCTCTTGTACAGATTTGCATAGGTCATTCTCGCTAAAATCCATATGAACGATACAGTGGTTGGCTGGTAGGTTCTCTTTTAGACTTCTCATTTCACGGAATTGCATCCTGATTCTCATAACATGATCATTAAAGTCGTCAGCTTGAGTTGTGACATGTTTCACAAACTCTGCTTTTGTCATTTTGGTGTCAACCAATTTCATCACTGATTTTGTCTGTCCTTTTATCTCGTTTTGCACACGCTTCCACTGGCCTACGACGACTTTTTTCTGATGTAACATTGCTCTCAATATCTTTCAGTATTTCAGGTTTACGCTCTAGCATCTTTTCACCATTCACCGGGGTATCTACATTCTGTCGTTTGGCTGCCCGAAGAGTCAATGACATGTTCTGGTGTCTAGTACACAGGCAGGTGTCCCTTGTGATCAAAGATGTATGAATTATGTGCGGTGGGCGGATTCTGCAGAAAGATGTGAACGATAGTTTGATACCTTGGTTTTCGTTGACAAATTGTGTGTACAAAGTTGAAAGATAGTCTGTAAGAACTCGCTTTTGTGTTTGCATTCCAGCTTTTGACTTTACACAATCTGCTTTACCGGGCATGTTCCTAGAATTGTCATCCCTCTCGAGGAAGACTATCACTTTTTCTCTATGTTTGGCTAATTCCCTTGAGCGGGAGATTTTCTTAATGTTGACACTTTTGGAATTAACCTTGGACAACTTGTTTCTACTCATACCCGTTTTCGCTCCAAACTTTCTGATAACTTTGTATTTTTTCATTATGTCTCCTACAATTACGTTCTGCAGAATGTTCTTCGTGTTGATTGGTGCTTTGCGTGCTGACGATTTGATCTCATCACAGAGTGCATTTGCAAAAACTAGTTCATTTTGAACACTGGCACTTTGATTAGGTGTGAGTTTTATACCTTAAGTCAGTATTGCAGCTTTTGATCTAGGTGTACTAGGACTGGTACACGCCTTCCTTTGTTCTCGTTGCAGTGTACGGACTGTGCTTTTATACTTTCTTTGTATACGTTTATAATTCTCTTTAATAGTCTTCATTTCTTTCTTAGCTTTCTGCAGCTCTTTTGATATTCGAATTCTTGGACCATTTGCTCTTTGTGGAAAGTTCATTATAATCACCATTCTATTCTGGCTGTCTGAAGTGCAGCTCTCGTAACCGCTAGTGTTTTGTGAATCTGTATTATTATTCGCTTAGTTAAGACGAATTTGTAGCAATGCTGCTGCTTCTTTCTTCTGTCGACGGTATCGTTTCAAGTAGTGTCTGTTTTTCTGATTACGCTCATCTATTTTCCGTTTTGAAACCTGGTGATTGGGAATGTTTGTTCGTTTTCGTCTTTCCAGTTCTTTGGCCAGGTATTGGTTATTATTTGTATCCTTCAGCCTCTGTCTGTATGCCTTCTGGATTTCAGCCCTGGATTTGACCATTTCTGCAAGTAAACGTGGATATATGCATTTGAATGCATTGAAATGTTCGTTACCCTTCAGTGAAATGTTCGTTACCACACTTTGGGGACGAATTTACTCAAAATCTGATAGGTTATCTATGCCAATGTAACACATTTAAGACGCTGTATGTCTTGCTATAACAGTATAATTTATTTCGAGACGTGTCATTTCTTAATTCAGGAAAAAATGTAAGGCGAACATGTGTACCATGCATTTCATTCAGTGTATAAATAGCACAACCCGGTAACCATTCTATTAAATGTTACAGTTTCAATATATAGTATCAAATATACTTATTTCAGGTAAGTAATACATACATCAATATTATTTACTAAAACACATGTTCAATATTGGTGTACAAGTGATTATACTTGCTTTACAAAAAGCGTTTTTATGGTGACATGTTCGTTACCTTTTCGTAACGAACATGTCTAGCCACCATTACCACCATAAATCGTATACAGCTATATAATGTCAAAAATATAAATGCTTTGTGACTAATGAATATATTATCTATCGGTGGACACATTCTACATATAGTTAATAACAATACCTGGAAGAAAACAATACTATTATATAAGCCATTTACCTGCGTTTTCGTGGAAGATACAAACTTTTGAAACTACCGTGTTGACCCTGCCAAAGTCGCCATCTTGCTACGTCATCAAACCTATGTCATCAAATTGAGTGACGTCAAACTGGTTTATCTGGAGCTACCATACACCAGCGTTAGTTACGAATGCTCAGTAACGACGTACATGACAATAACGGAATCTTTCATTATGTGTGTTTTTGCTGATCTTTTACGTGCATGCGTTAGTATAATACAATTGTGTAATTACTTCTTATTGTCTGCTCAGTACATATGCAATAAAACATCTATACTGCTAATATGTATTCAAGTCACGAACATGTCTTAGTGAAGTGGCTCAAACCAGTTTCAGGTTTTCTATGATATACTGCATAAATCTAGTGGACTTGATTTTGGTCAGTTCGTATTTTATAAAAAATGTATATGAAAACAAAAAAATGGTTTCTCTTTTAATGGCTACACGATGTACAGTATAATCACCTATAAATGGTAACGTACATGTATTCAAAATTTACGAGTTATTATTTCAGCGAAACTAGCCTTGTTACAAACAAATACATTTTGAAGTTGATGAAATATTTGTCCTATTGTATTGGTGTTACCGTGATATTAAATAATATTTAAATGTTTATGAATTACACAAGAGTTAATACAAGAGGGAACTGTTTGAAGCTTAGTGTTTTTGTTTGGCGACAGTAACGAACATGTCAAAACAGAAATTTGGATAAGAAAATTATTAATATAGACGAAATCTTAAAACTTTTTTTATTGCTGTCTATATACGGCAAGTACTGTCGATTATTTTGGTAGTAACACATACTGAAATTAATATATATATTTGTAGTAAAATGTCGGCGACACCGATGCACCTGTTCATTGAGAATGCGTCAACAACGCCAGGTCGAATCCTGGTTGAATATATTTTCGGTACATTGTAACAGAACTGATTTTCAGATCGCTAGGTACTGCAGTCAATTCTATAGTAGATCTAGATTATACTACTACTGCATCAACAAAATGAGCAGTTGTCAGCGGAAAAATACGTTGGATTCATATGTTTTCGCAAGTAAGGCCACAAAGGAGAACGTGTCACCTGAACAGTCCATTAGTGTTAAGGTAGATGCTGACTCAGTTGGTTTGTCGCCGCCAATAGTTCTGCCTGTAACAAACACCGATGATGACATTGTTCAGTATTTAAACGAAGCCCGTATAAAAACTGACAAGGACCGACAGTACATATTGACATATAAATTCACCCCAAGCAACGATTGGAAACCCCCTTTAAGGCCTATTGGAAAGCATTCCAGACGAGTACTCAACTTTATTATTGAAGCAAAATTTCCGACAATACAGTACGGCCCCACGTTAGATTGTGCACTATGTACAGTATGTCTTGCTTTCAGAAATAAGTCGAATGTGTTAACTTCAAAACCTCTGACAGACTGGAGTAACGCAAACCGCATTGCGGACCTCCATGTACAATCGGCGGACCACAGGTCCTCTGTGATTAAAGCGGCTGGTTTTATGACTGTAAACGTAGATGTAGAGAAATATGGTGTTGTCCAACTATCCAGTGCATACAAGCAAAAAATAGAAAGAAATTGATCCGCACTATGTTCGATTATACGCTCTATACTTCTCTGTGGTAGGCAAAAAAAACCCCGATCCGTGGTAAAGTGGATGAAACTTCAAATATCCACGCAATAATACAGTCTTTCGCATGCGAAGATAAAGCTCTTGATGAGCATCTGGAGACGAGTAGTTCAAGGGCTAGATACCTTAGTCATTCAATTCAAAACGAGCTCATTAGCCTATATGGCAAACAGTTATCTGATGCTATCCTGCAAAATTGCAAAAACCCACGCTTCTTTGCAATCCTGGCAGACGAATCTGCTGACGTATCAAATTCCGAACAAATGGCACTCTGTCTTCGTTACGTAAGCGTTGAACACTCAAAGCACATGGTCAGGGAAGAGTTTATCTCCTTCACATCGACCAGGGATACGACTGGTGAAATACTCACTGAAATCCTAACAGAGCAGTTTAAAACCCTTGACCTTGATGTTCATAACCTTGTGGCACAAGGTTATGACGGTGCAGGAAATATGTCTGGCAATGTTAAGGGTGTCCAGACGCGAATTAGAGCACTGAATCCTGAAGCTCTCTACGTACATTTCAAAAACCACCGCCTTAACCTGGCAATATGCCGGTCTTGCAAGGTATTATTCGTTGGTCACATGTTTTAAGTTGTAGGAGATGTGTTGTATTTCATTACGGCTTCTCTTAAACGCCTTAACGTTTACCTGAGCAAGAATGAGAACGGCAACAGATTCAAATTACTCTGGTTGGTCCCAACATTCAGAGAGCGTTTCCGTATTTCTGAAGAGCTACTCTTTCATTTCTGAGACGCTGCTTGAACTCCAACACGATAGCGATTCGAAGACTCGCAGTGATGCTATGCCGTGCGACAGAGGCATACACTCGTTCGAATTCGTTGTACATAGCATTGTGTTGCGTTCGATGTCCATTAGAATACTTAACACCGTTGTCAAACATGACGTAGAAACCAAGCTGCGATCTGGTGAAGGCTTCCGGACAAGCAGCACATCTGATTGAATTACTGACAACAAAGTGGAATGAGCCAAAATAGTTGGATGACATCTGGGATGCAGCAACAAACGTAGCAGTGCAACACGACAAAACTGTCCAGCGTACACGCATGGCCAGTAGACAGGTGAACAGAAACAACGTTCCAGCTGACACTGACAAGGAGTACTGGCGACTTAATCTGTTCCTGCCCTTTATGGATCACCTGGTTACCGAACTTGACGAAAGGTTGAAGACTCCACTTCCCCGATTTCAAGCACAGTTTCTCATGCCGGAAAAGTTGTCTGATCTCACACCAGAAATGTGGACGAACATTAAAACGACCCACAAAGAGTTTGTCTCTTCCGAGGAAATTGAAATGGATAAAAAAACTCGAAATATGGAAACTCTCTAGTGTGGACACCAAGGTGAATGATCTTGCTGGTGTTCTTGATGCGACGGTGGATTTGTACCAGAACATACACACGATATTCAAGATATTGCTGACAATGCCAGTATCGACTGCATCCGCTGAGTGTTCATTCAGCTGTTTGCGCAGACTGAAAATGTACCTGCGTAACACCATGTCGGACGACAGATTGACCGGATTGGCGCTGTTGCACATCCACAGGAACAGAGACATTGACCCGGAAGACGGCCTACACGAGTTTGATGTCACAGGGGACATGCGGATAGCGCTCGCGTTCGATGCTAACTAATGTATAACAATGCGCCACTACAATGTTAAAATCTTCCGGCGCCACTGATTGCAGTATACCTAAATCTGATGATGATGCGCACACAATAAAGTACGTATCTTCTATTTTTGCCGGAGGAGCATGCCCCCGAACCCCCCACCCCCACCCCTATCACCCTCCCTCGCTCCACTCGGTCGCTCTGTGCGTAACATTGTTAGGTGTCTGGCTGAGCCCATGCCTGACCCCAACAAACATTGGAGATGAAAATTGAAAATATAGAAAAAAAACGAATACAACATAAACATGACATCAATGGTACTGACTTGGAACGGTCTGATGGGGAGGGGGCAATGATGAGTTTAGGGCACTGTGTCTCAGATTTATGGATTATGTCAGTGTTCGCATTAAGAACTGCAAATGACCCATATAAACGAAAAGCACCATTTCATTTGATCAAGTTCCAAGGAGTTTGTGTTTTATATAAATACGATATACTATATAGATGTATATATACCGCTAATAGAAGGTGATGAGCAGGGGAACTGATTTGATAATGCATTTCTGGTATTTCTTTAACATATTGCCTAACTGGCGAACCATAAACATTTGTAGTTGTGCAATGATAACACTATATAGAATGTAAATAAAAAATAAATTAGTAACAATCGATTGCAAAAAAGTATATGTAGCATCACAACGCTAGTTATTATGCAGATTTTTTTTTTTTTTAATTTTTTTTTTTTTTAATTTAGTTTTTTTAGGTGCCTCATATACAGTTACTATGAATATGTATTATTGTCTATCTGCTTCAACACTGTCTGTGCATGTCTGGTATAGCGCTACAAACAACTGTAGTACCGTACATACATTTATATATGAAACGTATTATGCATATTTAAAATATGACCTGCGGTCAAGATATATAAAATGTTATTCCATGTTTGCAATGAGTGACACAACACATATATATATATAAACTTACAGTTTGAATCAGCGTAATAAATGGTGTACACTTCAGGCCCGTAGCCAGTGGGGGGGTCGGACTTTTTTAGACCCCTAGATATATCAGGCCTCTTGGGCCTTCGAAACGACCCCCCCCCCCCCTTCAAACAGGTCTGGCTACGGGCCTGCACTTTCCAAACGTTGTGTATGCGTCGGGCATTGGTTGCTGTTTATATATACGAATTATGTCACTGGGTGCTCGTTTAATATAAACAACGAATTTCTGTTGCAAATATAAATTGCTTAAAGGTACATGCCCACGCAGTAGGCACAACATGTTCTTTATAGGAATTAAATAAGTGTATAATTATGTCACTATTCCACCAGTTCTAAAATTTACGAGTGCCCGCTATACAAATATAATCATTTATTAATTATCAATTAACTATTAGCGACGCGCGGCGGTAACAGTCTATTTTGAAAACGTAAAGTCTGGGGGTCATTTTTAAATGCCAGATCGCCGCAGATGCGATTTCCTGACACGTAGGCCACGAAAAATGTCATCCAAATATTCGAGTATTGTAGATTTTCTTATTATTTTTTTTTGCCGGGAGCAGAGGGGGGGGGGAGGGGGGGGGGTCCGGGCCCCCTGACCCCCCCCCCCCCCCCCTGTATCCGCGCCTGAAAGTATATCAACTACTGATTTTATAGCGAAAAAAATGGAAATTGACTCCGAAACCTGGCTCGATTGCTTGGAAATGATGTAACTAAGAAAACAAAAGTTAGATTTTGAAAATCGGTCCACAAATAAAAAATTATTAGAAAAAATATATATTTTTAGCCATTTAATGATGTTAAATTCCCATAGGAAAATAATTTTTTCACAATAATATCAATATTTGATCGAATTGGGAATTTTTTGGTTCATCAATAAATATTAATTACAAGAACAGAGATTTAGCTCCGTAATTGTCCTAGTACTCCTATAGCTTCCATTGCAACAATTCATTCCATGCATGTTTTAGTGTTGTTATCCCTTTTTAGCTGTTCGTACTCGAGCATGACTGACGTCATTTCCTTTAGTGATGACGTCACCTGTTTTGTCATTTCCATTGGTTGATTCCATATTTGGTCAGATGAATTATCCACGTGACCCTTCAGTTAGCGTCTCGTCAGTTCGCGCGTTCCTTGTGAACAACACAGTTGATTTTCACTGCACAATCAAATTTCCATGGTTGGTTTTGGTCTGACATGTAATGGGGGAACGCTTGGTGCTCCTTCCGCACTTCATGCAGGTTTCAGCAGTTTCCACCTGCGGCTTGGCGGCCAGAGAGGTTTGATTTCTCTGGTATTGGTCATTGCTCGCATGGACTTCCGGCTGGCATAAGGCACCTTTTGGTTGTGTGACCAGTATAGCCCCAGATCAGTCTGTGCATGGGCGCAGTCTGATCTGGGACTACAGTGTTCCGTCGATTAATATATAAGAACCTGTTCCTTAAAATGGTCCCATTGCAGTTACGGTCCCTTTAGTTCGCCGACGGTCCGTTTGTAGGTTTCTGACTGCCCGTATCTTTGGTTCATTGTACTACTTTCTTGTGAGAAATTGTCATGCTCAATTTTCTGTCGTAGACATTTCAGTTGTAAATCTCTTTGTCACTGGATTGGAACGTGCATGCCACATTACATATTACAATGTATTCCTTCTTTCTCTTCATTCAACCTGCCACTCAATGGAATTCACAGTAATTGGGAATTGTTGGGTTCATCAAAAAATATTAATTAATACAAGAACAGAGATTTAGCTCCTTGTTTTATTACTCCTTTGCTTCCATTAGCAACAATTCATTCCATGCATGTTGTTATCCCTTTTTTAGCTGCTGTACGTCATTTCCTTTAGTGATGACGTCACCTGTTTTGTCCTTTCCATTGGTTGATTCCATATTTGGTCAGATGAATTATCCACATGACCCTTCAGTTAGCGTCTCGTCAGTTCGTGCGTTCCTTGTCTGAACAACACAGCCGATTTTCTCCCGCCCACCCGAGGCCCGCTTCACAATTGTTCAGTCCCCTTTGGGACAGTAAGAGTCTTATTGCTATGCTTTCGAGGTTCAGTACACCCATCCGTGGTAGTTTTATATCATACAGTTTCATTGAATTACATCTAGGCCGAGGGGGTGTAGCAATCCTTGCCAACTTACCATAGATGGTTTGTATTCTTGTCATATGACAGTTATTTGATGACATTCGTAATTCATAGTTCGCATACCTTGTACGTTTGTGTTTGCTCTAGAAGATAATTTACCTATCATACATGTATGATTTGCTGTTCAGGTATGTTGTTTAAAGTCTACAATCACAAGGTTTGGTCTTCACAGCCTAGCGTCTATCCGTTAGCCTTGTGGATGAATCTTGATACATGTAACTGCCATGGTTGGACACACCTAGGTAGGACACTTTATACAATTATTAGAGCAGTCTAGGAGCTTTGTTTGCTCCTTTAAAGGTACATGCCCACTCAGTAGGCACAAACTGTTCTTTATATGAGAGACATCATCTGAGACATTTTCTGGCAAAAAGGAACGTTCATTCAACATTACCCCACGTATTAATTAGCATCATTGTACATTTTATATCAGACGTAAATGTATACACTGATATCAGGGGCGATAATCGTGTTTTATTAAAATACTAACGGATATTACTATTTATTCTCTGTATTTATTTGTTGATATGCGATGATCATACTTTATAATCTGTCGAAAATATTATTTTTTAGGTGGCGCATTTAATTAGTATAAATAATTAAAAAATAGCATGCCTCATTAGTAGTAGGAAGGGAGTCAAAATGATACCACCTACTGTGATATCATTTATAACCCTCTATTCTACCCGCACCACCCCAGAAAAAACAAAAATTGGCTAATGAGGAAATTGTCTCCCGACAGCAAATTTATGAATTTTTGAGAAAATAATTTTGAAAAGAGGGAGTCAAAATGATATTGGAAATTGAACAGAAAAAACAATACCAATTATTAGAGAAAATGGATAATAAAATGCAATTGGAATTGAAAGCTTATAATGCCTGTGTGGAGGAAGTTTACGAAGCTTACGGGGGTTATAGTCCTATATATAAATTCTATAAAATGAAAACACTAGGCGATATCGAATACATGAAATATCAGCGTAATTTATTACGCTCCGATAAAAACGTTGCATTTACAATATTATACCGACAATTATGCGAACTATGCAAGAGGCAAATACAAACATTAAGAAGGATAACTCGTATCGGATATAAAACTAAGGTGTATTATATAAAATTGTTAAAACCCAACGATGCGTTTACGGATGTACATTTCTACGATATCGCTTTTAAAGATATTGAAAAATTATTATTGAACAGAACTAATTAATTTATGTTGTAATCACAACACCAAGCAGACGACAATGTTACAATTACACGTGTTATGAACAGGCAAATTAGGTTTCCTACCTTACATACATATTAAGTGTCCATTTAGAGAGATTTACACGATTATATCTTCCGGGATGGATGTAAATCTAACACACTGTAAAATATACTACACACACGAGGGTGTGTATTACAGCCGAGAATGTGGCAACCCGCTATCGATATTCCGGAAGTATTTCTTACATTCTGATTGGTTGGCATGTTTTTTATTTTTCTAATTTTTCTTTTAATAATTTAGAACGTTATAACCTATATTATTAAATAAAAACGAACTTGTTATATAAAAAACAAATAAAAAAAAAGAAGTAAATAGTTGGTATTGCACAACACGGGTTTAGCTTAATATATGTAAAATTAACAACAATAATTTGTCTTGGGGGACGCCCCTTGATAAAAAATGAGCGCTCAGTGCTTCCGTGCAGGCAAGGTTGCCTAGAATTTTGACACTGATTCCTAGATCAGCCGATAGATGGGGGTGTACTGTACGGGTAGCTATACACCCGGCTAGCCACAAAACAAAATGAGATGAGATGAGAAAGAGAAAGAACAAAGAAGGTGGCTAGCCGGGTGGGCCCAGAAGGGTTTTGCTGGAGCGGGTTCGAGCCTCGGTGGGACCTAACATTTTTTTTTTAAATTATTAATTAATTAATTTTAAGAAAATTATAAAATTAATTATATTGGTGCAGTAAACAATTTATTAATTAATTTTATAATTTTCTTAAAATTAATTAATTAATAATTTTTACAAAATATCACAATTTCGAAATGGTGGTACATTTCCTCCGACTTTATTTTCAAGTTTTACCCTAAATTTATCCCAATCAGTACTCTCAATCTTGGACATGGTGGCACGCGCCTTGATTCTAATATCATTTTTTAATTCTTCATATCTCCCCATTTCTTCCACCACTGATTCAAACTCTAAATTTGATATTTCCTTATCGGCCAACGCTTTGAACACGATAACATCGATGCCATTTTTCTTAGACCTCGCGAGAATGGATATTCTATCATGTTTTCTACTTTTTTTCTCTAGTTTTACACCAGCCACCCTAATTATCATACAAAGTACTCCAGATATAACTGTAATTCCACTCAAAACCCCCGCAATTGGAACTGTTACAATTGTAGATAGCGTTGCAGCAGGCCCCGTACCACTCATTACAGATAAACCTGCCAGAACCGTACTAGATGATTCAGCTATGTTCGCCGCGCGCTTATATTTTTTAGCATTTATTTTTCTATTTTCACATTCTCTAACTAAAATATCCTGCATAGCGACGATATTATCCAACCTAAAATCTGAACTTCTTTCGCCAATATCATCCAATTCGCGAATTGGATTGGTATCAAACATTGTTGGTATTGGAAGCGGTGATTCGTTCATGATATACAATATATTGGTATTTTACAAATCAAGTTCAATTAACAATGTAACAATAGTGGAAGAACTCACTGGGTCAGCGATTTTCGTAACAAAGTTAATAACACTACCTTCGGAAAGTCTAATTGGATCGTCACCGGCGAACAAAATCACCGCGGAATTATCTCCAGCGGGTTTATTGACTCCAACCCACCGTTCTTCCCCATCCAGTATGAGATTTATCATGACCGCGCCCACAGGTTTACCATTAGCATTAACCGAGCAGACAGCCATTCGGAGAAGCGTACCTGGAGCTGTCATGGTGTATCCCACATATTTATTGTTCGCTTTGGCACCGAACGAATATTCAGAGACCCCCTCAACCAATGGGCCCCGCTTCTCAGCCCAAACTGTTATGACACGTTTTTGCGTTTTCAATAACTTACACTGCTCTACAGATGTGTTCAACAATTCGGCAAGTCCCCCGATAGCGGTATGGGCCTCAACACGAACCCTTTCAGAGGTCTCCTCAAGCGCTTTGTTCGCGGCTCTACGAACACGTTTTAGTTTATCAGAAACTTCCATAAACATGATCCTCTTCCCCAACTTGGATTATTTTTACACTGAGATCCTTACGTCCTGTATGTGCCTCTTCGCGAACGTGTGCAGTCGCCGTCAGGACGTCTACTCTAAGCTGTGCTATACTCCTGTGAATTGCGTTTGTGGCCTCCGATATAGTCGTATTGATCAAGGCCTTTGTGTTTTCGGTAGTTAAAAAGTCGCTCTCTGTCGGGATGAATCCCCCTTCTGCCGGTTCCAAATTCTTTATATCTGTCACCCGTTCAAGGGAAGAATTACCTGATCTGTATATACTCATCTTCAATAATTATATTACGAACATGTGTTTAATTAATTGGAAATTTCGAGAACGACCGAAATCGGGTAATAGTTATTCAACTTTCTCGCTTGATCATCAAGAATAGAGACCGTAAATTCGTGGATATGTCCCGATTATAAAACTTTTATCTCGGGGTGTGGGAAGTCTAAGGTCACAGTCTCCCCAAAGAAACAATCACTGGCTTGCACGGTTTTCAGTAATGTGCTGGGAGCTCCGTCTACCATGTTGTACGATGTGTTCACCCGATCCAGGTGCACCCCGAGAGTTTTCGTGAAGGGGAAGTCCACCGGGTTATCACCGAGGTACTCACCCGGGGCAAACAATCCTTTATTCGCCGAGTATGTCTCTTTAAAACCGAGTCGAATACCCAACGTCGGGGAGATCCTTACCCGACTGTCTGGACGATGGTAATTGTTGAGAGCCCGGTAGCCTTCGATACAGTGAGGTTGACTTTACCGTCAAACTCTGAGGCGACAAAATCTTTGACCTGTCTAAAACTCCACAGTCCGGGAGGCAGTTGTACACCTACTGTGCGTCCATCCTTCACATAGCCAAACCCTTCACTCTTCCCCACATTCTCCCACCCAACCGTGAACGTGATTGATCTGAGGCCTACCCGACGTTTCCCGCAGCAGTTGTCGATTGATTTTTCACAACTCTCTTTTTGAACATTAGTGATAGTAGCAAACATAATAATATCTTTCAATGGATACCAAAGCATTTAGCTTTAATTCTAATGCAAAGTACGCGGTCGGAGGTAAATACACGCAAAAAGACGTTGTTAACCACCTTGTACACCCAACTGTAACAGTTAGACCGGACAGTGGCTTTACCACCAACTTTCCCGACATCTTTGAACAATATAGGCTGCCCAAGATTACTACGATGGAGGCGGTAAACGGGTGGAAAGCAACACCGATGCAGTTTTGGCAGAACCAAATAAATTTCGCTGTATGGTGCGCAACAGCCGGTTGTGGAGTTTCGCATCAAGACCATCTGACATCCAAGAATGTTATGCTCCGAAGTGTCTACAACTTTCACATGTATTACACAATTAGGAGGATTCTCAAAGAACTAGGTATTTCACTACCTCAAGACGACGCCTGGGATCCCATTTCCAACGCATACGACCGTATGGCGTTTGAAAGACTGTGTAACGAATTTAACGTTTCAAAAGACGCGGACTGGAGACAGAAAGCATTTCCTACCAGCACCGGTCGCGGGGACGTTCTCATTCGGGGCCAGTCCGGGAATTGGACGCAGACTGATTTTAGACACGATCACTCCGGCGACCACATTATCAGTCGGAACGCCAGGAATTTTGACCCGGCGACGATGACTTTCGGGCCAGAAGTGTCTGGAGGTCGGCACTGTGGCATGTTTTCTTGTAAAATGTTACCTCCGAAACGGGCTCACGTCGATTACATACAGCAGTCTGCTGAGGTTCAGGACGCGTGGGGTACATTTATGTTAGATACGGGTCAAGGGTTCACGCAGGCCGGGGTTACCCGCCTCAACGATTCCATTCGCACATATGTCTGGGCCATCCTCGGAGCACAGAAGCAAACTCGCAGTTCTATAATAGGAGTCGGAACGGCGTTTGATGCACAAAAACAATTCTTGGCACTTGTAGAGGACGCCATCTCAGCTAGGGTGGACCTGGAGAAGGCGATCCAGAATTATCAAGACGTTTTGCAGAATGCCAGCACCCCAGTAGACTATGTATTTGGAATAGGTCTTTATATGGCGCCGAGCAATATGATACTACGAGACGATCCGGTTGACGGTTACAATAATCAGATCGTAATCGCCACCGCCAATCAAAAAATCGGCCACAACGGTAACGTGAACACGGATATCATCAAGCACACTCCCAAGAGGCCCGGGTTCAACAGTGTAAATTCAAATAAATTTGAAAAATATTTCGGCGCGACACGAGCGGCTGGCTGCGCTGGTTGCTGGGGGACAGTCGGAGCATTATCTCGGTAGGCGTCTCTCAGTTTGTCAGATGGATAAGATATCAGATGCGGAGGTCGATAAAATGTATGCGCGATACGAATCCAAATTAGGTGCGGAGATGACAAAAACTCTCGGATCGGCGGTTATTCATTTGTACGCTACCACCGTTAGTATACTTCTCCCTATACCAAACACCGCGGGATTGATTCACGATCTAGAGACTGACCCTTTTATAGGAGACACTCTTAGAACAGCCTGCTGCTCAATTTATCACAAGTTTGGAATGTACTTAGCTCCGCTGACAACCGTGTTGACCACGGGAAAACACTGTCAATTTGGACATATATGCCCACGAACTATAAGCACTAATATTATAAATGATGATGATACAAGACACACCTGCGAGAGTGACGGAACCACAATCCCCAACTCCAATTCGTGAATTGATGTGGATTGATCCTCCAACGGAACCGTCAACCCAATCGAAATTTGAGTTGGAGCAATCGGGTTCAACAGTGTTGAGGGCGGTTGCACGACATAAAAACCCAAAAAGACAGGCAGCTGGGCGGGCGGCGGCTGCCACCCGAAAAATTAAACAAGATAAAATACTCGCCGAGCTTCGAGAGGCCAAACTCCAATCGAGATTGGGGACGGAGACAGCAAAACACCCAATGACATCTGTTTCTCCTCCAATACCAACTGCCGTTGGAGTTGGATTGGAACCGATTGCTCCAACTCCCAATCTCGATTGGGTCCCGTGGGTTGTTGGTGGTGGTCTGTCGGTTGTGGGCACCCTGTATGTGCTTTACCGTTTCAACAACAGGTTACACCAATCCCTGATTGCTGCGGTTCCGGAGAAAGTTACAAAACACCAATCATCAACAATGTTGAATTTGGATGCGCCCCATTTAAACATTAATCACGATCCCTTTTATATGCAATAATGGCTGAACAAGATGGTAAAATGATAGTGAATGCACTTTATCACGCCGTGGTGATATCGGGTTTCAGTATCGGGTATGCACGGCTATCAAAGATGGCCTTAGGAGGGTCCGCCCCCAAATTGGACTTTACTGTGAGAGATGTAGGGCTCGCGACCTTAGATGTAGCGGCCGCAGTTTGGACCCGAGATTATCTAATTAAAGCTGGAATTCTACCTGTTAATATATGGAAATAAATGGCTTCAATCGCAGTAATAGTAGGTGGTGCGCTTGTAAACGCATTGGCGTTCAGCGGTAGCAACTTTATATTCTCTAAATTGAGAAGCTCGAACGTGGATGAGGATCGCAAGTGTCCCGATTTAGCTGTAGAACAACTCAATAGCGCAAAGGGGGGGGGGGGGGGGGGGGGGGGGGGGGGGGGAAACAAGCATGGTCCGAAAAAAATGAACCGCCCATCTGGACTGGGTCAACGAATAGCTTCGCCGCGAAAATCACGCCGCGCAAACTTTTCAGAACGTTGAAGAAGCCAACCGCGAGTACGCGCTGGCATATCCACATAAAAGTCTCGATCCAATGGATCGCGAGCCCCAACTTTCAGATTTCTATGTACCGTCACAGCCCCAAAAAGACCGCGAGATCGCGTTCATCGTCGTGGGAATGGGTGTGGTGGGTCTCGTCACCTACTATATCCAATCGAAATTAATTAATTAATAATTAATTTTATAATTTTCTTAAAATTAATTATAAAATTAATAATAATTTTATTTTTTTTATAAATATATATATAGAACGATGTCAGTTGACGAACTTTATTTTGCTATGATCGATGTAGGCTACACGGCCCTTAAACACCGTTTACCTGGTGCAAAGAGTATGATTCGTCTGGCCCCAGATTCTCTCGAGACGTGGCGAGAGGACGAAAAATCGGCCTCCCTTTTCGCAAAGCGGATGTTAGATTCCTCCGAGTTCCCCCAATTCTTCCAATCGCGATTGGATTGGAACAGGAGTGAAAACTTAACCCCCAATTCCAACGGCGGTTGGTATTGTACTTCCAGCAAAGGTTTATTATTATCGATGCAGTTACCGGACGATCTGGACGAGGGCATGTTGGAGACTGTCCGATATATTAGAATACTTCGCATACGATGAACACGCGCAAACTTGATACCAAACTATCGGTTCGCCTAGCGCGCAAGCTAGCAAAGACATACTACAGCCCCCGCGGCTACTGGAAGGGACTCGCGGCCATCAAGAACCTCGCCGCGTCGACCAAGGTTTCAGAAAACGCTGTCAAGGAATGGCTCAAGAGGCAGGCCATCTGGCAGATCTATTTACCGGCGCCTCGCAGTATTCCACGCCCTAAATTCGACGTGCCGGTGCCGAACCAAGTTCACCAAGCGGGTCTCCTGTTTCTCCCTCACGATCGCGTCGGTCGTAAAACGTACAAGTACGCACTGACAATCGTTGACGTAGCGAGTCGTTATAAGGGGGCTGAGCCGCTGGCCACTAAAGAGTCTAAGGAGGTGGCCGAGGCTCTTTCCCGAATATATAAGAGGGGTCCTCTCAAATGGCTGAATCTTCTCCAGGTCGATCCCGGCCGCGAGTTCATGGGCACGGTCTCTCATCTATTGTCTAAACACAATGTTTCTGTCAGACGCGGCCACGTCAACATCCATCGAGACCAGGGAATCGTGGAGCGATTCAATCAAACCCTGGCTGAGAGACTGTTCGGTCACCAATATGCCAAAGAGCTGATGCTTGCACAGCGGGACCCTCATTCGCGATCGACCAAGTGGGTGGCCAGACTGCCCGCCGTGGTCTCCGCATTGAACGGAGACGTGACCAGATTGATCGACAAGAAGCCCGTAGAGGCCATCAAGTCTAGAAAGGTGACGAGCAAGCCATCTGCCGTCTCTCGAGGGCGACCCATTGGTTTAGAGGAGCAACGACTTCCCTCGGATGTTGCCGTCCGGTACCTCTATCAACCGGGAGAGCTCGAAGGTGGCAGCCGCCGCGCGACGGATCCTGTGTGGTCTCTCAATGTATATCATCTAGATCGATCTATTACCAAACCCGATGAGCCCGTGCTCTACTATTTGGCTGATGGTCCATCTCGCGGGTTTGTTCGCGAAGAACTAGTACGTTTTCATAACACCGTCTTTCATTTTAAATCCTCTATTTTGTGCTACATCTATAATGTGTTTTCCATCTTCTGTAATTTCACTTAGTACTCGTTTATATTTATCACAATTTAAATTGTTAGTTCTCTTGGACATTCCTTTCGCAGAGTTTTTATTAATTTTTTAAAAATTAGTTGAATTAAGTTTTTCTACAAAATAACACTTACTAGATAGCGCTATCGCCCTATCTCCGCTAAATTCCATTTTGAAAAGTCCTGGCTCTCTTTCGCTCCATTTATCCCAAGCCAACCATTTCTTTTTTTCATTTTCAAACTCGTATATTAAGTTAGGTCTAATCAATTCCTCTATCGTTTTTCCACTAACTCCTATATACATACTATCCGTGTCCATCTGTATTAATTCAGAGTCTTCTCTTTTTATGTATTTGTCTAGAAATTCGTAGTAAAATTCCAACATTCTCAATTTAGCTAGTTGATAAACAGCTATTCCACAGTGGAAGGGGCTCTTTACTGCACACGGGGGTTTTCGGGAAGATATTTTGTACGCATCTCCTATCTCTTCCAAATCGCCAAAGAATGCAGATCTTAATGCTTTGTCAACACAGGTTTCGTCTTGTGTATATGTCGTATTTAAATGTCTCTCTTTTGCCTGTATCATTTTTCCACAATACGAATTACCTAATAATTTCATTATTTCAGCCACCGGTTCCTTATTTGGTTGTACATCCCCCGTTCGTCTTGCGGCTGTAACTTCTTTCGCGAACCATTCGAAGGGTTTACCACTAATATAATCTATAACACGATGAACTGCCGTTATATCTAGGCCGCGTTTTAAATACCATTTCAATAGTGGCGCGTACAGCAGTACTTTGGTGGCCGACACAGATCCCACCAATTTTCTTCCATTTCCTCTAGTTCTTCCAGTATCTTCCAAATATTTTATCATGTGTTCTGGAACCTCATCAACATCTACTTCTCTGTTTATAAATATTGGGGACATTTCAGAAAACTTATCATTTAAGTTGTGTGGAACTTCTATATCCACCTCCGCAAACCCAAACCAGTCTCCGGATAAAACTCTTTTACAAACTTTTTAATAACTTTAGGATTATGTGGGGAATCTATATGATGTATTGTTTCTTTTCCACACGGCATATCTTTATTTAACGTAGATAAATATAACGCGTTTGCATCATACCCGAAAATAGCCTTACACGGTTTGTTAATTCCTGTGGAACTAATCTTTGAAACACCGGCTTCTGCATATCGTGTAAATACTATTGATGGACCACCAACTAGAGCGTCCTTCATCATTTCGTATGTTTCTTCTTTTGGTGCATATAGAGCATCCTCCGTTATAATCGTCTTTGAAGATTTTTGTTCTTTAATGGTTCCTCTCAATAAATATTGTATAGCTACTCCAGGTAGTGTTACCGCATCTTTGAAAATATCCACACCTCTGTGTTTATAAAATTCACACATTTTCTCCACCGCTTCTAGGAACGGTGCTACATCTGAATCGTTATCATATTTCAACCAATCTCTGAAGGTTTCCATATTCTCTTCTTTGAAAATGCTACGATATTTGCTTAATTCTGTTTCATCTATTAACATTTTCCCAGATAGTTTGGAATACAAATTCTCTATATCCGGTAGTCCTGGATAATCCAGCTTGTCTGTAGAATCGAACCACTCGTAAGGAAAGAAAGATTTCTGTCCTTTACAATCGTAGGCTTTTATCCAACTATCGTAACTTACACCGGGTCCTAGGTAAAGTATTACATCAAGAAATCTAAACTCTGGAGTAAATAGAAATATTGTTGCGTTCGCCCTTTTTCCAACCATTACTTTCTTTGTTGTTGATGACAGTTCACCTACTAGATATTTCTTTATTAAGTTTATATCGTACCAGAGACGTACGGCTATTTATATCTCTGATCGTACTTACTGCTATTAAAACCGATAACCGGTACTTGATCTATCCACTGCTCGATCTTGGTGATTTGGTGTTTACGTAAATGTTCTGTATTAAACCCATATCTTGACCGCACTTCTTCTCTTATATCTTTTCCCCTGACTTTCAAATCTTCTACGAATTTTTCTATAAGTTTTGCAGGATCTTTATCACAAATATGAGTTACTGTTCCTGATAAATTATCTCCTATACTAACACTTACCGAACGTGCTCGGCCTCGTATTCTAAACGATTACCGAGAGTTTTAAGTAATTCTTTAGAATTAGCTAGGTGGCTGGAGATATTTGCCTCAAAATCATATACTATCCGATATGGATAAAGAGTAGTGTCGCAACCGATCTTTATATCTTTACCCGTTCTTTGGAATTCGCATTCCCACATAACTACTAGGTTGAATTCTTTGCTTCTTCTAATAAATGTATCTCTTCTCATAGTGGATGCACGTTCTTTTTTTCTATGCTTTGCATGAATCTCGCACCCGTACCAGTAACAGCCGTGATATTGATATACGGTATTGTTTTCTTGGCAGTATCCATCTACTGGAGCTCCTAAAATCCATCGTTCACCCCCGTGTCCGCACTGTTCATGGTGAATGTGAATTCCCTCCTTCTTTTCCATAGAGTACATCCAATCGATCGCACCATAACTGTTAGAACCTTTTGGGTAGAACGCTTTCTCGAACGACGAACGCGGGCGCTCTAAATAATTACCATCACATATTACTTTTGTCTCACCTTTCATACATTTTGGTCCGTGTTCTTCATATTACTCGCTTTCGTGAATTTCTGTTTGCAATTATCGCAGGCGTAAATTTTAGATAGGTTTTTAAGGTTTTATTTTTTATCAGAAATGCGTGATTATTAAGCAGTCCTATTGTCATTGGTTTATTACCTAGTGCATCATAGTGCGCTGGTACCTTTTTCAACCACCAAACACCACCTTGTGTCGGTTGATATACTTCTATACCGATTTTAAAAAACTCTTCAACCTTTTTCAGATCTGAAAAAGGAATTGGTGAAACCACATTACTACCGGTATATTGTTTACTAAGTTCTTTCGCCCTTCCTGTACATCTGTCAGGTCTGATCTTTTTATCAAGGTGCATAGCTAAACACCTGAACAGACAAAGGTCGTCATTATATTTATCTAAAGAATACATACCTTTTCTATTCCTCAACCATTCTGGAAGTTCTCCTCCTGCTGCTTCTTTGGATTGTAGTCCCAAATCTATTCCCCTACTGCCCTGTATTAGCTTTACAAAAACCTCTACCCATCTTACAAACTTCCACTTTGTATTCGGTCTGTATATTTTATCGGACATTATTCGTGTTTGCTCTTTATCTGACAGCCATTTTTTAACGGTTTTCATTGATGATAGTGGTTCGCTACCACCGAGATTTTTGTGAAATATTATAGTTTTAGGTTTTCCCCCAATTTTATTGGATTTAGTTTCCTCCATATGTTCTAGCTTGTAAGAATATGAATATCTCAAATAAAAATTGGTTGTTAGATACGGAGCGAGTTTATCGGACATGCGTTCAGACTCGTTAATGTCAATGTTTTTACGAAAGGATAATGTAACTACCCGTCTTCCATTTTCTACCTTTTCCAATGTTTCATCATGAGCCCTCAAAATTTCTTCACCTTTTTCCACTATCGCGCGACCTATAGATATTTTCTTATTATTTGGTATTGGGTGACCTGTGTGTCTAATTTGGGACAAATTATTGGTGCTTGATGGTTTTATTACACTAGCCCTTAACCCCGCAATACTTTCTTTTTGAATTATGTTACCAACTTCCTCTGCTAGTGAGAGGTCTTTAAAGGCTCCTCGTTTGTGGGCGCGGGTAAACCGCTTCATAAACGCCTCATTCTTTGTGGAGTTTATCAGCTTTGTCAACCCCCTAACTCTCAACCGTTTACTATAAGTAATCCCTAGAGATTCGGCTTCTCTTCTCAAACTTTCGATTTCTGGCGTTATCATATTTTCTGTATATAACCTATTAAATTTATCTGTTCAATTGGACATCATGTTTTTTTCACGTCCAATTGAATATAAACATATACATATATAATGGAGTGTGAGACTTGTTGTAAGACGTTTACGCGTAAAGACTATCTACGAAGGCATCTATCGAGACGTAGAAAATTTCCTTGTGTCGCCCCACAATTTCAATGCCCCAGATGCCCTTGTAAATTCGTTAGTGCCCAAACTCTTTGTAGACATAAACAACTACGCTGCCCTGTATATAAACAACTACGCTGCCCTGTGGCTAAAGGTGAGCGGGGTAGACTAGAGCTGGTAGAATTAGTTGCTGATCTGCGAAATAAATTAGCTATATTGGAGGATAAAAATGGGGTGTTGGAATATAAACTATCACGCGCGGCACATTGAAATTAATTTTGCAAAAATTAGAAAATTATTTTCTACAAAATTCATAAATTTGCTGTCGGGAGACAATTTCCTCGTTAACCAATTTTTGTTTTTTCGAGGGTGGTGGGGGTAGAATAGAGGGTTATCAATGATATCACAGTAGGTGGTATCATTTTGACTCCCTTCCTACTACTATCATTTCCATATGAAAATAACCTTATACCACCGCGCGTCACTATCAGTAAAATAAATATTGCTAAATGATTATATTTGTATAGCGGGCACCCGTAATTTTTAGAACTGGTGGAATAATGACATAATTATACACTTATTTAATTCCCATAAATAATAGTTTGTGCCTACTGAGTGGGCATGTACCTTTAACTTGTACGCCATTGTTAGGCTGCCAGAGAGGTCTGATTTCTCTGGGATTGGTCATTGCTTGCATGGACTTCCGGCTGGCATAATGCACCTTTTGGTTGTGTGACCAGTCCAGCCCCAGATCAGTATGTGCATGGGCGCCGACGGTCCGTTTGTACTACTTTCTTGTGGGAAATTGTCATGCTCAATTTTCTGTCATAGACATCTCAGTTGTACATCTCTTTGTCACTGGATTGGAACGTGCATGCCAAATTGCATACATTGTATTACAATGTATTCCTTCTTTCTCTTCATTCAACCTGCCACTCAATCGAATTCACAGTAATTTCATCAAATAAAACAAATTGGGGAGGGTGACTTTTTTTGTTATTGAGGAAAAAGTACTTATATTTAAATATTTTTAAGATTTAATGTGCTAAATGGCCAAAACATCGTCGGCCGCAAAACGTGGAACAGACAGTAGTTATTCCTCTAAGTCTTTATTACACTCTTGCAAATTATTTGCACGGGTTTCGCTGTGAGAGAAAATCCGTAATCCACTCCATACAAATAATACACCGTAAGGAGAACACCCGTAATTGCGCGCCTGTTTTCTTGGAAACCACGAGCTACCATGCCAATTTTTTAATTTGTATTACAGTCAAAATAAAGTTATTTAAAAATTTGGAAAGAGTCTAGACTAATCTAGAATGTTAATGTGATTGAACACATTCCAGACATGCACTCACATATATCGGGTTGATAGAAATAGCTGCGCAATTTGGATTTCAAAACGTTTACACACAAAGTAACGTCAACACGCGGGAAAACACGTCATTGTATAACTATTAATGCGCACATCACAATTCATTGATTATAATCTCAAAAATAGACTAAATGTGCATATGTATCCGCCGTGGAAGTGTAATAAATAGGATATTCCATCGTACATGTTTGAATAGCGGAAATAATACTCTCGTGTCCGTCGGCGTCCGTGCAAGCAACTCGTTCGCTACGCTCACTCGTTGCTTACGCGGAAGCTGACGCACACTCGTGTATTATTTCCCGCTATTTAAAATGTACGATGGAATATCCTCTATTTATTCCTATTTATTTGATGATGTGCAATGATCATACCTTATAATATGTCGATAAACACATTCATTCAAAAATGCTTTGATTTAACGACGGCACTGGCTCGATGACCTTGCATGTCGGGACCGACTATTTAAGTCCCCATCCGATAGGACTAGGCTAGCACGAAGTTGTCTTGCTCAAGGACACGCCGAATCGGCCATTCGGAGCAGTCGATGTGGGAATTGAACCAGTGGTCTCCCGATCCGCAGTCCGACGCTCTACCTACTGAGCTAATCCGGTGACATTTATTCAGATGACGCATATTATCATTGCTGTAGACCTAAATAATTGTATAATGTTCTGCCTCATTTGCATATCAAAATAGGGTGATGCAACCGCGAGTCACTATCACTACTAAACACATATTACTGAATGATCTATCTCGTATTTTTTTGGAAACTGGTGGAATAGTTACACAAATAATACACTTATTTAATTCCTATTATAAAGAACATTTTACGCCTAACAGATGGGATCCAACCTTTAAATCTGTATACGTATACAGACTTTTACAATTTTAAAACGGAGATATCACAACTCACGTGACGGTATCTGCGGCAACGACACTGGGTCGCCCTGCATCACGTACTATACTGCCTCATGACGTCATCGATCGTGTTGTCTTGTTGTATAAAGCCAGAAGCACGTGACGTCACACCGGTGCGTGCTTAGCGATCACATGATTGACCGCGTATGTTTCGACATGGATTCCCGTAACCAGTGCCGTAACATTAAATAGAGATATTCTACTTTTACTTTTAAAAGTTGCAATAAAACACATTTTTGATATTTTAATTTCTGTTTCAACCATCGATTGAAATACTACTGTCTGTTCCACGTTTTTCTGCCGACGAACTTTTGGCTATTAAACACATTAAATCTAAACAATATTTAAATGCAAGTATTTTTTCACCAATAACAAAAAAGTCACCCTCCCCAAAAAAAATTGTTTGATGTTGATTTTATAGCGAAAATGGGAATTTAACATGGGGAAAAAGAGGAGGAAACAGTGGGGGAGGAGTCAAAACACGAAAACAATTGTAAATTTACTCCGAAACCTGTCTAGATAGCTTGGAAATGATGTAACTAAGAAAACAAAAGTTAGATTTTGAAAATCGGTCCACAAATAAAAAATTAATTATATTTAGCCCCCATGTTAAATTCCCATAGGAAAATCATTTTTTGGCAATAAAATCAATATTTGATGGAATTTCATCAAATAAGTTTTTTTTGGGAGGGTGACTTTTTTGTTATTGATGAAAAAATACTTTCATTTAAATATCTTTTAGATTTAATGTGTTTAATAGCCAAAAGTTCGTCGGCAGCAAAACGTGGAGCAGACAGTAATTGTTTATTTGATATAATGGTTCATTTGTCAGATGTCTATAAGCTGTCTTTGTTCTTGAATTGTCTAGCAGGTCCTTTAAAATGCTTTCTACGGCTTCGCATGTGGCGATTGCTTCTCTTAATTGATTGCTCGTGTACGACCTGAAAATCGACTGTATTGACTACATAGCGTGAAATCACAAACATCCGGGCAGGCAGCACACGTTGTCACGTGGTTTGTGTAGTTTCTCCTTTTCAACAGCATTTGCGCACACAAGCAAGTGGGTTGACGGCTGACTCCCGTTTTTAACTGACAAGAAACTTCTTCGTGAGAAATATCAACAGTAAAGGTTAGTAAATAGTATATTTATTGTTTCCAAGTATATTCCATCCGTTTAAGCATGTGCTTTAAGGCGTACTTCTTTCATAATTTCTTTCTGAATTGTGCCGGGTTGACATGACAGGAAAAGGCAATGTCAAAAAGGTGAACCATTTATGTGAACTTTAATTTATTATAGCATATTACAAGCTTAACGAGTAAATACATTGGCACTCCTTTGTTTGTTATGATTGGAAATACGGTACAATATCCTATGTTGAAAAATAATCAGATACCAGTTTGAAATCTCTTTGATTTAGAATGGTGACCTTGGATTTGAAAGTGGGTGGGGGTATGGTGACTGAAACTTATGTAAATTATATTACTGATACTTGTACATCAGCCACTATGTTTAGCTACAGGGTAATTGGTTATTCTTTGTATACTTTTCAAACACATTAAGTTTAAAAAATTGTTCCATTTTAAGCTTGTAAAACTAGTGTTTAGATGTAGAGGATAATTGGAGGTCAGGTGTTGACATGGGTAGCTTAGATAATCTCGGCTTTTCGGATGACTAACTATTTTGTCTGTCCTTTATATTACAGAGCTGCAGATAAGTTTTGTATCTAAAGAGTATTATACCCCCAGATTTCATATTCAATGTGTATTTTACTTTTACAAATGTAATATTTGATTTTCTTATTAAATAGGAACAAATGATGAAAAGAAATTAAACATTCACTTATTTGAGAGGGATGGATTGTGGCCTAAGGGCTAGAACACCTGACTTCCAAGCCGGAGGTTGTGGGTTCAAACCTCGCCTTAGGCATCAAAAATACTTTCATAGTATTTTTGCAGCCTGTGACCTTGTTCCGAGTACATAACTCTAATTACATTTCATTACATTGCACTACATAAGAGTTATGACGTAGTTGTATTTGTAAATGTGCGTTTTAAGGCAAGTCAAAATAATGGTGTTTTTTATACGTATGATGCTCAATTTACATATACATAGTGAAGTATGTTATACTTTATAAACCATATATACATGTGACACAAGTAATAATTCATAAAAATGGTTCTACACAGCAATTTCATGGATAAATTGAGGTGTTTACTCTGGATCGCCAGTTCTTACATTGCCCGGTGTCGGTATAGTTTCCTTCCTGCTGATCTATATATAACTTCGAGGGCGTTTCGGACCGTAACAGATTCGTTATTTATGTTTGATTGTTTTGTCCCAAGTTTAAACTTAATGATATATTAACAGTGAGCATGCGAAAGGTTCATATATCATATGTGATAAAGAATTTTCGCGTATATGTTGATTACGCAGTGAAAAATAGCAAGGTTGTCCCGAAACGGTTTTGGTCCGAGCTTGCTAGCGTCCGAATCGTTAAAATACTATAAATTACTGATCGAGGCCTCGGTATGTCGTAATGAAATTGAAACACTTTATATTTTCAATGCATTTTAAATATTAATTACATACTTGTACAAATTTAAATTCTGTAGTCTAAAAGTTGAGCAAGAAAGGGGTTTAATGGAGATATAAGAAGATTCTGTTTTCGCGATACGCTTATGTATTCATCATTTATATATCAAATAAAACAAATTTCACAGTAATCCGACCAGAATATGCCGTTCTTTTACGGATTTCATATTCCGGACAGCCAGTTTTTGCAGCCGTCACTGCATGACAAACTTCCCCTTATTTTGCTTACCACTAGGACAGATAAACAAAATAGATTCAACCAATCAGCATAGAATAGGTGTGGCTTCGTTGAATTCAGAATACACCTGTCCCAAAGTCCACTTCCCTATTTGCCTCCAGTCAAACCATCTGATAAGTTGTTTGTTATGCCGAACTATTAATGATCTCCGGCGGCATCTGTTTGATCGTAGCTACACACGCGTGTCACTGATTATTTCAGCTCAAATTCCATTTTTTTCTGGCTCAGCTGTCTGTTTAACGTGAATCACAACAGAATTCCGCAGATAGTCATCGCCGACGCAGGTGCGGATACAGAAATAATTGCAGGTCTAGACCTCCGCGAGAGCGAAGCTCGATGCGCATCGTAATGTCTGGGGTGCTCCCCCAGGACATTTTTAAATGGCAGATCGCCGCAGATGCGATTTCCTGACACCTAGGCCACGAAAAAAGTCATCCAACTATTCGAGTATTGTAGATTTTCTTCTCTCTTTTTTTTTGCCGGGGGGAGGGGGGGGACTGGACCCCCTCCCCCTGTATCCGCGCCTGCGACGATTGCAATCAACGTAAGTCCCATTTCTCTAGTCACCGTCACATATCACCAGTCACCGTCACATATCACCCACGATATGTCACATGTGACTGTGTACCTTCGGACATCTGCGTAATTTCAGGAAATATATTTACAGAAAATGTAATATAATTATTTTCCGTAAATGACGACAGAAGTTGAAAAAATTGTTATTTTACTTCACTAAAGAAAACTATTGTAGATCTAGATCATTGTTATTTTACTTCACTAAAGAAAACTATTGTAGATCTAGATCTAATTTTTCTACATGTATTTATTGAAATTACGCAGATGTCCGAAAGTACAAAATTTCATGGCGTTTCTCATTTGACGCACACCTGTCATTTGACGATGCGATATCTATACAAAAAGTCGTATCACGTTACGCGCGTGCCGTCTCGGGCCTCAAAACTGTGACCCCGATAATTATAAATAGATGTCACATGCTAGTCATGTGTGATCCATCTCCCGCCATATTGAAGACGCTCTGTTTACTTTCTGCTTCGTGTGAGAGCGAGCTTAGAATTTTGCTAATCAACACTTTATTAGATGAGTTTGTGATAATATTTTCGTGTCATATTGGAATATAGTCTATCAATAACAATATAGCAAAGTATGAATGTCAATGCCCTGCAGATTTTTTCTATATTTTAGTGCGCAAATTGTAAATGCTATTACGCACATTTTTACTATGCAGCGTGGTGTAACGAATAGGACAACCTGTTGCCTATAAAGCGGAATATGTGCAGTTACCTGTGACCCTCCCGTACGGTACGTACCAGAGTTACAGTTCCTCCGATCGCGTTCACCTGCAGAGTAGCGAATCGGATCTGATTCGCACTTTAGATAGTAATTATGACAGTTTTAAAATATCTTTCAATTGAAATTTGTGTTGGAATTAGGGAACGGATATAAACTAATACTTCTAAAGTAGTTTTTATCCTTGCAGAATATCCAGGGAATAACATTTTGTCTACTTAGAAACTAGGGTGCAACAACAAATATTTCATGTGAGTTTTTTGCTTAGAAAATCTCAGCTCTACGGATGTGTTTTACTATTTCATCTGTCTTTTATATATTTTGTATCCGTGAGAGCCGAGACCCTTATAGTGTAAAATTTAGTCACAATAACAGCCCAATCTATCACATGAAAGCAGGCGCGGATACAGAAATAATTGCAGGGGGGGTCTGTAATTACAAGTCGGCCGCAAGCGCGAAATTGTAAAGTAGGGGGGTCTTGGGGTCTTCCCCCAGGAAATTTTTAGATGCCAGATCGCCACAGATGCGATTTCCTGACACCTAAGCCACGAAAAAAGTCATCCAACTATTCGAGTATTGTAGATTTTCGTGTTTTTTTTTGCCGGGAGCAGAGGGGGGCTCCGGACCCCCCACCCCCCCCCCCCCCCCACCCCCCCCCCTGTATCCGCACCTGGAAAGTATACATACTTTGACATTGGTTATCCTTTTATTCCCATTTTTGTAAACCAACTGTAAAATGATCCTGTCAAAGCATCGGCCTATGAATGTTTATAACATTACTGGTACTGATTGGGTCTGTAATAGATTCTAGCTTCAATTTACTTAGTAGGTTTTGTGCATTGGTAAATTTATGAAATAATTAATGTAGTATGCTAGTTTCATAATTCTGACATTTACTTCATATGAGAAACACTCAAAATTGCTCATAATTAAAATTTGAAGTGCGAATCAGATCATATTCGCTACTCTGCAGGGGAATGCTATGGGAGGAACTGTAACTCTGGTACGTACGGTACAGGAGGGTCACAGAGTTACAGGCTGCAACTAAGTACACTGCAGCTCCATTATAATGCGATGGTCGGTGTCCCAAGATTTCAAATCATAAAATTTTGGGACATGCACAGGTATTGGTATCGTCCGCATTTCGGTTACCAACTATTGCGGGAATTCCATTAGCAACGGACCCATATAAATTCATGTCATTTGAACAGAAGTTAAAGTAATTATTAATAATGACTATGACATACAAACTTGTATTAATGTATTAAACATAGGAGTTATTTTATAAAATCATGCTTATTACGTTGTATAGTGCTCGCGATAGACGCTTATTACAATGTATACTGCTCGCGATCAACAGGCGCTTAAAAGGATTAATTGATAATAAATAATGATCACGTGTCCTGCCTAGTCATGCGGACGATTAGCTGTTGATACGTGCATAATCTCAGGATGTGGGGTCTCATGATCTATTGTTTACACTGCAACAGTCCTATTGATGAATGAAATTTACGATTTACGCGAGACATGATTGCCGTGGGCTGCAGTGTAAACAATAGACCACGTGATCCCATACCCAGATATTGCTGAATGTATTGTTTCAAATTGCACACAAACATGGTCAGTCTATTTATAGAACGTTAAATATTACACATGTCAAGTAAAATAGAGAAAGGCGACCGAACACGCAACCATTTATTAGCGACAATTATGTGTTAACACGGATATATGTCTCAGAACATTGACATTACTTGGTGACAAAAAGCGGTAGTTATCTTATATTTAAATGTGGGAACTGGTTCAAGAACCTTCTAAACCCGGTATGACATGCGCGGTAGTTGTACTTTGATGACTGTCAAAATCGCGTTTCTTCTTTTTTCTCTATTTTTTTGGGATCCACGAGAGACCCGCGTTATAATGGAGATTGCGCTATACGCGATCGCGTTATAATGGAGCTGCAGTGTATTTCCATCCCACTGGTCTGTCGGGTCAGACTTTAAACGGTGGTCCCGTCTCTATATGACCCTAGTTGTTGGTGGGACGTTAAACCCATTCACTTTTCACTTATTTAAGCTGCAAAAGCTCAACAAGGCAAATTTTCAACTTTATTACCGTATTTTCACGACTAAATTTGATAATCAAATTTGTCAATGCGTATTTGCTGTGAGTATTTTGTACGCTAAAGTAAGTGCGTAAAATACTCCCAATACACACCTTATCTGGAGCTCTGATGTTATCTGTATCCTTATACCAGAGACCCGGCCATTATAAATTATCGTTGGGTGGGTTTCAGTGGATTTTCAGATGTTTTCAGTGAAAAGCATTCTCATGCTAGCTTAGATAATCTCAGCTATACGGATGACTTGCTTTTATTGCATGTCTTGTATTATCTGTATCATTATAGCTGAGACCCAGCCATTATAAAACATGGTCACAATTAGCTGCACATTTTCTGCTTTATAGGCAACAGGTTGCACTATATCGCTACACAGTAAAAAATGTGCGTAATAGCATTTACACTTGGCGCACTAACATGTAGAAAAACGTGCAGGGCATTAAAGGTACATGCCCACGCAGTAGGCAGAAAATGTTCTTTATAGGAATTAAATAAGTGTATAATTATGTCACTATTCCACCAGTTGTAAAGATTACGAGTGCTCGCTATACAAATATAATCATTTATTAATTATCAATTTACTGTTAGCGACGCGTGGCGGTAACAGTCTATTTTGATAATGTGCGGGGACGACGACTTTCACATCACGGCTTGCGGTGCGCATGCGCAGTATACTACGCGCGCCAGTAGGCTTCCCAATATGTAAACAAGAATATCAACATGTCGAAACGTCCAGGATGGAAATTGTATGAAACGGCGTCGGCCAAAAAAAAGGCGAAATGTCTGAGGGACAGGCAGTACAGAGAGAGAGTGGTTAATATTGGCGACCAGATCACCAAATGGAAAGAGTTACGTGGAGATTTAGATTTGTACTCGAACAGAGATTTTTCTTCTCAACTTCCGATACTTCACTGCGCATGTCAAAATTGTGATATGATTGACCGTGTCACGTGACGCATATTGGTAAAAATAGCACGAGGTCGGAAAATACCCTTTCTGGTCGCGGCATATAAAATGTGATTTAACACGCGCCGTAATTGAAAATAACTCGTTAGTGGGTAGACAAATGGCTCATATAAGGCATGACAGTAAATGAAAAGTAGTAGTACAGTGTAACCTGCTGCGTGGGCATGTACCTTTAACGTTCATACTTCGCTATATTGTTATTGAGAGACAGTTCTACAATGTGACACAACAATATTACCATCAACTTAACTAATACAGTGTGTATTAGCAACTTTCTTAGGTCGCTCTCCACGAAGTAGAAAGTAAGCAAAGAACGCTTCAAATGCACATTTGGAAAGACTTCTCGGTGTCGGAACGCTTATGTAATGCAGTGTGATGAAATGTAATCAAGTTATATACTCAGAAATAACAATAACCATGATAACAGCCATTCTGTCCTGGCATTTATTTAGTGAAGAGCGAGCGGTTTAATATTTTGCAGTTCTGTTAAAACACTTGCACAGACCTAGCTTAGATAATCTCAGCTATACGGATGACTTTTACTATTGCATCTGTCTTTTATATTATCTGTATCCTTATAGCTCAGACCTGGTCATTATAAAATATGGTCACAATAACAGCCATTCTGTCATGGCATTTAGTGACGATACTTATTGGTATTTAGCGACGGTTTTATACTTCGCAGTTCTGTTAAAAAACTTGCAACTGTTGTAGACCAATGATAAACATGTAAATATACCTACTTTGACCTGCATTATCCTTTTATTCCAGTTTTATTCGCGTGGACAGAATGGGCTGTTATTGTGACCATATTTTATAATGACCGGGTTTAAGCTATAAGCATACAGTTGATGTAGAATACAGATGAAGTAGTAAGTCATTCGTATAGCTGAGATTATCTAAACTATTCTCGTGCCTGCCTTGACCTTGCATCACTTCTCTTCAATGTGCTTTCAATTTTGTTCCCCCTGTCACCTGACCAAAATAAAACACGTGTAAACCTGGGCTGCATATTTTCATTTATGAGATACCGGTCACATGGGTCACGTGACGCCATTGAGCATCGCTACTCTTATAATTTGCGATGTGTTATTATATATATTTATTATATATTATATATACATATATATTATCTTTCCAGATGTCGAAGAAACAAGACCTTGGGTTTGGCGAGAGCTTCGCAATCAGTGGTGCTGCTGCTATCATATCCAAGACGGCTGCTGCTCCGATTGAACGAGTGAAACTGCTAGTACAAAACCAGGATGAAATGTTAAAAGCGGGACGTCTTGATAAGCCGTACAAAGGTGTTGTAGACTGCACAATGCGAACCCTCAAGAATGAAGGTTTTCTGCCATTCTGGAGAGGTAACCTCGCTAACTGCATTCGGTATTTCCCCACTCAGGCTCTCAACTTTGCCTTCAAAGATCAAGTGAAAGCTCTCTTCAAGTCCGGCAAGGGTGAATCATACGGTATGAAATTCTCGAAGAATGTCATGTCCGGTGGTGCAGCTGGAGCCATGTCCTTGGTGTTTGTCTACTCCCTCGATTACTGCAGAACCAGGCTCGCCAACGATGCCAAGTCGGGCAAAGGA
Organism: Conchocele bisecta; assembly: GCA_029237695.1. Taxonomy (NCBI): domain Eukaryota; kingdom Metazoa; phylum Mollusca; class Bivalvia; order Lucinida; family Thyasiridae; genus Conchocele; species Conchocele bisecta. The sequence goes on from CM055267.1 coordinate 30,830,077, forward strand.
GGAGGAGGCACCCGCCAATATTCTGGTATGGTCGACGTCTACAAGCAGACGCTGAAGTCGGATGGTATTGTTGGACTGTACAGAGGTTTTGTCATCTCGTGTGTAGGTATCGTCGTGTACAGAGGCTGCTATTTTGGTTTCTACGACACCCTGAAGCCACTGCTCCTGGGTGAAGATGCTGGATTCCTTATATCCTTCGCTCTGGGCTACATCGTAACGATCAGCTCTGGTCTGGTGTCCTACCCCATCGATACGATCCGTCGAAGGATGATGATGACGTCTGGACAAGCCGTCAAGTACAAGGGGTCCATAGACTGCGCCAGAACGGTCATCAAGAATGAAGGCTTCATGTCCTTAATGAAGGGAGCTGGAGCCAACATCCTCAGAGGTGTCGCGGGCGCTGGTGTGCTGTCTGGCTTCGACATTTTCAAGGGCAAATATATTGCCTGGCGTCTTGGTTCAAAATAGTATTTAGATTTTTTTCCTAATAAAAAAACAAAAAATTAAAACTGAAGACGTTCATAGGAACTAATGTTGGGTGTGTGGGTGGGGACTGGGAAGCAAGACTTACAAAGATTCTTGCACACATGTAAACTGTGTGATAATTGTGTTGAAATTTGTGTGTTTGGGGAACAATCGTCATTGACTACTCATTGCTGCTGAATATAAACATTACTAAACTACTGATTGGTCCTTGTGTGATATTAAAGCAATACACAGCTGTTATCTCATGCTGGTAATGACTACTTTCGATACTTTTTATGCCCTACCACGATAGTGGAGGGGCATTTATTGTTACACTTGTCCGTCCCGTCCTTCACCAACCTTGCAAGTCGTAAAACTTCTATACCGTACTAGCTACATACCTGAAACTTGGTATGTAACTTCCTTATGATGAGTACATGTGCAAAGTTTATTTCGATTTGGCCCTGGGGTCATGGATTATCTCCCATTTTCAACTTAGAATTTTACAATTTTGGCTTGTAGGTTGTAAAACTGTTAAACCCTAATAGCTACACACCTGAAACTTTGTAGGTATGTAGCTTCCTTATATTGAGTAGATGTACATAGTTGATTTCGATTTTTGATTCAAACCGCGGGTCCTGGATTATTTCCCACTTTTCGACTTAAAATTTGGCAATTTTAAACTACTAGCTACAGACCTGAAACTTGGTATGTAGCTTCCTTATGATGAGTAGATGCGCAACGTTTATTTTGATTATTGATTCGACCCCCCCAGGTTGTGGACTTGGAATTTTGCCTCATTTATTATCAAAGCGATATGTGGGGCATCCATGTTCTATGAACATATTTTCTAGTATGTTAAAGCTTTACATTTTGAATCTAGGTAGGTCCTATAGACCTGGATCAGGCTAAACAATATGATTGTACATGTATATTTTTTTCTATAACCATCTTTAGATGTGTGTTGAAGTTCATATGTTCAGTTTTACTAATTCTGTCTGGCTCAGAACACTACCGCTAAGGCAAGATTATCATTCCTTTAACAGCAACTGGGCTTAGAATGTGTAATCATTATTATATGATTCCATATACGTATACATTTATTGTTGACGGGTCGTTAAACACAAATAAATAAATACATTTATTCACTGCATCTGGTTGCTAGAACATTGCTGTCGCATAACTGGGAAATCAATTGAAATGATTTTCACTTACAATGTATATGTACATGTATTACATCTACAGCTTCGTACAGTTAGCTGTTCAATTATCCACCATATTCATGTAATAATGCAATTAAAGTGTGTATTTGAGCTCTACCTCTCCTTTATCAAAGTGCTGGCCCTTGCTGCTACTTTAAAAACATCATGGATTTATCATCCATCATCATGATGGTAAATGTGCAGGGCCTGAAATTAGCAGCTTTTACTAGTAGGTCCGGGACCTAACGAGGAAAAAAGTGAAAGGTCCGATGATATTTTGGAAGGTCCGAGAGGATAATCACTAGAAAACCGTGTCTTGTTTCGTGCGAAGCGACTCGTCACACCATGTGTAAATCCTCGACTATCGCCATAAATTATCTTTTAATCCGATAATCGGAACTGATTTAGTATCACCACAGAATGATGGTTGCAATTTCAATTTTATCACCGGTCCGGCGGACTTGTTGCTTGTAAAATACAAAGGTCCGACCTTATAATTTGCAGGTCCAGGACCTCGGACCAGTGCTATTTTCAGGCCCTGATGTGTAAATTTGCCACTGTTTTTTGTGCACAACTTCAACATGTTGGTTAAGCATATGTATTAAATAAAGACTTGCAGATTGAAATTTATTTTATAATGTACATATGTGCATCGAGTCCAATTATCCCCTTGTTGATATGCAGGGGAGGGGGATATAGTGATGGTACATATACGTACGCGTGTCCGTACAGGGAGCATGCGATGGGTAATTTAATGATCACGAGTCGTCCCGACCGGAGACCTGGTTTGGCCCTCGAGTACGTCTTGGGCTTTTTAGCTCACCTGAGCTAAGCTCATTGTTATCGCAATGTGTCCGTCCATCGTCCGTGAACATTTTCAAACGTCTTCTAGGTAACCATTGGGCCGATAGTCACCAAACTTCATGGTCATGGTCCTTAGGTAGGGGGATTACAAATTTTTTAAAATGACGTCATTATGTAATCCAAGATGGCCGCCGTCTAAAACTAGCACAAATTCTTTAAAAAATCTTAAGAACCGGCAACCGGATTTCGACAAAACTTGGTAGGAATGATATATGTACAATTCTTTCAAAGTTGTTGAAATGGTGACCCCCGGGGTCAAAAATGGGTGTGGCCCGTGGGGTCAAATTTTATTTTTGACCTAATATGGTCGTGTCGTATATCGAATCGAAGGTATCAACGAGGCGATCTTTTATTAGATTTCAAAATTCTTCACATGAACCACTTGGCCCATAGTAGCCAAACTAATTTATGGTCCATGGGTGAAGCTTTGTTAAAATGGAGGTCATCGCTAATCCAAGATGGCCGCCATCTAAAAATAGCATAAATTAAAGAATCTTCTCGTGAACCGCTAGCCGGATTTCGACAAAACTTGGTATACATGATCGATGTACACTGCTCTTTCAAAGTTGTTAAAATGGTGACCCCGGTGTCAAAAATAGGCGTGGCCCGTGGGGTCAAATTATATTTTTTTTTACTGAATATGGTCTTGTCTATATCAAATCGAAGGTATCAAAGAGGCGATCGCTCTGGTATATTTTTTGTCGAAATTGGCTGGTCATGTCATCCAAGATGGCCGCCGAAAGGTCAAAATGTTCTTTTAATAAAGATTTCAAACGTCTTCTCGTGAACCGCTTGGCCGATATTGGCCAAACTTCACGGTAATGGTTATTGGGTCGAGCCTTTTCCTTTTTGTTGTCGAGCCCGCTTGCTGAAAGCGAGACAGTGATCACAATGACGTCCGGGTGTCTGTCCGTCCGTCCGTGTGTGCGTGCGTACGAAATCTGCGTTAAAGTTTTTAAATACCTTATATCTCTGCATTGACTTGAAACTAAATATGCTTATTAGTCATGATCCATATATTCATGCGGCCCCTGTGCCCACGGTCAAGGTCAAATGACTTAGAAGCTGCGTTAAAGTTTTTAAATATCTTATATCTCTGCAGTCCTCAGTCACATTGACTTCAAACTTCATATGCTTATTAGTCCTCATCCATATATTCATGCTGTGTCCCACTCATGCGGCCCCTGTGGCCCTATGTCGAGGTCAAATGACCTATCTCTAACCGTACGTCAGATTTGCTTGAAACTTTGTATGCTTATTGGGCATCAAACTTCAAATAAATACACTCTGAGACCATCAAATGCCTCGGCGGGCTCGACATGCGGGCCGCGGCCATCCTCGTTTAAATGGTTGTCATCGCTAAATCAGTGATCCAAGATGGCCGCCGTTGGAAAGGTCAAATTCTCAAAAAAATCTTCTCACGAACCGCCAGGCCGATTTCGACGAAGCTTTATATGAATGATCGATAGTTAACGATGTTTCAGATTCCTTCAAATGGTGGCTCCCGGGTCAAAAATGGGCTTTGCCAAGTAGGGATCAAATTTCACATTTGACAGAATATGGTCATGTCCTATATCAATTCGAAGGTATGGACGAAACGATCACTTAGGAGCATTTTTTGTCGAAATATGATTACTTCATCCAAGATGGCCACCGAAAGGTCAAAAGGTCGTTCTTTTATTAGAGGTTTCAATTGTCTTCTTCATACAAACCGCTTGGCCATTGGTGTCCAAACTTCGCAGTTATGGTTCATTGATAAAGCCTTTTCAGTTTTGTTACAATGGCGGTCGTCGTTAATCCAAGATGGCCGCCGTCTAAAAATAGCATAAATTATTAAAAAATCTCACGAACCACCAGACCAATTACATAAAATCTAAGGATTGCAATAAAAAGCTAGTTGAAGCAACCTGTTGTGGTCTCCAAACCTCTCAAAGTTGTGTAAGATATATCTGTACATATCGCGAGACAACTCCTGCCCTGGTGACTTCTCAAGTTTGTCGCATCGACATTTTGTGCCTGTCGTGGGCTTATTTTGATGTATCTGTAGTGACAACTTTACATACCAGTATTTGCTTGATTTTTGTGACATTGCACAGGTGGGCGATATATGGCCACCATGGCCCTCTTTTTTGCATTTGAGTTGGATCTGGTTATACCCCTTATAAAAGAGTAATCCTACCGATATTACTTTTAGGGGAAGGTGCCAAGTGACTTGTGTGGTATGGACCTGGCACCAGGTCGGGTTATTCTCATTTCAGGGCTGAATATATATTTATCTCGATGTAAATATTCCATTCTGATTTTGCGATTTTATTTCTCATGTAAATATTCCATTCTAATTTTGGGGTTTTCCCCCCAATTCAGCTGGTTAAGATACGGTATCGAACCCGTTGGCCTGGCCTTAAATGACCTTAGCTGTTGATAGGCTGTTAAACACCAATACATCAAATTCTCATTGTCATTACTTCTATATCCCTTGAAGGATATCCAAAATATTTCAACACCGCATTCTTGTGGACAAATGCCACACATCCATACTGCCCTTCATATGACCTTGACATTTCGACCTTCAAAATTGACCTTTTTATGCCACCGGGTTTCGAAGAAACTGGTGGCATATAGTGTTTGGACCGTCCGTCCGTCGCACTTTTCGGTTAACCACTGTCGGTCTCAAATATGCTGCAGGTGGCATCCGCGTTCGACAGACGCATTTCTTGTTCACATTAATGTCGCCAGAGTTTCTCGATTCTGTCATAACTACTATATCCCTTGATGGATTACTTTGTATACGCCCATTTGAAAAATGGGATGTATTGTGTACATGCACTCGCCTTGTACGGGAGGGCAGGTACAGCTTGTCTACGCAATAACTCCAGTTATACTTGACAGATCGTAACCAAATGTGGTATACATGTTTACCACGGCAAGACGAAGAAGCCTATTGATTTTCAAAAATTTCTGATGACTTATCTTCCCTTGGTGGCCATTTATGATGTTCGCACTCGGGGTATCCTTGTCTACGCAAGGACTCAAGTTCTACTTCACCGATCGTAACCAAATTTGGTATACCGGGTACATGTTTATCATGGCAAGGTGAAGCCTATTGATTTTGAACAAATTCCAATAACTTATCTCCCTTTGGCGGTCATTTTTAGCTCGCTTGCACGAAGTGCAGAAGAGCTTATGGCATACCACCGTCGGCGTCCACAAACTTAACGTTTGGTAAATGCCTTATAACTTCCGTTTCCTTTCATGGAACACCTTGTTATTTCATACAATCATTCCTCCGATGACCCTCTATCATGCTGTAGCAAATCCATGACCCACCACCCAACCCTTACCCCAAGGTCAAGGTCACAAACTTGGCACATTCATAAACTTAACGTTGGGGTAAATTTCTTATAACATCCGTTTCCTTTAATGGAACGGAACGCCTTGATATTTCATACATACATTCATCTGATGATACTCGATCTTGTTATAGCAAATCCATGACCCACCGTCCACCCCTTACCCCAGGATCAAGGTCCCAAACTTAGCACATTCATAAACTTAATGTTGGGGTAAATGTCTTCCAACATCTGTTTCCTTTCATGGAACGCCTCGATATTTCATACATGCATTCCTCAGTTGGGGTAAATGTTGTGTAACTTCTGCTTCTTTACAGGGAACGCTTTGATATTTTTCATACATGCATTCATCTGATGATCCTCAATTATGCTACAGCAAATCCATGACCCCATGAGTAAATGTCTTTTTATAACTTCTGTTTCTTTACAGGGAACGCCTTGATATTTCATACATGCATTCATCTGATGATTCTCTATTGTGCTACAGCAAATCGATGACCCACCCCCACCCCCCCACCCCTTTCGCCAAGGCCAAGATCACAAACTTAGCACATTTATACATGCATTCCTCGTGTGAATAGCTATCATGCTTGAGTGAAGGCTGCCAACAGGCGAGCTTCGTTGTCTTCTGACAACTCTTGTTATGCCCCACAATGATAGCCTTGTCCGTCCGTCACCAACCTTTGTAACTCGTAACACTTAAACCAGGGGCCCGTTTCACTAAACTTTGTACGACTAAAATGTTCGTAAGTGCAAATTTAGGATCGTCTGGAAATTTCACTTGATGGATTTACATTTATTATATGCAGCCTATGCTCAATAAATGTAAATCCAATAATTGTTTACAAGAAAACATTGTCAATGTGAAATTTACAAGACTAATTTCATTTTACACTTACGAACATTTTAGTCGAACAAAGTTTAGTGAAATGGGCCCTGGGGGGTCTCATTTCACGAAACTTTGTATGACTAAAATGTTCGTACGTACAAACTTATGACGGTCTGTAAATTTCACATTAACACTGTTGTATGGTAAACAATTACTGTATTTACATTTATTGAGCATAGGCTGCCTATGTGCAATAAATGTAAATCCATCAATTGAAATTTCCAGACTATCCCGATTTGCACTTACTAACATTTTAATTGAACACATTTTAGTGAAACGGTCCCTGAAACTTGGTATGTAACTTCCTTATGACGAGTAGATGCGCAAAGTTTATTTGTATTTTTGATCTGACCCCCGGGTCATGGATTATCTCCCCCTTTTCGACTTGGTATTCTCAATTTTGCATTGGAAGTTGTAAAACTTTTATATCGTACTAGCTACAGATCTGAAACTTGGTATGTAGCTTCCTTATGTTGAGTAGATGCGCAAAGTTTATTTCAATTTTTTATTCGACTCCCAGGTCATGGATTATCTACCCCTTTTCGACTTGGTATTTCCCAATTTTGCCTTGTAACTCGTAAAACTTTTATACCGTACTAGCAGTGGGTGGTGGTCGGGCGAACGAGACGGCGTAAATTAACGGTAGGGTTTCCTCCTTATAGGAATCACTATTTGCCTGGTTTGGCCCTCCGGTAGTTTTTTGTGTTTGACTATTTTGTTACCTGGTAGTTGAATTGGGTTATTGCCCATTATAAAAGTAGTAAGATTATTACTGATCCTACTGCTTTTGGGAGGGGCCAAGTGATTCTGGTGTGGCGAGGACCTGACATCAAATCAGGATTATTCTGATTTCAGGGCTGAATATATAGTTTTTGTCGCGCCTGCTTTAGCAGAGGCGCGACTATAGTCGGCGCTTTTTCCGTCGTCGTCGGCGTTGTCCAGTTTTTTTGTAAGGCAAATGCGTTAAAGTTATTGTTTTTTCACAATATCTCTTTAACCCCTTGCCAGACATTGATAATATTTCACATCAATGTTTGTCTAGGGATGATGCTTCATTACGCACAACCCCACATCCAAATTTTGAAGGTCAAGGTCATTTGTTTCCTTGTAATGTTCACCGGTTTTGTAACAGAAATGCGTTAAAGTTATTGTTTTTTCACAATATCTCTTTAACCCCTTGCCAGACTTTGATAATATTTCACATCAATGTTTGTCTAGGGATGATGCTTCATTACGCACACACCCACATCCAAATTCTCAAGGTCAAGGTCATTTATTTACTTGTAATGTTCACCGGTTTTGTAACGGAAATGCGTTAAAAGTTATTGTTTTTTCACAATATCTCTTTAACCCCTTGCCAGATATTGATAATATTTCATATCAATGTTTGTCTAGGGATGATGCTTCATTACGCACACCCCCACATCCAAAGTCTGAAGGTCAAGGTCATTTATTTACTTGTAATGTTCACCGGTTTTGTAACAGAAATGCGTTAAAGTTATTGTTTTTTCACAATATCTCTTTAATCCCTTGCCAGACTTTGATAATATTTCACATCAATATTTGTCTAGGAATGATGCTTCATTACGCACACCCCCACATCCAAATTTTGAAGGTCAAGGTCATTTATTTACTTGTAATGTTCACCGGATTTGTAACAGAAATGCGTTAAAGTTATTGTTTTTTCACAATATCTCTTTAACCCCTTTCCAGACATTGATAATATTTCACATCAATGTTTGTCTACGGATGATGCTTTATTATGCACACCCCCACATCCAAATTTTGAAGGTCACGGTAATTTATTTACTTGTAATGTTCACGGTCAAATGCCTCGGCAGGCGCGACACTGTTTCCGTGGCGGAATTCTTTTGTTGTTGTAAATATTCAGTTCTGATTTGGGGACTTTCTCCCCATGTGTACATGTACTTGAAAATGTACATGTACTTGTACAGGTAATATATGGGATTTAGTACTAAACCCATTGACCCAGCCTTAAATGACCTTAGCTGTTGATAGGCCGTTAACCCCCAACAAACAAACAAATATACTGTACTAGCTAGTAGCTACATACCTGAAACTCTGTATGTAGTTTCCTTATGATAAGTAGATGCGCACAGTTTGTTATTAGCCAATCTATTTATAGATCGGCTAATATATTGGTCATACATCAAATTCTGAAAAAGTTTGTAGCAACCCTTTTCTCCGCTATTCGGTAATCTACGAACGCGAATTTTGCTGTATCACTTCCAAATTGCATCAACCGATAAAGTTTGCATTTTTGGCAATTATCTCCGTTTAAAACTTTAAATATAGCCAAATAACACAATTTTGAATACGTAATGAACTGAACGCCGGAAGAGATTGAACCCGGAAGTTGTTGTTGTTGAAGTCCATAGTTGGCTCTAATGGCCATATACGCCAACATACGCCGATTATTGGGCTAATTTAAAGCTTTTATTTATTAAACAGAACAAGTTTCAGCCACGTATAATCGCGTAAAATGTGTTTATTCGGCTAATTTATAATCTACCTCTGCTCAAAATCTCCTCCGACTCGGGATTTATCCCATTGGATCGCGTATGCGCGTCATTTGACGCTATAGTTAATATTCACAAAATTTTCCACCAATCAAAACGAAGAATTGCCCTTCTTAGCGAACTTTGATTTGTTTACGTATCATGCAGGGATGGCAGGGATGCATCCAGCACGCGCGATTGCGGCAATCCCCCTTAATTATTGTCAATGCCGCAAATTATTGATTGTCTTGCGCCCGACATCGCGCAAAAAATCACGGATGGGCCCCTTTTTAAAAGACCAGTGCGCACATTAAAAAAACGTAATTGACTATTTAAACGTGCTGCGTATTTAAATCATTGGAAGGCGTGCAGTTCAATCGAGTTTGTGCGGCCGTTGAACGTAAGCTTCGAGTCGATTTAAACCATTTAAATCGATAAACAAGGAATAAACAAGTGACAACGTTAACCTGTTATGCTCCATTAAGAAGTAATAAGCTTATGGCAAATCATATTACTTTGGGGCCGAGCTACTAAAGTGACTGGTGTGGCATGGAAATATTGAGTTCTGATTTTGGGAATTTTCCTCATCGTGGACCCGTTTAATGCAGGATAGTACAACCCGTTGGCCCGGCCTTAAATAGGCTGTTAAACACCAATACTCACTCGCTCATTCATTCCCCCCCCCCCCACCCTGAGACTCGGTAACTACTAAAATGCGGACATATATTGAACCCTGATTTGATCGGCTAATAACATCATGCTCTGCATGACTTTTCATTTCGATTTTTGATTTGACCCCCGAGTAATGGATTGTCTCCCCCCCCCCCCCTTTTCAACTTAGAATTTGGCAAATTTGTCTTGCAACTCGTAAAACTTTTAAACCATAATAGCTATAGACCTGAATCTTGGTATGTAGCTTCCTTATGATTAGATGTGCAATGTTTATTTCGATTTTTTATTCGTCCCATGGGTCATGGATTATCTCCCCCTTTTTAGCTCACCTGAGCAAAGCTCATGTGAGCTATTGTTATGGCAAAGTGTCCGTCATCCGTCCGTCCGTGAACATTTTCAATCATCTTCTTCTCCCGAACTGCAGAGCCGATATTGGTTAAACTTCACAGGGATGATATATGGGTGATGCCATTTCAGATTTGTTAAAATGGAGGTAATCAACAATCCAAGATGTCGCCATGTGAAAGTAGGTCAAATTCTTAAAAAATCTTCTTCTCACGAACCGCCAGGCTGATTTCGACGATACTTGGTATGAATGATCGATAGTTAGCGCTGTTTCAGATTTGTTCATATGGTGGCCCGTGGGTCAAAAATGGTCGTCGCCCGAGGGGTCAAATAGGGGTCAAATTTTATTTTTAACTGAATATAGTCATGTAATATATCAAATCGAAGGTATTGACGAGACAATCACTCTGGAACATTTTTTGTCTAAATCATATGATTACGTCATCCAAGATGGCCGCCGATAGTTCAAATGGTCATTCTTTTACTAAAGATTTCAAACGTCTTTTTCTTGTAAACTGCTTGGCCGATATTGGCCAAACTTAACTGTAATGGTCTGTGGTTGAAGCCTGTTCATTTTTGTTAAAATGGAGGTCATCACCAAATCCAAGATGGCCGCCGTTGAGAAGCAGGTCAAATTCTTAAAAAATCTTCTCACGACCCGCCAGGTCGATTTCGACGATACTGGGTATGAATGATCGATAGTTAGCGCTGTTTCAGATTTGTTCATATGGTGGCCCCTGGGTCAAAAATGGGCGTGGCCCGAGGGGTCAACTAGGGGTCAAATTATATTTTTGCCCAAATATGGTCATATAATATATCACATCCAAGGTATCGACGAGACGATCACTCTGGAGCATGTTTTGCCAAAATCAGATGATTACGTCATCCAAGATGGCCACCGACAGGTCAAAAGGTTGTTCTTTTACTAAAGATTTCAAAGGACTTCTTGTGAACTGCTTGGCCGATATTGACCAAACTTAACTGAAATGGTTTGTTGGTGAAGCCTGTTTATTTTGGTCAAAATGGAGGTCATCACCAAATCCAAGATGTCCGCCATTACAAAGTAGGTCAAATTGTCAAAAAAAATTCTTTTCACAAACCGCCAGGCCGATTTCGACGAAACTTTGTATGAATGATTGATAGTTAACGCTGATTCAGATTTGTTCATATGGTGGCCTCTGGGTCAAAAATGGTCATGGCCCGAGGAGTCTTGGTCAAGATGACCACTATGGAGGCTTTTAGGTGAGCGATACAGGCCCATTTGGGCCTCTTGTTTACTTAGAATTTCCCAATTTTGCCTGAAACTTGGTATGTAGCTTCCTTATGACGAGTATGCGCAAAGTTTATTTTTTATTTGACACCGAGTCCTGGATTATCTCCCACTTTTGAACTTGGTATTTTGCCTTGTTTACTATCAAAGCAATATGTTGGACATCCATGTTCTATGAAAAAAATCAAACTTTTATCTTTGTCCACGCAATAACTCAAGTTCTACTTGACATATCGTAACCAAATTCAGTATGTGTTTATCACGTCAAGACGAAGAAAACTATTGTCATCGATTGATTATATTGAATTATTTCCCAGAACTTATCTCCCCTTGACGGCCATTTTCAATTTTCGCACTCTGTACCCTTGTCCACACAAGACCTTGAAGGATCGTAACCAAATTTGGTGTAGATGTTTATCACGTCAAGATGAAGAACCCTATTGGTTTTCAGTGAGTTATCACCCCTTGTTGACTGGCCTTGCCTCGGCGGGCATATATTTTGGCGACCTTCAGCACTGTTATATTTCAATACACCATACTTGTGGAAAAATGGTACATGCCCACTCAGTAGGCACAAAATGTTCTTTATCGTAATTAAATAAGTGTATAAGTGTGTCACTATTCCACCAGTTCTAAAACTTACTAGTGCCCGCTGTACAGATATAATCATTTAGGCTATGTTCATATGATATGCAAATGAAGCATGAGTATTGGCAGAGTTATGGCCCTTGACAAGTGAAAATTGCATATAGTGTCTCTTTTTTTTTTTATTATCCAATATACAGTGGGTGGAAGGTGGGTGCAAGCGATGGGTAATTTAACGATCGGGGTTCATCCTTACCGGAATTCCGACTGGAGACCTGGTTTGGCCCTCACATACGTCTTTGGCATTTTGTATGTGACAGTTGAATCTGGTTGTACCCCTTATGTGAGTATTACGATTATTCGTAATCCTATTTTAGGGGAAGGGGCCAAGTGACTTTGGTGTGGTATGGACCTGCCACCAGGTCAGGTTATTCTAATTTCAGGGCTGAATATATTGTTTCTCGATGTAAATATTCCATTCTGATTTTGGAATTTTCCCCCCAATGCAGCAGGTTAAAACGGGATTGAACCCGTTTGCTCGGCCTTACATGACCTTAGCTGTTGATAGGCCGTTAAACACCAATAAACAAACAACATTCCATCAATGAAACACCTGCTACTCTTCTAAAAGCATCGTTATCAGGCGACAAGAGCTACACTGGTCACACATTCCATAAGCCCCATTTCTCCAGTCACAGCCACATATTGGATTATACTGGTCGCAAGCTCAATAGCCCCATTTTGTCTCTCAGCAGGTCGCATTATGGGCCGAAGGCGGACAAACTGCCTCAATATTCAGTTGTTGCAAGGTCCCTTTTCCTTTTCAAAAGGGACCTTGTAACAACCGAATATTGTGGCCCTTGTGCGCATTCACAAAGTTGGATTGGAATCAATCATTTTTCCGACAACACTAAACGTTTCAATCTGGAGCTATGCTGGTTGGAAACATTATAAGGTCCATTTTCTCAACTGGAAGCCCATTTGTGTCTAGCTAGCATGAACTGTAGTGCATTCATTGTACTTGTGCACCTACCTGTATATGTATATAGTGTGGTGACATTGGTGCAATTTCGCAATATCGGTAAAGGTCACTTTGTTGTGCAAGGGTATTTACTATTTACAGTGCTAGTGATAACATTTTGGACTGGTTGAGAAAAGCTGTCGTGCGATGTTTGTGACCAGCGTAATACCAGTAGCCCATTTCACCAACATTGCAAAGTATACTTTACTAGCAAAGTATACTTTGAGGGAGTAATCATTTATTTTTCCAGAAATGCATTATTTCACATAGAACTAACAAATGCATGTATTTCATGATTAAAAGTATGCAGAATTATTATACTGAATTTATTACATTATCACAGCCAAATTGGCTGTGATAATGTAATAAATTCAGTATAATAAAAATTAATAAATTTATCATAAAATTGAAAATTTCTCCCTCAAAGTATACTTTGCTACTAAAGTATACTTTGCAATGTTGATGAAATGGGCTACAGTACTAGTTATACTGGTCCAGTAAATAGGCTACAGATCTGTTTGGGCATCCTTGCAGTCCAATTACAGCCTACACAGTTCGTAATTCAGTGATTGTGAATCATTGCAACGTATTAGTTGTTAAGCTGAATATTTGAAGAGGATGAACAATTTAATTACAAAATTCTACCAAATTGGTTCAGTTACCAATCGGAAACGGTTCTAGGTTATATAATATACTTTTATATAATATTCGGTAATAGCGATAATTAAAGTATGGTACAAGTGTGAGCAGATTTTTATACGCCTGTTTATTTTGTATAATTCACCTTGTACAGACAGGCGAGCGGGCACAGCTTGTCCACGTAATAACTAGAGTTCACTTGACAGATCGTAACCAAAAACTGTTTATCACGGCAAGACGAAGAAGCCTATTCATTTTAAAATAAATATGTTGACTTATCTCCCCTTGGTGTCCATTTTTACTTTTCGCACTCTGTATCCTTCACCACATAATAACTAGAGTTCTACTTGACGAATCGTAACCAAATTCGGTATACATGTCTATCACGGCACGATGAACCCTATTTATTTTCAAAAAATTCTGACGACTTCCCTTGGCAACCATTTTCGCTCTCTGTACCCTTGTCGACTCAAAAACTCAAGTTCTACTTGTAGTATCGTACCAAATTCGGTATGCATGGTTATCACTGAAAGTTGAAGAACTCTATACATTTTATGTCTCATCTCCCCTTGGCAGCCTTTTTCAGTTTTCGCACGATGTATCCTTGTCCATGCAATAACTCAAGTTCTACTTCATAGCTCGTTTTGATATAGAAGAAAAAATAATTATAAAACAAGAGTAGACAACAAGTTTTGTTTCCTGCTCTCTAAGGGTTAAGACAGAGACATAAATACTAAACTAACTTAAAATCCTTGGTCAAGGGAAGCCATGTATTGAATAACCAGTTGGTATATAGATTGTATAAAACTATTTTGCTGTGAACAGGGAGGTAATCCAGGATTCAGATGCATATACTAGTACAACTACATGTAGGCAAGTTTCTCAACACGTTCTCAAACTTCGTACTGCAATTGTAGTTTGATTGACCAAGATTGAGCACAGCCTCTCTTCGGCCAATCAAAGTTCCAGATTTGGAGTACGAGAAATGTACCTGCTCGTAGCATAAACATGGACCCAGGAAGGTTGTATTTTGTCTGGGCGACTGATTACAAAACTTATGTTTCGAAGAATGTTGTCTAACCTTGTGCTGAGGAGACGATTCTCATGCACTGTCAAATATGTTTTGCCAAGGAATAAGACCAGTATGAAGAAAAACAAGAGGCCCATGGATGGGCCTTTATCGTTCACCTCGCCTACGGACCACGACTGAAATTTAACCAGTATCGGCCAAGCAGTTCAGGAATAAATTGATGACCATTCAACATTTTGTCGGCCATCTTGGATGACGTAATCATCTGATTTTGACAAGAAATGCTCCAGAATGATCGTCTTCTCGATACCATCGATTTGATATATTAACACGACCATATTTTAACAAATCTGAAAGAGCATTAACTCCATCATTACTGCCAAGTTTCGTCAAAATCTGTAAGGAAGTTTGTCACAATCTTGAGAATTTATTTTTAAGAATTTGACGTTATTTTCTACGGCGGCCATAATGGATATGCGATGACATCCATTTAAACACATATACCATCCCCATGAAGTTTGGTCAACATCGGCCAAACGGTTCAGAAGAGCTTGGCAAAGCGTTGACGGACGACGGATGAAAAGCAGTACCAACAGTTCACTTGAGCCGTTGGCTCGGGTGTCGGAGCTAAAAACAGCAGCAGCCAAATAAACGAGAGCTGTAGGAGAACAGCACAGCTCGACTACGAGGGTTGTCGATGTACACATAGCTTGACAAACAAGGTGGCCGCGGCCTGCATAAAAACCTTAACCAAGGTTGACAAAAAACTGTAACCAAGGGAAATTAAGTAAGTAATTCTATGTTAAATGTAGGTCAATGTCGGATATAGGTCAGGGGTTATTGATGTACATCACTAGGAGATGAAGTTTTCCAAGTATGGTTGCTGTAGGCCCAGGAGTATTCCATATACAAGCTTGACCAAAAACCTTAACCAAGGGAAATAACTAAGTAATCCAAGGATAAAAGTAGGTCATGGTCAAATATAGGTCAGGGATTATTGATGTACATCACTAGGAGATGAAGTTGTCCAAGTATGGTTGATGTAGGCCCAGGAGTATTCCATATATAAGCTTGACTATAAACATTAACCAAGTTTGAGTACAAACCTTAAAGGCCCTGAACGGCTCGGTATTACAATTTTGATTTTTTCAAACACAAAAACATGTTTGGCAACTGATTTAGTACACAAAACTAACATATACTTCCTAATAGATACATCTCAAGTCTTGAGATTTACATCTTAATCGCAATGTGAAGACAACAAAAACTTGTTTTGTGTACAACTCGGTGCAAAATGTCAATATTGACAAATTAATTTCCGTAACCCAACGGCTTCGGCTCGGAAGCGAATCGATAAACTCCGGCTATCGGAATTCATCGGCCGCGAATCAGGGACTTGAGCAGTTGACCCGAGCGTCTATCAGAAAATCGATCGGACTTTGAACACGCACCTGCTGTTTGTTTATCAACAAATATTGATATTTTCATCTCATTTTTGTACCAAAATGAATGCAAACAGTTTCAAAGTGTGTGTAAATAGAAACCTGTTGGATTTATGTGTGGGAAAACCCAATAGGAGGCCAAATTCGGCAACTTGAGCCGTATAGGGGCTTTAACCAAGAGGAAATAAGTGAGCACTTCAAGGTTAAATGTAGGTGAAGGTAAAATATAGGTCAGGGGTTATGGATGTACATCCCTATGAGAAAAAGTTATCCAAGTATGGTGTCTGTATGCACAATATTATTTCATCTACAAGCTTGACTAAAAACCTTAACCAAGGGGAATTAACTAAGTAATTATTGATGTACATCCTTATGAGAAATGGTTGTCCAAGTATGGTGTCTGTATGCACAATAGTGTTCCATGTACAAGCTTGACTAAAAACCTTAACCAAGGTTGACTAAAAACCTTAACCAAGGGGAATTAACTAAGTAATTCAAGGTTAAATGTAGGTCAAGGTCAAATATAGGTCTGGGTTGTTGATGTACATCACTAGGAGATGAAGTTGTCCAAGTATGGTTGGTGTAGGGCCAGGAGTATTCCATCTACAAGCTCGACTAAAAACCTTAACCAAGGGGAATTAACTAAGTAATTCAAGAGGAAATGTAGGTCAAGGTCAAATATAGATCAGGGGTTGTTGATGTACATCCCTATGAGAAAAGGTTGTCCAAGTATGGTGTCTGTATGCACACTAGTATTCCATGTACAAGCTTGACTAAAAACCTTAACCAAGGGGAATTAACTAAGTAATTCAAGGTTAAATGTAGGTCAAGTTCAAATATAGGTCAGGGGTTGTTGATGTACATCACTAGGAGATGAAGTTGTCCAAGTATGGTGAGTGTAGGGCCAGGAGTATTAAAGGAGCTAAAAAAGGAAATACAATGTAATTAATATATATTCAGGCCTGAAATTGGAGTAACCTGACCCGGTGCCAGGTCCATAACACATGAAAGTCACTTAGCCCCTTCCTTAAAAGTAATAGGATTAGGAATAATCGTACAAGGGGTATAATCAGATCTAACCCTCGCATACAAGAATGCCGAAAACTTACTTGAGGGCCAAACCAGGTCTCCGTTCGGGATTCCGGTAAGGATGAATCCCGATCGTTAAATTACCCATCGCATGCTCCCACCCACTACAATATCCTGATCTGATGCCAGATATTTCATTACCAAAGCAGATCACTTGGCTCCAGGTGTGAATCCCTGAAACGATCGAAACCACCAATATTACTATAACTCAGTACTACAGTACAGCTAGCAACTGCACCACCTTAAGGAATAGCACCATGGGCTGTTGTGTTCACTGTCTATGAACAACATTTTGTCTTTTTAAAATGTGTGGAGTACAAAGGTCTCGCAAACTATAAACATACCAAAAGTTTTTCATACTACAGTAAACGCAACATCCCAAGGTTTTATTACTTGTATTTACATTGCATGTTCTGAAAGTTTGTAAATAACCAAATACGGCGTTAACATTAGGAATCTTGTTTTACATCATTTTGTCGCAATTCATAGAACAGTGACGTCGACAACGACAATGAACGTCGTGTAATTTAATGACGTCAAACAAACGTTAACGAATCCACGTAGCGTGTGGCTAATGTTTGTTTGTTTGTTTATTGGTGTTTAACGGCCTATCAACAGCTAAGGTCATGTAAGGCCGGGCAAACGGATTCGATCCCGTTTTAACCTGCTGCATTGGGGGGAAAATTCCAAAATCAGAACGGAATATTTACATCGAGTGTGGCTAATGTAATGTACTGGGATATAAACGCAATACCATTATGAATTTAAGGACGGTGTAAATATTAACCCTTAACCTTACAATGCTGAAGTAAAACCCGTCTTCTATTTATTGTTTTATTGTCCATTTTCTCATCAAGAACATGTTTTGACAAGATCCTAAAGTGATGTCAAACCATGTTTTTATTAAGTAGACACAATATAAGACCAGAGCAGACGACGACTATTAATGCTTTGCTTTGCGCATTCTAAGGGTTAACCCTTTCAACACTACAGACCTATAGCGGTGTTTGTAAACAGTGTAGATCCAGATGAGCCGGCTCATGACGAGCCATCTCATCAGGATCTGAACTTTTTGCAAGTAATTTTCATATTTTTTGGTAAAACAACACCCGTTTCATTAATTTAATTAAATTAACACAGAACTTTGCTTATATACGGCGCTATTATGTTTTCCCACAAGTCAACCAAACACCTTTATGTTTAGACAGTTTTCAAGTATTATCCCTAATTATTACCATACTTTTACCCTTTCAACACCAAGTAACTTAATAGGATGTTCCATGCCAATGTTTCACGCTATTTCATTAATTTTGTTCATTCAAATTATCCCATTCTTCTAAAAGGGTAATCTGTACGGCGTTTAAAATTAACAAACAGTGGAGATCCTGATGAGACGGCTCGTTACGAGCCGACTCATCTGGATCTGCACTTTTTGCAAACATTGTCTCTATAGAGGTCTGTGGTGTTGAAAGGGTTAAAACAACAATTTACCGGTATTGTATATATTGAACTGTTGCAATGATATCCAATTAGAACGTGTAGTTATTATGATGGGCAAATATTTGAAAGCATATTTAATATTAGAAGTGTATAATTTTTTGAGTCTTCATAATTTTATTCAATTTGCCTGCATGTATTATGTCTGTAAAACATACATGTTCTTCAATGCTCATATGAGGCAAGCCATGTGATTTTGTACCTAAGAACATGTGCGTTATCCCACAAAAATATTTACATAATGTACAATATGTTCCATAAATGAGTCAACAGCAGACAAAATTTTCAGTTTTTGAAAATATTTTTCATGAAAAGTTTCTTAGTTACAAAATCAGGTGGCTTGTCTCATGGACAGAATTCACAGTACAACCACCCTGGGTACCTCCCAGGGTGTCTGGTTTAGAGAAGTTCCACTGTATTCGATGGGAGACGATTGATGGTGATTTTAGCCAGAGGCCCTCCCAGGGTGTCCGGTTTACAGAAGTTCCACTGTATTCAACAGGAGACGATTGATGGTGATTTTAGCCAGATGACATCCGTCTGGTTTAGGGAGGTTCCACTGTATAACCTCCTACATTACACTCACAGCGACTTAACCCTTTGAACCCGAAATCCCGCTATATCGGTTTATGCAAAATGTGCAGATCCAGATGAGCCAGCTCGTAACGAGCCGTCTCATCAGGATCTGCACTTTTTGCAAGTAATTTTCATATTTCTTAATAGAACAAAAACACCCCCTTTTCATAAATGGACGAATCTGAAAATCATTTTGTGACCATTGGATTGGTCGGAACATTAGCATATCACAGTCCATTCCAGTTCCTTAGGGTTGAAAGGGTTAAGACTACACCCATGTGCCATACATAGAATAAAATTCCTGCTTCCCGTAGACTTACATGCAAAACATGTGTTTGATATCAGTCCAATTACAGTTGAACTACTCCGTACAAATAATTTTAGCTGCAGATTATGTAGAAATTAAGTCTGCTAAAAATAATATTTATTTGGAGGTGCAGCTCTGCGACATATACAAGATGTCAATCCTCAAACACAATATGGGCATTTCAAGATGTCACTTTCAGCATGGTCAACATTAGCCTCGATGGGAAATATTGAATTTTCACTTGATGTACGGGTAAATTGTCACATTTCACTATCCGAGTGTCAGAAATAAAATACATCACTGGAAACTTCAATCTATTCTACAGTTACTTCAAGGTAATTCAGGGAACAGTCAAAACTATTTCCCCCGAGGTGCTGTGGATGATCCGAGGCACTACTGATCGGGTCGTCCACAGCACTGAGGGGCAATATGTTTTGACTGTTCCCCAAATGACCATGAAATAACTGTTTTATTACTCAACCTGTAAACAGTGTATGTGACACAATGAATGCAAATTTTGCGTGGGGTGCGTCAACTAACTAAATTACGTTGAATTTAATTGTATGCCATAATTTTCGACAATAATCAGGACGTCCGGATTTTCAGGGGTAAAATAGTTTTGACTATTGGCCGGCCACGCGGAACTATTGCCCATGCAAGTCAAAACAGAGGGCATTAGTCAAATCTATGGAATATCAACTTATATAGGGAGTTGGGTAATAATACTGTTTATATCTGACACAACAAAGTTTCTTGAAAATTGAATAACAGATCAACTATTTATTTGCAATAAAACTATGTCCGTTTTGCATTTAAGTCTATGTGAGTTGAACAAATATTCCATATTTATGGCACGAGGGTGTACATGTAATTCCACATGTGGCTGTGACTGGAGAATGGGGCTTATATGTTTTGCGACCAGAGTAGATCCAAATCAGCCTGTGCATTCGCAGTCTGATCAGGATCTGCACTGTTCGCCATTCCATCAATGAGTGTGCTATTTGAACTACACCGGTCCGAAATCTCTAAAGCCCCATTTCTCCAATCACAGCCACATGAGACATGCCATGTGATTTTGTACATTCCGATATCTGCAGTGTCATGAAAAATTTACATACGGAATGAAATTCCAGTGGCTGATTTCATCAAAATTGCAAAGTATACTTTAGTAGCAAAGTATACTTTGAGGGAGAAATTTTCAATTTTATGATAAATTTATTAATTTTTATTATACTGAATTTGGCTGTGATAATGTAATAAATTTAGTATAATAATTATGCATACTTTTAATCATCAAATATATGCAGTTGTTAGTTTTATATGAAATAATGCATTTCAGGAAAAATAAATGATTACTCCCTCAAAATATACTTTGCTAGTAAAGTATACTTTGCAATGTTGGTGAAATCGGCTACAGATGTACAATGTACTCTGAAAATGTTGTCCACTTTTCAAGCTTGTAAACGTATTTTAATGAAATATTACACAGATGCCCGAAGGTACAACATCACATGGCGTGTGTCTGATCATGGTGTATATAAGCACATTATAGATATCACAGTGGACATCGGCTATTTCTTCATGACCTGGAGCACATCGTCGTGGCACATCTGGTGGTGTAGACCGACTCGCTGCGGGCTATACTTCGCACTCCTCCCCTGCAACGTACATGTACAGTCTGGGCTAAATGTGCCACTGGGTTACCTCTCTGCCGTTACTGTCTGTTTCATGAAACCTGACCAAATTTTACGGCTATATAAACAATGCAAAAACAATAGCCTTCTTTCTATTTCATGAAATTTGGTAAAATATTGATTTTATTACGAAAAAATGATTTCTCTATGCGAATTTAACATGCAGGAACAGGAGGTAAGGCGAGCTGTGGGAGGAGCTAAAAAATTTAAATATTTGGGGAAAAAACTCCGAAATCCATCTAGATAGCTCCGAAATTATATAACTAAGAAAACAAAATAAAAGTTAAATTTTGAAAAACGGTCCAATATTTCTGAAATTAGAAGAATTTCCTCATGTTAAATCCCCATAGACATCTTCACTCTGTGAATATGTCTATGGGGATTTAACATACGCAAATGTTTTGTGTAATAAAATCAATATTTGGACCAAATTTCACGAAATAATAAAAAAGGCTCATTAAATTTTGATAAAATTTTAATATTATCGAAAAAAAATATTGTTTTTGCATTGTTTATATAGCTGTAAAATTTGGTCAGGTTTTGTGAAACAGACAGTAAGTAGACAACTCAAACTGGCCCGGCTATTCTACTGGTATTATAATACTGGTAATTTGTTTAATGTGTTTAATGGCCTGTCAACAGCTAACGGCATTTAGTCGGGCTCAACGGGATTGAATCGCGTATTTCACCTGTACCCCAAAATCAGAACGTCGGATCACCTGGTCTATTGTTTTGTTTTGCGTCTTAGCAGCGCCCAGAATCAAATCAAATCAAATATCGAAATAAACTTTGCGCATCTACTGATCATAAAGAAGCTACATACCACGTTTCAGGTCTGTAGCTATTACGGTTTAAAAGTTTTACGAGTTACAAGGCAAAATTGCCAAATTCTAAGTCGAAAAGGGGGACCTGGAGGTCAAATAAAAAATCACAAATTTCAGGTCTGTAGCTATTCTGTCGCCATTACGATAATCCAAAACGATAGACATGTGATGCCATATCGTGATTTACAATGAAATTATATATTCAGTGATGAAATACGTGCCACCCAACAAACCGCATGTAATAGCAGTAGCAAAGCCCAGGCAGCTGGAGCTGTCTAATAGGAGAATGAAGGAAAGTTCAACCACCTGTGGATACACTGAATTGGCAATCAGTGTATACTTTATTACGTGGCTGTGACTGGAAAAATGGGACTTATGGGTTTTGCAGCCAGTGTAGTCTGATCAGGATCTGCATTGTCTGCCATTCAATAATGAAACTCCTGTCATGCTTCTAACAAGCGATATTGACCGTTATCAGGCTACCGCAGTGAGCTATTTGATCAGGAGCTACACTGGTCACAAATGCCATATGCCCCATTTCTCCAGTCATATGTTACATCGTCTGTTCAATGGACCACAGCGAGTTGTATCACGTGACTGCACATACTGATATGGGGACTATCGTGGTCGTGCTATTACAAAGTATGTATGAATACATGTGCATATCATTGGGCCGTCTGTCTGCTAAGCTTAGACATAAAAGGAGAGGAGCTCGTTGATGAGCCTACACAAAAATACGTGCATACACTACATGCACAGTGTAGTTATCTTAATTTCTTGAACCAAATTGACACGACATGTACAAAATGCATACTTACCCAAACCAAAGCATATTTGAAATCTGCAACTAATGTTCTGTGAACTGCATGGCACTGAAATAAATAGTATACAGGTATGCCATTGACATGGGAACAGTAAAAAGTAATGTTCCAAGATCCTGTGGACGGCAAGTTCTGATTGCCAGAAGCTATGGGCCAATGAATAGTTTTGCATGGTATCTTGAGCACTGACAGGCATTTACAATAATGCTCTGTTGAGAATATGTGTCAAGTCGGTACGAGTGTGTGGACAGTTGAGCTGTTTTCTGAAGGTACCTGTGAATGAAAATGTACCTGGGTGTATACTGATCAGCATTCTCAGGAAATATTCCTGAATTGCTGATGCTTCTAATAATGTGCCCAATATCAACTGGATCTAATCAAAATGGCTTAAGGTCAATATGTGAGCATAAAAATAGCCATTATGGCCAATGCAGTCAGATCAGTGTGTGCATCTATATAGTACAGTGGAACCTCTCTAAACCGGACACCCTGGGAGGTCCCCAGTACAGTGGGAGGTCCCCAGTACAGTGTGGGAGGTCCCCAGGGTATCCGGCTTAGAGAGGTTTCACTGTAAATCAGGCATTTGATCATTTTGGGCCATAGGTGTGTGCTATGCGATCACGAACAGACATTATCACCCGAGATAAATGACCCAGAAACTCGTCAAAAATAAGATCAAATGTGTTTTCTTGGGGTCCGGTTTAGAGGGTTTCCACTGTATGATCCTCTCTGAAGCTACTACTTCAGTTCGTATCGGGCACTGCAGGAGTGCACTAGCAGATCGGGCAATGATCAGGGGCCCGTACGACTAAAATGTTTGTAAGTGCAAATTTAGGATCGTCTGGAAATTTCAATTGATGGATTTACATGTATTGAGCATAGGCTGCATATGCAGCCTATGCTCAATACATGTAAATTCAATAATTGGTTACAAGAAAACATTGTTAACGTGAAATTTACAGACTATCATAATTTTGCACGTACGAACATTTAGTCGTACAAAGTTTAGAAACGGCCGCCAGACTGTAATGTAATCCCCATTTCTCCAGTCTCGGTGAGAAATAGGCCCTGACTTACCACATGCTCCACTGTACAGCCGCGCCGCAAAATCAGACCACCTTCAAAGTCGGGCGGTTCTAAAATTAAAATTAATTGCCATTAAAAGCTGATGATAATTTCATAACAAATCTGTGTCATTTTCGATAGAACATCACAAATATCTGATCTGGGGTAGATTTACTAAACATTCTCTGGCACAGTGGGGTCACAAATGCTACCGTTCTATATGTACAGGTTGCTAATTATGAATATATGCTAACTATCTGCTCACATCCAATGATGTATCACTTTCATAGTGACAACCAAAACTGAGAAACTAGGGTGTCAAGGTTTCTTGAATTAGGACTTTATCGGGGATATAAACTTGGAAAAGTCGCGGGAATACTGGACGAGGCCTACCGGCCTTCGTCCAGTATTCCCACGACTTTTCCAAGTATATATTTTTCTTCCATTTCAGTCAGTAGTAAATATAATGGTGAATTACACCACTCGGTCCTGTAGAGCAGTAATAGTTTATACCACTCTTGTGTTTACCACATAATAATAATATTATGAAGAAATGACGTCAGCAACGTTGCAATGACGTGTTTCCTATGACCAATCAAATTACGTTCTTGAACACACCCTATCAATCATGACACAGTCACCTTCACTATGGCCCGGCTCCGGATATTAATTCGCACAACTCTTGGGCCATATTTTAAGCTTAATTGGCCTTGTTTTTATAATAAAGTATCATGTGTGAAATGTAAGAAAATGTTTATTTAACCAGGTGAGGTGGTTATATTGAAATAATGCACATGTGATTAGTCCTATCGCTAAAAAAACTTGGTTCGCTACGCTCACTCATTTGTTTAGCGTATGAACACAATAACTTGTGCATTAGTTCACGATAAACAGCTCAGCCGGTTAAATTAACGGTATGTAATTTACAATAAATTATTGTGTGATCTGGTCAAAAATTTGCCAGATTATCAATCAATGAATCATAGAAACACAAGCAAAGTGACTACATCATGATGCTGGATACATCATTGAGCCACAGAATGGACAAAGGACATACCGGTAATAAACATTTGCAGCAATAACGGACCTTGGTGCTTAACCCTTACACTGCTGAATTAAATTTTTGTCGTCTGCTGTTTATTTTTTTCTTCGATTTTTCTTATCAAAAACATGCTTCGACAGCATTTGAGAATCATTTCCATTTCTAAAGTGCTGTCAAATCATGTTTTTATCGAGAAAGAAGGTCAAATATAAAGCAACAGCAGACGACAATGTTCGTGCCGAGTACGTTTTTGATAAGAAAAATCGAAGAAAAAAATAAACAGCAGACGACAAGGTTAAAGGGGCATGTCAGGATTTTTTGAAGAAAAAAAAATACTATAAAAAATAGTTTTCATGATGGCCCCGTGTAAAGTGGTTTAATTGAAGATACATGATGATACTAGGACCACTGGGTTGTTTCTATTTTCAACCATATATGTACATAAATATCGGATTTCCTATCTTGTTGTGTTCAATAAGATGGAAAATCTGATACGTATGTACCGATATCGGTGAACATTCAATTAAATCACTTTCCACATTTTTTTTGTATTATTTTTTTCTCAAAAAATCCTAATTTTTTTCTCAAAAAATCCTAATTTTTTTCTCAAAAAATCCTATTAAAAGAAAAGAAATTTCAGCGGTCCTAGTATCGTCATATATCTTCAATTAAACCACTTTACACAGGGCCGTGATGATAACATGTTTTTATTTTTTATAGTATTTTTAAAAAAAATCCCGATATTCCCCTTTAACCCATTATAGACCAGATACAATATGAATTACATTGCTAGGAGGTTTTTTTAGAATTTGTTTCGCCATTTTCTCTATTTCTCGAATGTTTATATTGTTACCACTCATCTGAACTGTCGACGGTTCAGATGAGTGGTAACATCATATATATTTATGGAGAAATGAACTAAATAATAAAAAAATTTCAATAAGGAAGTATTTTATCCTTGGACTACAAAGGGTTGAGCACATTCAAACAATCTTAGTATTGTTTATGCTGACGACAGTAATGCCAATGGTGAACAACATCGGTCATGATCAATATACACTGTTGGAAGATCCATTTTGTCCGCCAGTGCCCAAGTGATTGAAGCAAAATGCACGTATACATGTATAACATCAATCCTTACCGCCTCTCTTCTTGGTATAGACTCGGACTAGAGCTAAAGATTCCCACACTTTCTCCAACAAGTAATCAAGGTTCAACTTCATATTACAACTGAATAGGAAATGTAAATAGATCGTTATAGGAATGAATGGCCTTTTTGTGGAATTTATCGGGGTATAAACTTGGAAAAGTCGCGGGAATACTGGACGAAGGCCGGAAGGCCTCGTCCAGTATTCCCGCGACTTTTCCAAGTTTATATCCCCGATAAATTCCACAAAAAGGCCATTCATTCCTTATAATTCCAGCATTTGAAATAAATTCATCAAGAAAATGTGTTTATTTTCCATTTTCTTAAGAATTATTTTAACTGCGCCTCACGGTTACAGAAAGTAGTTCGGCATGGGAGTTTACTGGGATATAAATTTTGGACAGAGACTTGCTACTTGCCAATCAAGTGTTAGGGAATTGTGTAAATATTTTTGTGCTGGAATTATTAAATGGTATAACAGTACAACAATGGTCATTTGAGATACACCGTGTGATTTTGTACCTTTGGACGTCAGCGTAGTTTCATGAAATTTGTTTACAAAATTTACAATACTTTCCGTACATGCATATTGTGAACATTTTGTCAACTTGACTTTATTTATGAAAAATATTGTAAATTTTGTAAACATATTTATTGAAATTACGCAGATGTCCGAAGGTACAAAATCACATGGTGTGTCTCATTTGTTATATGCTATATTTATACCCACTTTTTTGGGAAAAAATGGGTATATTGTTTTCGTCACGAGTGTCCGTCCGTCCGTCCGTCACGTTTCTTGTAACTTGAAAAACTTTTTCACCTTCATACCTACACGCCTGATATTTGGTATGTAGCTTCGTTATCATGTGCAGATGCGCAAAGTGAATTCGGATTTTTGATCCGACCCTCCATCATGGATTATCTCCCCCTTTCGGACTCAGAATTTCCCATTTTTTCCTTGTAACTCAAAAAACTTCTTCACCTTCATGCCTACGCGCCTGATATTTGGTATGTACCTTCGTTATCATGTGCAGATGCGCAAAGTGAATTCGGATTTTTGATCCGACCCTCCATCATGGATTATCTCCCCCTTTCGGACTCAGAATTTCCCATTTTTTCCTTGTAACTCGAAAAACTTTTTCACCTTCATACCTACGCGCCTCATATTTGGTATGTAGCTTCGTTATCATGTGCAGATGCGCAAAGTGAATTCGGATTTTTGATCCGACCCTCCATTATGGATTATCTCCCCCTTTCGGACTCAGAATTTCCCATTTTTTCCTTGTAACTCGAAAAACTTCTTTACCTTCATGCCTACGCGCCTGATATTTGGTATGTACCTTCGTTATCATGTGCAGATGCGCAAAGTGAATTCGGATTTTTGATCCGACCCTCCATCATCAATTATCTCCCCCTTTCGGACTCAGAATTTCCCATTTTTTCCTTGTAACTCGAAAAACTTTTTCACCTTCATACCTACGCGCCTCACATTTGCTATGTAGCTTCGTTATCATGTGCAGATGCGCAAAGTGAATTCGGATTTTTGATCCGACCCTCCATCATGGATTATCTCCCCCTTTCGGACTCAGAATTTCCCTATTTTTCATTGTAAGTCGAAAAACTTTCTCACCTTAATACCTACATTTCTGATATTTGATACGTAGCTTCGTTATGATGCGCAAAGTGAATTCGGATTTTTGATCCGACCTTCCATCATGGATTACCTCCCCCTTTCGGACTTAGACTTTCACTATTTTTCCTCGTAGGTCGAAAAACTTTTTCACCTTAATACCTACGCGTCTGATATTTGCTTCGTAGCTTCGTTTTGATGTGCTGATGCGCAAAGTGAATTCGGATTTTTTATCTGACCCTCCATCATGGATTACCTCACCCTTTCGGACTTAGCATTTGGGGAAAGTGGGTATATTGCGATGGCGCGCCATCGACTTTTTCTAGTTACTAATGTTTATACTCGTAAATAAATAAATAAATAAATAAATAAATAAGTTGTGTGATGGCCAACATTTCTATGAGAACATTTCTGAGATCATAAATATGACAGACTAACAAACTGGAGCTTTATATGAGACACGCCATTATACACAAATTCAGGGATTCCGCTGGGGAAAA
Source organism: Conchocele bisecta (assembly GCA_029237695.1). NCBI lineage: Eukaryota > Metazoa > Mollusca > Bivalvia > Lucinida > Thyasiridae > Conchocele > Conchocele bisecta. The sequence continues at coordinate 30,858,562 of CM055267.1, forward strand.
TAAAAAAATCACCACTTCAAAAAAAATAAAACAATTGGCGATAAAAAATTACAATTTTCGAAAAATAAATCAATTTTTTTATCGCCAATTGTTTATTTTTATCGCCAATTGCGAAAGTGGTGATCGCCAGCGGAATCCCTGAAATTATCTGAAAATTTTGTCAATTGTTTACACCATTTAAGGAAAATAATGTAAATTTTTGTAAATTACGCAGATGTCCGAAGGTACAAAATCACATGGTGTGCCTCATATGGCATTTGTGACCAGCCAAGTTACTGATCTGCTAGCACACTGCAGCAGGCTAACATGGGTGAATACTGTTACATACAAGTAAGAAGAATACCGTAATAACCCTAAATATTTGGACACTATTTATTCTAGGTAACACACATTACTGTATGGTTTCTCACAGCAAGGAATGTCCAAATATTTGTTGTTGGTATGGCAGTACTTGTACTGTAATGTATTTGGATACAATTTGTTTTGGGAAACTCCTAGTGGTTTCCAAAACATATGGCATCCAAATATGTATGTCTATTATGAAATTGTGGATAATACACACTGATGAGATGGTGTTAACCCTTACACTGCTGAATTAAATTTTGTCGTCTGCTGTTTATTTTTTATTTTTCTCGTCAAAAACATGACTTGACGGCAGTTTAGAATCATTCCCAATGGAAATGATTCTAAAGTGCTGTCAAACCATGTTTTTATAGAGAAAGATGGCAAAATATAAAGCAACAGCAGACGACAATGTTCGTGCTTGGCAATCAAACGGTTAATAGTTGAATTGGGCCAACTATTTGTTAAGTAATAGCTATCAGTGTAGGCCCAAAGTGTACGACTGTGTAATCTGAACTGGGGCTCCAATTGCTCTGTCACAATACACAGATGGGTAGAATGCAAAAGTTCCTAGAAACTGACCTTGCAACAACAGTGTTGGGTACCCTGGCTAATCTGTCAATCTCTTCTATAGAGATCTGATCTATCTTGTTATAAACCTGCAAGGAAGACAAGGTGCATGATCACGCAACGTCGCCCACTCCAAAGTAAGTATTATTTGATATTTTCCTTAATATGCAACGGATTTTGATGAAATATGACGCAGCAAACGCGTCTTCATGAGATACATTTGGTGGTCCAGAGAGTTTGGCACAGACTTATGTCGTTTTTGCAAAGAATTGATTTCCGGGTCGGAGATACGGAAATCGATTCTTCGCAAAAGCGACAGAAGTTTGGGAGAAAATACAGAGACCACCAAATGCAGCTTAACAAGAAACGTTTGATGCGCCATATTCCGTTACGTAATAAGGACACTATAAAAGAATACGTACTTTGAATCGGTACTTGTTTTTGTTGTTAGTACCACGTGATCATACACCTTGGAAGAGATCAATGTCCATTTGTTCGAGTGAGCCATACTACTAATGCTGCCCTCATTTTGCGAGGGTGCTCATGCACAAGAAACGGTTGGATAAGTATTTGAAGAGACAGTGCGGCATAAACATTAATACATATATAAATGAACGAGTTGAAATCCAATCTGGACGACTGGCAAATTAAGAATTTGTCGAGGCCTGAATGTTTTGAAACTCAGTAGGATTCTAAGTATACCGAATTTGATTACGAACCATCCATGCAACATGAATACATAACACTGGTGTATAAAAACTGTTACGGACAAATGTGCATGGACGGAAGTAAAACATAAATCCCCTACCCCGATAAATTGGCAAGAAACAAAACCTCTTTATTCCACCTTTAGATTAACAGAGATTAATATAATAAATATGTTGTTTTTTTGTGAACATGTTTTCATCCCCCCCCCCCATAATAGGTCTGTGGTGGGTCTGGGACATCCCCCACAAACTGTACAATGTCATCATGTTAAAATGTGCCTGTGTACATGTATATAAGTGCATGTATTCTAGGACACATATTTAATATAATAAATGTTGGCATACTCACGTAGAGACAGGGCATGTATACCCGGTTACCCATCACTACATCCAGAAACTCGTCTGTAGTGCAATCGTCCCGGAACAAAACCTCCGCATTGAATATTTCTGACACGACAGTCAAGGAACACAACATAAACAGACAGCTGAGTAACTCTCAATATAGGCATGATAATTTAAAAATAGTTTCTTCATTTTTCTTATTTCAAAATGTATTTTGTACCATTTACTCCCTGCTCTGTACTCAAAATCAGGCTGTTTGATTGGTTTACTGCCTGCAATGTACTCACAATCAGACTGTTTGATTGGTTTACTGCCTGCAATGTACTCAAAATCAGGCTGTTTGATTGGTTTACTGCCTGCAATGTACTCAAAATCAGGCTGTTTGATTGGTTTACCTGCTGAATTGGTATCATCACGGTGTTTAATTGGTTTACTGCCTGCAATGTACTCGAAATCAGCTGTTTGATTGGTTTATTTACTGCCTGCAAAACAGGCTGTTTGATTGGTAGCCTGCAATGTACTCATCGTGATTGGTTTACTGCCTGCAATGTACTCGAAATCAGGCTGTTTGGATTGGTTTACTGCCTCCTCAATGTACTCACAATCTGGTTGATTGGTTTTACTGCTGCCAAATGTACTCAAAATCAGCTGTTTGATTGGTTTTTACCTGCTGCAAAAACAGCTGTTTGATTGGTTTACTGCTGCAATGTACCGAAAATCCAGGCTGTTTAATTTTTTTGTTCTTTTTTACTTGCCTGCAATGTTCTCGAAATCCCATGGCTTGATTTGTTTACTTACTGCCTGCAATGTACTCACAATCAGGCAGTTTGTTTTTTGGGTTTACTTTTTGTTTTGCAATTGTTAAACTAAAAAAGCCTGTTTCATTTGGTTTATTGCCTGCTGTTACTTAAAAAATCAGGACTTGTTTGATTGGGTTTACTTTTGCTGCCAATGTACTTTCATCAGGCTGTTTGATTGTTTTTTTTTTACACTGCCTGCAATGTACTCGAAATCAGGCTGTTTGATTGGTTTACCCTCCACAGCCTGTTTGATTGGTTTTTACTGCCTGCAATGTAACTCGAAAATCCGGCTGTTTTGATTGGTTTTTACTGCCTGCAATGTACCACTCAGGCTGTTTTATGGGTTTAACTCACTGGCCTACAATGGAACTCCAAAATCATGGCGTTTGATTGGTCGAGACTGAGCAGCAGTCTCAACCAATCAAACGGCCTAATTTCAAGCATAAGGATGGAGTATGTACTCAGAATGTTTGATGGCCTCAGACCCAGGTGAGGATACTGTATTCATGCAGGATGAGCTGCACCATCTTCTCGCTAGTCTTCGTCAGCGGCACTGTCGAATTGAATGAGAAGCCACCACCCTTCTTTTGCTGCAAATCAAATAATAGTCTAGATCCTGATATGTGACTGGAGAATTATGTATTTATTTAATGGTGTTATCTTGGATGACGTAATCATCCGATTTCAGAGCTATTGTCTCCTCAATACCTTCGATTTGGTATACAACATGACCATATTTGGTAAAATGTGAAATTTTACCCCTAATTGACAGCCGGGCCTCGTCCATTTTTGATCCCAGGGTCATCATTTGAACAAATCTGAAACAGCATTGACTATCAATCATTCCTGCGAAGTTTCATTGAAATCTGTCCGGCGGTTCATGAGAAGATTTTTTAAGAATTTGACCTACATTTCCACGGTAGCCATCTTTGATTATGCGAAAACCTCCAAATTTACAAATCTGACATGCCCCCACCTATATATCATCCCTGTGAAGTTTGGCCAACATTGGCCAAGCGGTTCACGAGAAGAAGACGTTTGAACTCTTTAATTATGGATGACTTTTCAGCGGCCATCATGGATGCCCTAATCATCCAATTTCGACAAAACATTCTCCAGCGTGAGTGTCTTGTCGATACCTTCGATTTGATATATGACTATATACAGACATCCAGTCTGATCAGGATCTGCACTGTTTCAATGAAACACATGATATGCCCCATTTCTCCACAGCCACATATACGGTACTTACTTTATAATAAATATTTGGTTTTAGTTTGTTTAAGCGAATGCCAACAGCTTCGAGTTCATCCGTCAGCAGCTCCCTGTGAATGGAATGAAACGAGACAGATACAAATTGGTCAGTAGCCGATTTCACCAAATTTGGGAGTAATCATTTATTTTTCTCGAAATGCATTATTTCATATACATAATGTAGAACTAACGACTGCATATATTTGAAGATTGAAAATACATGTATACAGAATTTCAATTATTATACTTAATTTATTACATTATCACAGCCAAAATGGCTGTGAGAATGTAATAAATTCAGTATAACAGTTTGGTCAGAAAATATTGTTATTTCATTAATTAAAAATTAATATATTTATCCTTCAATTGAAAATTTCTCCCTCAAAGTGTACATAGCAAGATAAGTATACTTTGCAATTTTGGTGAAATCGGAAATACTTTACATGCAATGGTTTATTATACTTTCTTACGACAACTATAATAGTGAATTCACCACTTGATTCTGTAAAGTGACAATACATGAATATGTACATGAAGTTTACTCAACTCTTGTGCTTCACATATCATTTTATTATAATATTTTATTATATTATATTTCCAATGGAAAGGATTTGTATCTAAAGTGCTGTCAAAAATGGTTTTATTGAGAAAGAACACAAAATATAAAACAACAGCAGATGACAATGTTTGTGTCCCGCATTCTAAGAGTTAAAACAATTCCACACCGTATGTCAGTAGTGCAATGCTTGTCTGGTCTACAGCCAATCGCTTATACAGTAAAGAAGTTATAGGAGAATGGAGAAACGTGCATGTTGTCTGACCTTGACCTCGGGGGCGGGGAATGAAAATATGCCTGATGAGAAATATGCACATGAAGTTTCAAGCCAATTGCTCATAAAGTAAAGACGTTGTAGGGAATAGAAAAATGTGCATGCATCTACTGAATGTGCAATTTGACCTTGATGTTGGGCACGAGTTGAAGCCAATCGATCATACACTAAAGAAGCTATACTATAGGAGAATGGAGAAACGCACACGCATCTACTTGTGAAAATCTAGTGAATATGAAGTTCAAAGTTATTTGACCTTGGGCACAGGGGTACATGGGTGGGGTGGGGAATATGGATGACAATAAACATGTACATGAAGTTTGAAGCCAATCGGTCATACACTAAATAAGCTAAAGGAGAATGGAGAAATGTGCACGCATCTACTGAATGCGAAAATCTAGTGAATATGAAATTTCAAAGTTATTTGACCTTGGGCACAGGAAGCATGGGTGGGGTGGGAATGAAAATATGGATGATAATAAACATGTACAAGCAGTTTGAAGCCAATCGATCAATTCTAGAACAATAGAAATGGCCCATCATAAATAGAATTAGGGGCCACACAGAATAAATCAAAGGATTCTTTTGTGTTAGGCTCTGCCCCAATGGCAACTTCCTCTCGGTTGGTTGCTTGGACAGACGACTTTTGCATCCATATATCCCATTTTCGCTATGCGATGGGATGAAAAGTATAATAATGCAAATTAACATGTCTGGTAATGGTAAATGACTGTTTATTTGGCCAGAAAAATGTCAGGTCTAGAGAATGGACAGGAAAGAAATATGTCTCCTCATATTACAACCTGGGATGTGCGAGTCCAGGTTTAAATGTACTGTACACCTTACACCAAATGTATATGTATTTTGACCTTCATACCAATGATCCTGCCAAAAAGTTACACTCTGAAATGAACTCACTTTTGTACATCTTTCTTCGTTGCATCAATCATCATTATGACGAGATCGGCAGTTCTGGCGACTGCTATTACCTGCCTGCCACGCCCCTTACCTGTAATCAGGTGAGAAGTGCATACTCTTTAATATTCAAAGTTCAGGGGCCCGTTTCACTAAACTCTGTACGACTAAAATGTTCGTAAGTGCAAAATTATGATAGTCTGTAAATTTCACATTAACAAAGTTTTCTTGTAAACAATTATTGGATTTACATTTATTGAGCATAGGCTGCATATGCAGCCTATGCTCAATAAATGTAAATCCATCAATTGAAATTTACAGCCGATCCTAAATTTGCACTTTTGAACATTTTAGTCATACAAAGTTAGGTGAAACGGGCCCCAGGGGAATGAGGAAACTATGTTGAGGTTATTTGAGTTACTATAGGGGAAATCATAGACTTGGGACCAAGATTTTGAGTTATCAGTAGTTTGACCTAAGAAACTACCTTATGCTGATGCATGCATGAGTGACGATAATATAGAAGTAGGTGTGAAACAGCTCGGACAGAAAGGAAATATTTAATCCTACCATTAACCCTTTCCCTGTTTTGCGATATTTCGACTCTTCCAAATCCAAAACATCTGAACAAAAAGAATCAAATGCTGGGTGAAATGATGGTTAAATTATCTGATAGAGTAGAAAACATTGTGGGAAAAGGAGAAATTGCTTGTTACAAGCAATTTCTCCTTTTCCCACAATGTTTTCAAAAGACATCTTCTGCAGAGGCGTGAAAAGTCGTTTCTATCAGGGAAAGGGTTAATCCTTAACATGCTGAATTCAATTTTGTTGTCGGCTTATTATTTTTATTGTATATTTTTCTTATCAATAACATGTTTTGATGACATTTTACAATCTTTTCCAATGGAAATTCAGCAAATTACATTGAAAGTTGACTAACATAAAATTTGGCAAAGTTTGAAGGGAGACAACTTGGTGATGAGGGGAGGGCCAGACCTAATACAATGTACTATGTTGAAACTAAAAGTGTAATTTGCTTAAACAAACAAATTTGAAGCAAAATGCTGAATTGAAACTTTATCGTACCAAAATGATATCCAAACAGACTAATTTGTTTGTTTGTTGGGGTTTAACGGCCTATCAACAGCTAAGGTCATTTAAGGCCGGGTCAATGGATTTAGTACTAAATCCCATATATTACCTGTACAAGTACATGTACATGTTCAAGTACATGTACAAATGGGGGGAAAATCCCAAAATCAGAACAGAATATTTACAATAACAAAACTATATATTCAGCCCTGAAATCAGAATAATCCTGATCTGATGTCAGGTCCTCGCCACACCAGAATCACTTGGCCCCTCCCAAAAGCAGTAGGATCAGTAATAATCTTACTACTTTTATAATGGGCAATAACCCAATTCAACTCCCAGGTAACTAAAGAGCCAAAGATAAAAACGTACCTGAGGGCCAAATCAGGCAAATCATGATTCCTATAAGGAGGAAACCATACCGTTAATTTACGCCATCTCATTCGCCCGACCACCACCCACTCCAAACAGACTAAATAACGGAGGGTCGATTAATAGATACCACCCTTTGTGGGTATAAAAATATTGGTGACTTTAAAATCAATTTCTGAACATTGTCATACACAATAAGGCAGTAGATTGGCCCATATACAACCTCAGTACATGTACGTGTTTAGGCATGTACGTACCGGAAGCCGCGCCCTGGATGATTCCCGGCAAATCCAGCAACTGTATGTTAGCACCGTTGTACTGAAACGATAGCGGACAATACAGTAATAGCCATATGAGACACGCCATGTGATTTTCTACCTTCAGAAATCTGCATATTTTCATGAAGTATGTTTACAAAATTTACAATAGTTTCTGTAAATTGTGTCATTCGGAATCGCATGTACATACTCTGATAATCTTGTCAACTATTGACTTTATTTATGAAAAATATTGTAAACGTATTTAATGAAATTATGCAGATATCCGAAATCACATGGCGTGTCTCAGATATTCACACACCATTTATTCTGGAAAATTTGTATAAATTTATGGTTCGCCACAGTTTTCCCACAACAAAATGTGTCGTAATATGTAGGGTTGGTATGAGTGTTTGTTTGTTTGTTTGTTTGTTTGTTAGTGTTTAATGGCCTATCAACAGCTAAGGTCATGTAAGGCCGGGCAAACGGGTTCGACCCCATTTTAACCTGCTGCATTGGGAGGAAAATTCCAAAATCAGAACGGAATATTTACATCGAGAACAAATATATTCAGCCCAGAAATTAGAATATCCTGACCTGGTGCCAGGTCCATACCACACCAAGTCACTTGGACCCTTCCCCTAAAATAGGATTACGATTATCGTAATACTCACATAAGGGGTATAACCAGATTCAACTGTCACATACAAAATGCCAAAGACGTATGTGAGGGCCAAACCAGGGGCCTATTTCATCAACATTGCAAAGTATACTTTCCTAGCAAAGTATACTTTGAGGGAGAAATTTTCAATTTTAGAATAAATTAATGAATTTTTATTATACTGAATTTATTACATTATCACAGCCAATTTTGGCTGTGATAATGTAATAAATTCAGTATAATAATTATGCATAGTTTTAATCATCAAATATATGCAATCGTTAGTTTGGAAAACATTTCGGAAAAATCAATGATTGCTCCCTCAAAGTATACTTTGCTAGGAAAGTATACTTTGCAATTTTGATGAAATCGGCTACAGGTCTCCAGTCGGGATTCCGGTAAGGATGAACCCCGATCGTTAAATTACCCATCGCGTGCTCCCACCTGCCACCCACTTGGTATGAGTGTACTGGTTTATCAGAATGACAGTGTATTGGGATACAATTTGTTTTGACATATGGTGTCTTCAGGGTAAATGTGGTACACACAATTGCAACACCAACGTACTGAAATCATACGGTACAACAGATACATATTGCCTACACACAGCAATACTATGCAGACCTCAGATAAGTTTTGTATCTAAAGAGTATTATACCCCCAGATTTCAAATTCAATGAGTCTTCCTTATTAAATAGGGAACAAATGATAAAAAAGAAAACACTTATTTGAGCCGCAAATCCGATTGTCCAATCCGGCGACCACAATACCATCTCACATACTGCCCGGCTGAGGATCGAACCTGGGGTCGCATTGGTGAGAAGCGCACCCATTACCGATTGCGCTAACCGCAAAAAATGTGTTTTATGGATGGAATGCGAACAGCGCAGATCCTATATATGATCACAACTATATATGAATGATAAAAAACAAGTGTATAAAGTTTCAAGTCAAAACAGCGGAGATACAAAGTACTAAAAAACTTTTAATACAGTGAAACCTATCTAAAGCGGACACAAAGAAAACACCTGTGATCTTATTTTTGACGAGTTTCTTGGAGATAATGTCTGTTAGTGATCACATAGCACATGCCCGATTTACAGTGAAACTTCGCTAAAGAAGTTAAAAAACTTCTCTAAACTTATAAAGGTTTTGCAACATTTGTACAAATGTTGCACAACCTTTATTACAGATTTCTATGTCAAGGTTTACATTGGACATGTAGGTCACATGTGTTAGCCATAGAACAACAAGAGTGCCGAAGGTCACAATATACGCCCGTCGAGGCAAAGCCAGTTAACAAGGGGAGATAACTCACTGACAATTAATAGGGTTCTTGCCGTGATAAACATGTATATTGAATTTGGTCACGATCTGTCAAAATAAATAGGCTTCTTCGTCTTGCCGTGATAAACATGTATACCGAATTTGGTTACGAGCGATAAAGTAGAACTTGAGTTATTGCGTGGACAAGGATACAGTGGGAAAAATAAAAATGGCCGCCAAGGGGAGATAATTTTTCAAAATCAATAGGCTTCTTCATCTTGCCATGATAAACATGTATACCGAATTTGGTTAAAATCCGTCAAGTAGAACTCTAGTTATTGCGTGGACAAGCTGGGCCCGCCCGCCCGCCCGTACAAGATGATGAATACATAATACGTCCCGTTTTTTCAAACGGGCATATAAAAATGTGGATGATTATGAAAATAGTTTGAACGTAGCGAGTTTTTAAATCGCTAAATGTAATAAAGTCAGCATGTCAAGTTTCTTGCCAACTGGCTACCGAAAAAACAAAGCCATGAATTGTGAAATCTGAATATTTAACCGCTAAACATGAATACATGTATATTATACAATGCTAACTTACTTCAATAACACCGGGTATACAGGTGAGTGTCGTAAACTCATAGCCGGCACTCTCGCTGTGTGTGGTTGTGAGCACATTCAGGAGGGTGGACTGAAACACAAACATACAAACACATGTTCATGCAAACACAGAAACAGTTGTGACATAAACACTTCATTATAACCATTCATTTGTGGCTGTGACTGGAGAAATGGAGCTTATCGCTTTCTGTTTCATGACCAGTCTGACCTCTAGTCTATTGGTTTATTGATGCAGCTTGATAATGCTCTATAAGTTTGTTAGCAGCAGGACGGGTGTTTCAAAGATTGGATACGGATCAGTACGGATCAGTGCAGATCCTGATCAGACTGCGCGTATGCGCAGGCTGATCTGGATCTACACTGATCGCATAAGCCATTTCTAACCCCATTTCTCCAGTCACAGCATTGCAATATAACTATTCATTTTTGCTGGTATAATTTTTGGAAGATTGGGGGACCACGCCCATCCTCAATCTGAAACAAGTCTTAACCCCACAAGTAGCGAATTAGACAATCAACTTGAGAATGTGTCTAATTCACCTGGTTTTGCCCACCAGGAAAAAAAATGATGTAAATACATGTATATAGAATGTTCAAAACATGCTGTTATTGTTAGACAGAGAAATGTTACCTTGCCGACTGAGGGGAATCCAATGAGTGCCACCCGTGCATCACCAGATTTCATAACATCGAAGCCATCTCCCTGTGAAGTAAAGTGCATACATGTACATCTGTAGCCTATTTCACCAAAATTGCAAAGTATACTTATATTGCTATAAAGTACACTTTGAGGAAGAAATTTTCAATTTAAGAATAAATTTATTAATTTTTATTTAATGAAATAAAATATGTTCAAACCAAATTAATATACTGAATTTTGGCTGTGATAATGTAATAATTCAGTATAATAATTCTGCATACTTTTAATCATCAAATATATGCAGTCGTTAGTTCTATATGAAATAATGCATTTCAGGGAAAAATAAATGATTACTGTCTCAAAAGTATACTTAATAGCTAGAAAAGTATGCTTAACAATTTTGGTGAAATCGCCTACTGGGCCCGTGATTATAACTTTCTAAGCATGCTCCTGAAATGTGTACTTGAAATTCGGCAGTGATTTGCCCTCAACAAATCAAACGTCTTGATATCGAGCACAAGATTTGATAATCATGTGACTTTCTGAGAATTTACTTTTATCACTGGCTCAAAATCAAGCAGTTCGATTCATACAAGTTTAAAGTCTGCATACAAGCTCACAATGGTTATAATCATGGACCCATGACTGTGAGTAGTCCACTTGCATCAGCAAGCAAAGTTAGATGATAGATGAGAAAGATTTGTGATGACTTCTTTAATTTATTCTCAACATTAGAAAAAACAACACGTTTATCTAGCCATGTTAAGATATTTTAAAAACTCTTCACACTCATGTATATTAGAGTGTCACCTGTCCTGAATCAGTTGGTTGTTTATTTATTGATGTTTAACGGCCTATCAACAGCTAAGGCCGGGTCTGAATCAGACATTGAACAGTATACATATAGACACACAGACATCTCAACGGCTGTTACATTTCCAACTTTCTTGACAGGTTGGTAAATATTAAAGATTGTATCATTGTAACACATAAATGGATTCATTGATTAATGGTACAAACATTTGGATGTACCTGCATGGGGAAGGGGGTAATGAAGCATTGTATGTTCAGCACTGAAATTATAGTTTCCAGTACTGAAATAACATTCACAATATCATGATCTGATGCCAGACACGCTTGTCCCAGGTGTGAATCCCAGCATGATTCATGTTAGCAATAGGATATGAAACCTGGTAACTATGGATTCCTTGTTAATATGTACTTTACCAACCCGCACCCACACTATTTAACCCTTACTACGCTGAATTAAATTTTGTCGTCTGCAGGAAATGTCTTATTTTAAATATTTCTCGACAAAAACCTGGTTTTGACAACACATGAGAATCATCTCCAGTGGAGACGATTCTCATGTGCTGTCAAAATTAGTTTTTTGTTAAGAATTAAAGCAAAAATGAAAAACTGCAGACGGCAATTTCAGTCAACAGCATAGGAAGGGTTAATAAAAGTGAAAGAGTTTAACATCCCAGCAAAAGCTAAGGTCATAAAGAGATAGTTTCCCCTCGTGTCATCCAAAATATCAGTGGGATAGAAATACTGTGAAAGTTCTGTACCACTTTTTGCAGACAAAGGTGGGGATTGCACAAACAACCTTTGGTACTGAAGTCCAATGCTCCTATGCACTAGACTACCAAAGTTATCCAAGGTAATAAATGTGACTCAATAGTTTTAGATAACATACAAAAGCTTTATTCCTTGGTACAATCAGCGTTCCAATACACACAATAGTAGATACCGTAATTACCCTAAATATTTCGACACAATTTATAGGGGTTTCTCAAAAGAAATTGTATCCAAGTACATTGTTATTGTGATAACCCAGTACAAAGATAATAATCCTAAATATTGGGACATTTGTTGCTGTGGGAAACCATAAATTTATACGTGTTTCATGGAATGAATGTTGTCTGCATATTTAGGGTTATTAGTGTAGTATGATTACCTTAGCACCGGCCTTGCCAGTGGGCTCCAACAGCTGTTGCCTGTAGCGGGCGAGCTTTGCCTTCAGCAGCCCCAGGTGGTACTCGGTGGCTGCAAACACATAGAGAATACCAGGCTAGTGTCCCGGGGATTTCCTGTAGCCGATTTCACCAACATTGCAAAGTATACTTTTCTAGCAAAGTATACTTTGAGGGAGTAATCATTTATTTTCCCCGAACTAACTAACAACTGCATATATTTGATGATTAAAAGTATGCAGAAGTATTATACTGAATGTATTACATTATCACAGCCAAAATGGCTGTGATAATGTAATAAATTCAGTATAATAAAAATTAATAAATTTCTCCTTAAATTTCTCTCTCAAAGTATACTTTTCTAGAAAAGTATACTTTGTAATGTTGATGAAATAGGCTACTGGACTCGTGTTTTCTGCAAAATTGAGCCAGGATGCGCATTGCTAACTACTGTCTGTTCCACGTTTTGCTGCCGACGAACTTTTGGTCATAACGCATTAAATCCAAAAAATATTTCAAGACAAGTACTTTTTCATCAATAACAAAAAAAAATGTTTGATAAAATTCCGTAAAATATTGATTTTATTGCGAAAAAAAGATTTTCCTTTAACATGAGGGCTAAAATATAAAAAAAAAAATTAATTTTATTTGTGGACAGATTTTCAAAATCTAACTTGTTAGTTACATCATTTCCAAGTTTCGGAGTCAATTTCCAATTTTTTTTGTTTTTTGACTTCTCTTCTGCCTCTTTTTCCCCAATGTTAAATTCCTATAGGAAAATCGGTTTTTCGCTATTAAATCAATATTTGATGGAATTTCATGAGACAAAAAAATTTGGGTGACTTTTTGTTATTGGTGAAAAAGAATATTTTTTAGATTTAATGTGTTTAATAGCCAAAAGTTCGTCGGCAGCAAAACGTGGAACAGACAGGTAGGTAGTACTGCATCCCAAGGACCCGCACAATCTCAGCGGCTCAATTTTGCCTTTTTTTGTATTTTTCTTCAATAATGAGTAATAAATATCAAGTTTGAAACGTCATCGGTTACTGTCCACATTATTCGATGACGTGTCACATATTAATTCCTTAATCATCTGAGTGCTTGCTTATTACACAATAGATTCACAAAGTGTTTACACAATTTAGATCACGAAGGTAGACAGTTCGGGTTCTGCTCAACAGAAAACCTGTCTCTATATGACTTTAGCTGTTGGTGGGACGTTGAACCCATTCACTTTCAAATGAACAGCCAAAAACACGTTTGTAAAATTTGTCACCCCCAAAAACCAATAGGGACCCCCACCACAGAAATGTTGGGGGTCCTGGGACTTTCATTTATATATGAACAACAAGGCTTGCAGCTTTGGTCGCACATGACCTCTTATTATTAATTTAAATATTTTGGAGGAAAGTTCATTTGAGAAGTGAAAACAACAGATTTGTGTTTTTGGCATTTTCTAAATCTCCATTCTTTTCTGATTTATAAATTCTATACTTTTTATATATTTTAATTCACTCCAAATCAGGCCCGTAGCCAGGGGGGTCGGAGCGGTCGGACGACCCCCCCGCCCAGCCTCGATGTTCACTTTTTTAGCCTTGAGGTCCACTTTTTTAGACCCCCATAGATACTTCAGACCCCTTGAGCCTTCGAAACGACCCCCCCCTTCAAACAGGTAGATACTTCAGACCCATTGAGCCTTCGAAACGACCCCCCTTCAAACAGGTCTGGCTACGGGCCTGCAAATGCATATCGAAAATCATTAACAGCTGTTTTAATCACGTTACAGTACACCGTTACTTCATGATGTCAAACTTCTGTCAAATCATGACATCTGTAAATACGCTAAAAGTTGCGCGGCTGCAACTGCTGGTACAATGCGGTATATAGCGATAGTAAGCTGGTCAATGTTGACACAGTGGTCCAAATTACTATAGGAATGAATGGCCTTTTTGTGGAATTTATCGGGGTATAAACTTGGAAAAGTCGCAAGAATACTGGACGAAGGCCGGAAGGCCTCGTCCAGTATTCCCGCGACTTTTCCAAGTTTATATCCCCGATAAATTCAACAAAAAGGCCATTCATTCCTTATAATTCCAGCAATGTGAAATAAATTCATCAAGAAAATGTGTTTATTTTCCGTTTTCTTAAGAATTATTTAAACTGCGCCTCACGGTTACGGAAAGTAGTTTGGCATGGGAGTTTACTGGGATATAAATTTTGGACAGAGACTTGCTACGAGCCAATCAAATGTTAGGGAATTGTGTAAATAATTTTGTGCTGGAATTATAGATCTATATAACATGTGCTCAGAGAAGGGGGAGTATGGTATGTCACATGACATTTCACATGTGACATTATGTGACATTTGAGAACATTATGTTGAAAACTGATGTTGACTGCATGCTAAGTCATACTAACTTGAAAAAATATATTATATCTTCATAGCTAAATGCTATATATTGACTAGAAACGCTTTTATGATACACAATTAATATTGTGCTCATGGTACCATCGAGTTTGCTCAGGAATGTCAAAGAATACATACAAAATACATGTACATCATGATAGCTTTTTGTGGGAGTGTCTGAACTGTGGATTGCCGAACTATAGTTCGGTTATTTTGACATCACATCACTTTCCTCTTCAAGCAGATTTAGTGTGCTGGATGACTCTGACCTGGAACCTGTTCTGACCTCTACACCGATCAAAACAAAGAATAAATTTCAGTCAAAATATAAGAATAAAGGTCGCAAAATTAAAGTCATGAACGTAAATTTCAGATCAATAGTGAACAAAGTCGGTGAATTCAAGGCCCTAATAGACACTGAAAAACCTGACATACTCATTGGCACGGAAACTTGGCTCGCCCCAGATATTAAGAGTAGCGAATTTCTACCTGATGGCTATACTCTACATAGGGAGGACAGAGGTCGTGGTAAGAAACGTAGTGTGAGTTTTCATTCTTGTAAGTGACCAACTTATATGTTCTCACCAGCCCCAAGTCACCACCAACTGTGACATTACTTGGATCAAACTTGAGATTATGGGTACACAACCACTACATATAGCTGCCTATGATCGGCCTCATGAACAAGATGACGCTAGTTTAGATGAGCTCAGGAAATCCCTCGAGCTGGTAAAGAAAGAAAAGGGGTTCATTTGGCTTATTGGGGATCTAAACTTTCCTAAATTCTCGTGGGATAATGGCATCCCATCTATCAACCCAAATTGTCAATATATTAACATTTATCAGACCTTTATCGACACTGTGCATGATTATGGACTCTACCACTGTTAATGAACCTACAAGATGCAATACTATACTAGACAAATAAGACTATAAGACTTATTCGAGACCCTCATAGAAAAAGTATATACAACTCCCGGAGTTAGTGACCACTCTATAGTCTGTGTGGAAGTAAACTTGAAACCCCGTCTGTTGCAATGAAAGCCCTGTAAGGTTCACATTTACAGGAAAGCCCACTGGGAGCTACTCAAGAGTAAAATGGAATCATTCAAAATTAATTTTTTGGAAAACTGTGAAGGTAAGTCAGTCCAAAGACTGTGGGATGAGTTCACCCAAGAACTGGAGAGACAAATACAACAATGTATCCCTACAAAGATGATTAAAGGTAAGTCTTCACTCCCCTGGGGGCCGTTTCACTAAGCTCTGTACGACTAAATGTTCGTAAGTACAAAATTATGATAGTCTGTAAATTGCACATTAACACTGTTTTCTTGTAAACAATTATTGAATTTACATTTATTGAGCATAGGCTGCATATGCAGCCTATGGTCAATAAATGTAAATCCATCAATTGAAATTTACAGACGATCCTAAATTTGCACTTGCGAACATTTTAGTCTTACAAAGTTTAGTGAAACGGGCCCCTGGATATCACATAATATCAGACATACTATATGTAAACGGAACAAGCTCTACTGCCGGCACAAAAAGACAGGAAGCCAATAAAATAGAGATAAGTACATATATCTTACTAGCAGACACCTTGGTGACAACAACGACGACCACACACAGGTAAATACCAAAAAGCTCTTCTCATTCCTCAAAAACTCAAGACAGGATAATCAAGGCATCGCCCCACTCAAATCAGATGACAAACTGGTAATTGACACAACCGCGAAGGCAAATATTCTAAATTCTCAATTTCAGTCCGTTTTCACTCCTAAGTCACCCCTCAGCCTGTCACAACTACGCCAGGTAAGTATACAGAACCATATAGACAACTCCAACATAGATGCCACAAAATCACCCTCAGTCATGCCGGACATCATTCTATCTACCAACGGTATACTCAAACTACTAAAAGGACTGAACCCAACCAAGGCGGCAGTACCGGACACAATTAAACCACTTGTACTTCCAGAGCTACGTGAACAGATTGCACCAGTCCTTAAGGTAATATACACCTTATCAATTAGAATGGGACAAGTACCGACAGACTGGACCTCCGCAAATGTTGCACCGTTGTACAAGAAAGGTGATAAGTCAACAGCAGTGAACTACCGCCCAATATCACTTACCTGTATTTTGTGTAAGGTCCTGGAGCATGTGGTTGCTTCCAATGTGGTCAGACATATGGATTCAAATGGCCTGATGTACGATATACAGCACGGCTTCAGAGAGCGTAGATACTGTGAGACCCAGCTAGTCATGTTAGTAGAAGATCTAGCCAAAAATACCAGCATACATGTAGGTAAGCAAACAGATCTAGTGCTCCTTGATTTTAGCAAGGCTTTTGACATGGTGTCCCACGAGAAGTTGCTCTACAAACTACACAAATATGGTATTCGAGGATATACACTTGCATGGATACGAGCATTTCTGAGTGGACGACAGCAGACAGTTGTACTAGAAGGCGAGAGATCAGACACCATACCAGTCACCTCGGGCGTACCTCAGGGTTCTGTCCTTGGTCCAATACTATTTTTGGTGTACATTAACGATCTGCCCGAAAGTATTATCTCACAAGTACGGCTCTTTGCAGATAATACAGCAGCCTATTTGACCCTAAATGACAAAATTACAGACAATATGACACTGCAAGCCGACCTAACCACTATGGAAGACTGGTCAACTCGATGGGATATGAGTTTTAATCCCTCGAAGTGCCAGGTCATACAGGTCACAAAGGCTCGAACCCCTTTCCCTAGCATTTACAGACTTCACGGACAAGTGCTTCAGACAGTCAGCAGTGCTCGCTATCTCGGCGCTGACCTTGCCAAAAATTGCTTGTGGAATACACATGTCAATCGAATTACTGGCAATGCCAATCGCACACTGGGGTTCCTGAAAAGGAACATTAAGACAAGCAGTCCCAAAATCAGGGAGCACGCTTATAAAGCCCTTGTCCGTCCCCAAGTTGAATATGCCAGTGCCGTTTGGGATCCCCACATACGATACAACATCAACCAACTTGAAATGGTTAAAAGACTATTCGAGCTACTCCAGTGTCACTACGATGCTTGACAGGTTAGGATGGAGGTCTCTGGAGCAGCGCAGATCGGATGCTCACATGTGTCTCTTTTACAAAATTGTCCATGGTCTCGTGGCCATACCAATGCCAGCATACATTCAACATCCGACTAGACTCTCTCGGTACTGCCACTCGATGAGCTTTCGACAAATACATACTGGAGCAAACTATTACCAATATTCATTCTTTCCTTTGGCTATAGTACAGTGGAATACACTACCACATGATGTTGCACTGAGCAAGATTTGGAGAAATTCAAACTTGCGGTTAGTCGCATCACCCATCCCAAACCTTAAATGATGTTTTTAACCTGATATTACCCTCCACTTTCACACATATTTTAACATGCTATCACAGTACTCCACTTGTCTTACTCTTTTAAACCTTACTATTTCTATTAATTGGACACAGGCGCGCAACTGCTCAAAATTACCCGTGAGGGTGTGCAGCAGTATTAAGAGATAGATAGATATTGGACTTGAATTGATTTTGCCATTTTTTTGCTTTCTGCATTAAACGCCCACCACCCAACTGGTCCCTTTTTCCTTGGCAGGTCACATATGTATTTCTATGGTGCGTGTTCATGTACCTACTCGATGGCACATCTTGCAGGGCTGTACAAATCGGCACGCCCGGGACAAGTCGGTTTTGGTCTCGGGCAAGTGGCTCTATGCTGAAAGTTAGTCCCGGGCAAGTCACTATTTTCCGTTGAAACGTCCCGCCACAAGCCTGTTTTCTTCACTAGACTAATCCTAAATTGTAACATTTCATCGATCGATAACGCCTAGGGCGTGTGTCGGCTTCCCTGTGGCGATACACACTTACACAGAAGCTGCTATACTGTGTATATAGCAAGAAAAGTGATATACTATCTGTGACCCTGATTAGATTAATTTATTCGAATTTGAAATCATAATCCCACCGACAATTCCGCATGAACTCTGAATTTTGTGTCAACTTTTCAACACCATTTACGGAAAATATTTTCGAAATCAATATCGGCGAAATATGGCGACAGATCTGCGTATAATCCAGAGTTTTTTTGTAATCCAATTCTTTCGGAATACACATTTACGGGTATGAAATTATTAAAAAATATATTTTTATTTTTGTTATTTCTCAATGAAAGTATACGATGTGACCACTCATTTGAACCGTCTCGACGAGACAGATTAAATGATGGTCGCGGCATATACTTCTGAGTGCATTGAAGGAAACTATTTGTCCGCCATCCTCAGCGTGAAATGGGTTACTGCATGATTGCCCCGTGATGCGATGATGAAAGTCGCACGTTCGCAACGTCTGTGGCACATCAAAAGGCGTGTTGACCAATCAGTAACATTTCAAAACATAGCCTAAAGGTCACACAGTTTACAGCCTCGTGCTGAATGAGGTCATACAATAAACACCTGTACACACAGCTGGGTGTATCGATTTTTTTGCACAAAGCATCACACAAATCTCGTCTGTGTAATATGTGTCGGGTGTAATTGCATCTGGATTTGGAATTCATATATCCCCTGGCACGGATATTGCACGGTTCGGATAAGCAACACAGAAGGTCGTATGTCGCCGGACTTCCGTGCAATAGAGGGGTCGCACTGTATGCATATTAACATGATTACGTGATTAAAGGTACATGCCCACGCAGCCAGTTACACTGTACTACTACTTTTAATTTTCTGTCATGCCTTATATGAGCCATTTGTCTACCCACTAACGAGTTATTTTTAATTACGGCGCGTGTTAATTGGTGTTAAATCGCATTTTATATGCCACGACCAGAAAGGGTATTTTCCGACCTCGTGCTATTTTTACCAACACACGTCACCTGACACGGTCAATCATATCACATATTTGACATGCGCAGTGAAGTATCGGAAGTTGAGAAGAAAAAATCTCTGTTCGAGTCCAAATCTAAATCTCCACGTAACTCTTTCCATTTGGTGATCTGGTCGCCAATATCAACCACTCTCTCTGTACTGCCTGTCCCTTAGACATTTCGCTTTTTTTTGGCCGACGCCGTTTCATACAATTTCCGTCCTGGACGTTTCGACATGTTGATATTCTTGTTTACATATTGGGAAGCCTACTGGCGCGCGTAGTATACTGCGCATGCGCACCGCAAGCCGTGATGTGAAAGTCGTCGTCCCAGCACATTATCAAAATAGACTGTTACCGCCGCGCGTCTCTAACAGTAAATTGATAATTAATTAATGATTATATTTGTAGAGCGGGCACTTGTAATTTTTAGAACTGGTGGAATAGTGACATAATTATACACTTATTTAATTCCTATAAAGAACATTTTGTGCCTACTGCGTGGGCATGTGCCTTTAAAGGTATTACATTTGCTAACATACTAATAATAATTCTTTCATGTACTTTGAATGTCGTTGTTTGAATAAACTTACAGAAATCACGAATCAACCAATTACACGATGACTACGACGTACGACGATTTTTTTTGATTTTTTTCTTTGTTTTCCTTTTTCTTCTCTATTTTTTAAATATTTTTTTGGGATCCACGAGAGACCCGCGTTATAATGGAGATCGCACTATACGCGATCGCGTTATAATGGAGCTGCAGTGTAATTAGCGAACTAACAGCTGTTGCCAACAAAAAAAAAATGAAATTTCAAAAAGTTTATTATTTACCGTTCCGCGAGCATACTGATAGACATTAAATATTGTAAATATAGACGTGATTTCATTTTCGAGACGGTCAAATGAGTGGACTCCCCGGAATATGTATAAGTAAATTATAATTTCCAGGACAAGTCAGGGCAAGTCACTTTTGTCAAGTCACTTGTCCGGGACAAGTGGCTAAAAAACAATTTGTACAGCCCTGTCTTGGGAGGAAAAGTTTACACGATTTTGATCGGACAATTCCGTCATTCAAGACGACAAGAGTGTCCAGAGACGTCGACAAGCACAGGGCTACTAAAATAAGTCAATTGTTTTCAAATCAATACACATTGTAAGATCACTATATTTAATGTGGGTTCAAGTGGGTGGGGTAATATTCAAATTATGTTGCCAGTGCCTGTGGTTTTTGCCACTTTTGGCCATATCAAATTATTTCGTACAAAACATTTGTTCACCTTTATTTTTCTGTGTACGGGATATTTCCCTTTCAATTTCTGAAATTTTCTCTAGCACTCCCATGGTGATATCTTAGTAATTACTAATGAAGATATGAAACGTTTCAAGAAATTATAACAAAATGTGAACATGGATTCATGGGCGCAGCCATGTTGGAATATGCAGGAAGTGGCTAAGTATGAAAGAAGACGGCTATGGATCGTTTCGCCCTAATTCTCGTTCGCACCGTTTCACAAAAAGCCCATTCGTTTCGGCCGAGTATGTTTATACCAACTATAGTGCCGTTGCAATTAAATAACCCCGTGCTAACATATGTATAATGAGAACAATAGCAATAACAAAATAATACAGATACAGTACAGTTGGTGGTATACGAAGACCTGGAATCCATGCTATCACATATTGTTACTCACTCATATATTGATATTATATTTATGTGAAAGCTGGCACTTGGATCCCCTACATGCATATTTGATGTCATGTTGGCATCACATTATTGGCGGCGCCTATCACAACGGCAGTCAGCTTATCTATGTTTTCATCGACACCCATAAGGTCCACGTATACCTTATTTCATGGCAGCTCCACCACAGCGCCTGTTGGCCAGCCATCGTCACCATCGTCCCGTAGATCCACGTATATATCCTTTATGTCAGAGCGATCACAGGATGATAATCATTGCCACCCATCGTCGTCGCCGGTGGCGCTCTGTGTCCCGTTTGACTAAACTTTGAACGAGCAAATTTGGGATCGTCTCGAAATTTCAATTGATGGATTTACATTTATTGAGCATAGGCTGCATATGATCAATAAATGTATTTCCAATAATTGTTTACAAGAAAACATTTCTAATGTAAAATTTACAGACTACATGTATCATAATTTTGCACTTACGAACATTTTAGTTGTACGAAGTTTAGTGAAATTGCCCCCTGGTTCCTACATATCACCAGGTTGCAACCCGTCACACCGCCTGTGTGGTCATCCATCATTGTTACATGTGGCAACAAGCTGAACGTGTACCTACGATATACTACCTTTACGTCTGAGTCCCCCATTCATGTCGGAGCATGTCACAACATATATTCGTCTGTCATGGTGACGACATAGAACATTAATTTGATAATACTTTGTACAATTATCCACTGTTCAAAATGGCATTAGAGTGGCATTCGTGGGTGAACATTTTGTATTAACCCAGTTTTTGACATCGAGAACACATTGGACGTATCAAATGGTGCATACATTTAGGGAATATAAATTTTATTCTTGATCTGAGTACAACACACATATTGAGATTCGCAAATAATTATTATGTTCTGCTTATGGGTCGAGGAAAGAATCTATCATATTCACTTGCGTGGGATAATGATATTCACCCTTATGTTCAGAATATGTTGTCAGAAACTTGGCAAAGCCTCTCTTCTGATGACAGTTTCTGTCACTCAGTTGAAATGTCATCGTCAATAAATGTACAGACATTGTCAAATGGTAGGATTCACGGATGTTTCGTGACCTGCAAGATCGCACCTCATACACTTTCGCACCTCGTACATTTTCGCGGCTAGAGGTTTTGCTACCTCAAGTTAATTACCTCAATTAATAAGTCACATGATCTGCGGGTCCAGATAACATATTAATTCAGGTAAATTAACATATGGTCGCGAATCCGATAGTCATGAAAGTTTAAGAGGTGCAAATATACAGTTTAACAAGCCTGATGTATATAAACTGCAACATTTCAATATCACAATGTAGCAGCGGTATATATTTGTTATCGTAAATTTATCTATTTACCCAAGGTTGTGGCAGTAACACTTTATATTTTGTAATTTTATATCCTAATATGTTTTGTGTGTGTGTGTATATGTTGGATTGCTTGTCTGTTAACGAATTGAAAACCGCCCTGGCGAACAGTTCTGGGACGAACAGTCATAGGAACAGTCATAGGCACATTAGTGCTAGAGTATTAAGTGAGTGCCGCAAAGAGATCAGCCCTATACTGGCTTGTATCTTCAACAAATCCATTTGTACTGGTACCGTGCCTGATGACTAGCGACTCGCCAATGTAGCACCAATCTTCAAAAATGGTGAAAAATATGACCCTGCGAATTACTGCCCAGTTTCTCTAACATGCATTTGTTGCAAATCAATGGAGTATATCATTGTTAGCAATATTATGAAACATGCTGAGACAAATAATATCATAGTTGACTCACAGCACGGGTTTAGAAGTCGCAGGTCATGTGAATCCCAACTTGTTCAGTTTGTACATGATTTATCCTCCAACCTAGACAGGGCATACAATAAAGGTCATAGACAAACAGATGTCATTATCATGGACTTCGCCAAAGCATTTGACAAGGTTCCCCATCGTAGACTTGTACACAAGCTTAGCTACTATGGTATACAAGGATTGACAAACAAATGGATACATTCTTTTCTTTCAGGCCGTACCCAAAATGTTGTTCTGGATGGTGTCGCTTCAGATTCTGCCGATGTGGTCTCTGGGGTTCCCCAGGGTTCTGTCCTGTGCCCAGTCTTATTCCTTCTTTATATCAATGATTTACCGGATAACATTCAATCTTCTGTTCGCCTGTTTGCTGATGGCTGTGTAGTGTACCATAATATACATGACAATGCAGACTGTCAAGCTCTCCAAGACGACATTGACACACTTGCTGAATTTGAGAAGACCTGGCTTATGCAATTTAATGCTTTCAAATGCCATACACTCAGAGTCAGTAGTCACCACACTAACTCTCGTATCACCCATAACTACAGTCGCCATGAAAGTGTACTGGAAGGCGTAACCTCTGCGAAATATTTAGGCCTAACTTTTACTGTTAACCTGTCCTGGGGCACTCACATACAAAACGTTACTAGCAAGGCCAATAGGACACTCGGTTTTCTCCGACGGAATCTCTCACTTGCACCCAAAGCTACCAGAGATATTGCCTACAAAACAATGATTAGACCCCAACTGGAATTTGCGGCAAGCATCTGGAGCCCATATACAGTTTCAGACATTGGTAGAGTGGAAAAGGTGCAGAGAACAGCTGCTAGGTGGTGCTGTCGTAGATGGAAGAACAAAAGTCATGTTGGAGATATGTTAGAGGGACTTTCTTGGCCAACCTTAGCACAACGTAAGGATCACTCAAGCCTTGTGTTCTTCTATACGATCCATAATGAGCTGGTCCAGATTGACAAGCCCAACTACCTTCATTTGCCTCAGCATACTAGGTCCACCCGATCTACGGCCAACCACCCATTCCAATATTCTAGACCATTGGCTTACTCGGATACATTTAAATTCTCCTTTTTTCCGAGAATCATACCACTTTGGAACTGTCTACCTCTCGATGCTGTTTCATCAGAAACAGTATCTGGGTTTAAGTCCAAAATTTAAATTAACCCAGTCTGCTAATTGTGCTCATTTAGCAGACACCTACTTCTTGTAAATAGTTTTAAGTGGCAAAGTCTATCTTTGGTCTTTTTCTTTGGATCATATATCTGTTGTAATTATTTTATATTTGTACTTGATGAATGCAATTTGCCACCTGTCATAATGCTCCGAACGGAGCGAGTACAGTATCAATAGATAGATAGATAGAACGTATGTTTGGAACTTACAGACCGTAGTCGCCGGTTGCATAGCCACTCCAATATGGCTGCGCCCATGAAGATGTTGTCGTGATGAAAAGGGATAAATGAACTTGGAAAAGATAGTATCACTGTGAGCTATCTAACAAGTTTATCTACCTTTTATTTTTTTAATTTTACTGCCATTACCTGGCAGACCCATATTGCCCCAAGAATTGATTCAATTTAGCTAATGACGTTGTAATTTTGTTGGATAGAAATAGCTTTCAATTTCGATGTACATTGGAGGAGTAACCGGCTGGTAACAATTGTCGGACATTTGATATTTATGCCCCCCCCCCCCCCCCCCGCCACCGTATGGTGAGGGGGCATATACTGTTACCGGCGTCTGTACGTCCCATCCCGTATTTGTATTTCTTGACCCTGTATGTCCCGCTTCGGTAAATTTCTTAAAACTTCTGTTTCCTTCCATGTAGCTGCTTCATATATTGCACTTGTTTCGAGTCGGGGGTGGGGGGGGTGCTTCTAAAATGTTCAGTTTATCGGTTCTGGAACGATTTTTGAACTCTCAGAAAAATTGCCAGTCAGCTGCTATTTCGCTATAAACCTTGTAAATTTACCGTTTTTGACCACCAAGTAATGTCCATTTTATGACACATATCCACGGGCCATATCCGTGTTAAACAAACTCGCTGTGTATTCAGTTTCTCCTAGTATCGATTTTTCTTTACACACGCGTGGTAATTGGGACAGGTGTATATCAGCTGAGTGACTTAAATAGACTGGCTTCAGCGTAAAGATATGAGAGTTCCTAGACTCTCCATTTCTGATGATGTTAAAATAAAATAAAGAAACCATGCACTGTGTTTATCTGTGTTCGTAATATTTAACCCCAAGTAACTGACACGGACTATCGGCCCGGGCTATTCCATATTAAGTTAGGAACTGTTACATTACGCTGTATTAGGGGTCATTTTTGTGTATATAAAATGTACATGATCGTAGGAATGCCGCAGATCCTGATGAGCCGGCTCACGTGATCTACAATTCGCAAACATTTTGATAAACGACAAGGTACGTCTGTCGTGTTAAAAGCGTGACTCATTATTATTTAGGGATCAGGGATTAGGGATCAATTGAAGTCCTAAATCACACCGCCGATGTACTTTGAACTCGATCTGAGAGTCTACTGCAGCTAGCCAAATTAGGCCGACAATTAATTTTGAAGTCAGTTTGAACAGTGATAATAGCATAATTGTATCCCCCAGACTACCGTCGGGGGATACTATGGATTTGACAGCGCGCCGCGTCCGCGTCCGCCGCAGACATTTCTTGTCCGGAGCATAACTCGAACACCCTTTGGAATATTTTCATGAAACTTCACACATGCATAGACCACGACCCGAAGGTGTGTCGCGCACAAGAATGACAACTCTTGCATAGTAATTTTTGAGTTATACGCGTCGCACTGATTTCGTGTCCGGAGCATAACTCCACCACCCTTTGGAATATTTTCATGAAACTTACACATTGATAGACCACGACCCGAAGGTGTGTCGCGCACAAGAATGACAACTCTTGCATAGCTAATTTTTGAGTTATCTCCCTTTTTTGTTTCGCGCACTGATTGACCATAACTCGACCACCCTTTGGAATATTTTTATGAAACTTAACACATTCAATTAGACCACGAACCGAAGGTGTGTCGTGCACAAGAATGACAACTCTTGCATAGCTAATTTTTGAGTTATCTCCCTTTTTTGTTTTCGCTCACTGATTTCCTGTCCGTAGCATAACTCGACCACCCTTTGGAATATTTTCATGAAACTTCACACATGCATAGACCACGACCCGGAGGTGTGTCGCGCACAAGAATGACAACTCTTGCGTAGCTAATTTTTCAGTTATCTCCCTTTTTTGTTTTGCGCACTCTACAAACTGGACAATAATGCATGAAGACCTGTTTTCTCGTCTGCTCTGTATACCTTTTCTCGTGTGCTCTGTACACCTTACCTGTAGAGAGAACAATAGAAACTGGGAGAACCATGTGCCAAGCATGGGCTAGCATGTGCAGATGTCCACTGCTTGACCACTGCTTGACCACTGCTGACCAGGTAATTTATACAGGTAAATCACTACATTGGATACTGTGTTGAAAATATTGTGGCATTATGTGGACCTCTGCAGATATATGTAGATAAATATAGGACTATTAAAAAAAAAAATTCATTATTTTTTTTCATTTTTTTTTTCAAATTATTTTTCAATTTGACTGGAAAAAAAATCTGGGCTCCAGTAGCAAGCATTATTATTTTTAAACTTTTTTTTCCATTTTTTTTTTTTCATTTTTTTTTTCAAATTATTTTTCAATTTTTGTCCAGTAGCAGAAGGTCGTAAGTGCTATATACAGACTATTCACCTGTACATGTGCTAGCATGTGCAACTGACCACTGACCACTTACAGGTAATTTATACAGGTAAATGATTATATTACATTTCCATAAACTGTGTTGAAAATATTGTGGCATTATGTGGACCTCCTGCAGATATATTGTAGTAATATAGGACTATTAAAAAAAATTCTGCAGGGTCCAGTAGCAAGCTATTATTATTGATTTTTAAATTTTTATTTTTTATTTTTAAAAAAAAACTTTTTTTCCATTTTTTTTTTTCCTTTTTTTTTTCAAATTCTTTTTCAATTTTTGTCTAGTAGCATAAGGTCGTAAGTACTATATACAGACTATTATCATATAATAAAACAATTATTGACTAGTGAGCCATAGAATATAATCTGATATTCTATGGTTCACTAGTCAATAATTGTATAATATGTTCGGGCCAGTGAAAATTGCTTTCGGGCCCAGGCTCGAGGTCAAGGCGGGACGAGGCGAGGCATCTGATTCCGCGGAATTCTTGTTTACTTATCTCCCTTTGTTGTTTCGTGCTCTGATTTTGTATCCAAAGCATAACTCGAACATGCATATACGCATTGCTCTAATGGTCCTCTACCGCCCTGTGCCAAATCCACGTTCGTTCGTGGCCCCCGTCAAGCCCAGGGTCAAGGTCACATACTTAGTGCTTCAAAAACATTAAATCTTGGGTAAATATCTTATACTTTCTGTTTTCTTTCATGGATCATGGATCATCTTCATATTTCATATACGCATTGCTCTAATGGTCCTCTACCGCCCTGTGCCAAATCCACGTTCGTCCTGCCCCACCAATCCCAGGGTCAAGGTCACATACTTGGTGCTTCAAAAACTTTAATGCTCAGGTAAATATCTTATAATTTTTATTTCCATTCACGGATCAACTTCGTATTTCATATACGCGTTGCTCTAATGGTCGTCTACCGCCCTGTGCCAAATCCACGTTCGTCCTGCCCCCGCCAAGCCCAGGGTCAAGGTCACATACTTAGTGCTTCAAAAACTTTAACGCTCGGGTAAATATCTTATAATTTCTGTTTTCTTTCATGGATCATCTTCATATTTCATATACGCATTGCTCTAATGGTCCTCTACCGCCCTGTGCCAAATCCACGTTCGTCCTGCCCCCGCCAATCCCAGGGTCAAGGTCACATACTTGGTGCTTCAAAAACTTTAATGCTCAGGTAAATATCTTATAATTTTTCTTTCCATTCACGGATCAACTTCATATTTCATATATGCGTTGCTCTAATGGTCCTCTACCGCCCTGTGCCAAATCCACGTTCGTCCCGCCCCCCCCCCGCCAAGCCCAGGGTTAACATCATATACTTAGTGCTTCAAAAACTTTAACGCTCAGGTAAATATCTTATAATTTCTGTTTTCTTTCACGGATCAGCTTCATATTTCATATATGCATTGCTCTAATGGTCCTCTACTGCCCTGTGCCAAATCCATGTTTGTCCTGCCCCCGCCAAGCCCAGGGTGAAGGTCACATACTTGGTGCTTCAAAAACTTTAACGCTCAGGTAAAAGAAAATGTTTTGACTTGCAATTTGGCCTCATTTATTATCAAAGCGATATGTGGGACATCCGTGTTCTATGAACACATTTTCTAGTTTATTAAACTTCACACATGCATAGAAGACGACCCAAAGGTGTGTCGCACGTAAGAATGACAACTCTTGCGTCGTTAATTTCTTAGTTATCTCCCTTTGTTGTTTCGTGCACTGATTTCGTGTCTGGAGCATAACTCGAACACCCTTTGGAATATTTTCATGAAACTTCACACATGCATAGACCACGACCCTAAAGGTGTGTCCCGCAAGAATGACAACTCTTGCATCACTAATTCTTTAGTTATCTCCCTTTGTTTTTCCGTCACTGATTTTGTCTCCGGAGCATAACTCGAACACCCTTTTTTCAAACTACTTGTGTATCTGGGGAGGGGGATACACATGCGCTTGTCGACAAGCGTCCATTTCTAGTTAGCAATGAATTACGAGTTGGGTATATAATACATTTTTTTTCTATGTCATTCGATTATTATTGAAATGGCACAACAAACTATTTTGTCGTTATTCACAAAGACAACTTACCGGCTTGGCAACCCGGCAGAGAGGAATAAATAAAAAACGAAACGAGACAGACTTGTAAAATTTTAATTTATTTTAGTCTACCAAAAATTTACCTGCAATCAATCGGCATCACGATTCGTTTCTGTCGTTTCGCATTTTTTCCGTCTGTGCTATTTAGGCATACCACGTGACCCGGTGCATACACAATTTTATCCAGTTTTGTTGTTTATAAACACGATTTATTTATCCCAATACAACATTTATCCCATTATTTCTAGTACTTTGTTTGAACTTCGAAATTGCAGTTAAAGTTTTTAAGTTTTTAAAGGGTGGGGGGGGGGTCTGCTCCGACAATGGCCGACATTGTTACATCTGGACTCTGCTGGACCGATTGGCATTCTGAAATTTTAGAAGCCCTGCTTGAAAATGTACATGTACTTGTACAGGTAATATATGGGATTTAGTACTAAGCCCATTGAGTCATTGACCCGGCCTTAAATTACCTTAGCTGTTGATAGGCCGTTAAACCCCAACACGTTAAACCCCAACAAACAAACGAACAGAACCATAATGCTTGGGTAAATTTCTTATAATTTCTGTTTCCTTGCACATATCTGCTTGATACTTCACACACGCATTGCTCTAATGATCCTCTACCACCCTACGACAAATCCACGATTGTCTCGCCCCCACTAAGCCCAGGGTAAAGGTCACATTCTTGGTGCATCAAAACCTTAATTCTCGGGTAAATGTCTTATAATTTCTGTTTCCTTTCACAGATCTGCTTGATATTTCGCACATGCATTGCTCTATTATAAATGGTCCTCTACCGCACTGTGACAAATTCACGATCATCCTGCCCCCGCTAAGCCCAGATCTGCTTGATATTTCACTCACACATTGCTATAATGGTCCTCTACCACCCTGTGACATAGCCATGATCGTCCCCTTAAGCCCAGGGTCAAGGTCACATACTTGGTGCGTTCGAAACCGTAACGCTCAGGCAAATTTTGTATAAGTTCTGTTTCCTTGCACGGATCTGCTTGATATTTCGCACATGCATTGTTATAATGGTCTTCTACCGCCCTGTGACAAATCCACGATCATCCCGCTAAGCTCGGGTAAACATCTTATAATTTCCTTGCACGGATTTGCTTGATATTTTACACACCCATTGCTCTAATAGTCCTCTACCACCCTGTGACAAGTCCATGATCCTCCTGCCCCCGCAAAGCCCAGGGTCAAGGTCACATTGTTAGTGGATTCAAAACCTTAACATTCGGGTAAATGTCATATAATTTCTGTTTCCTTGCACAGATCTTGCTTGATATTTCGCACATGCATTGCTCTATTATAAATGGTCCTCTACCGCACTGTGACAAATTCATGATCGTCCTGTCCCCGCTAAGCCCAGAGTCAAGGTCTGATAATTGGTGCGTTCGAAACTCTGGTAAATGTCTTATAATTATACCCCTGGCATATGAAGTATGGCAAGGGGTACACGTGTATATGGTTTTCGTAATTCCGCCCATCCGTCCGATTGTCCGTTTGTCCGTCCGTGTTAAAGTTTTTGGGTACCCATTATCTCTGTAACGGCAAGTCGGATTGACCTCAAACTTCATATACATGTACGTCCTTATCATCATCCATATGTTCATTCCATATCACACTCATACCGCCTTCATGTCCAAGGTCAAGGTTAGAAATTTGTGTCTGTAAGATTTGTGTTAAAAGCTTTTGGGTTCCCATTCTCTGCAATGGTAAGTCGGATTGACTTCAAACTTCATTTTCTTCCTTATCATCATCCATATTTTCATTCCATACCACACCCATATGGCCTTCATGTCCAAGTTGAAGGTTAAATTACTTCAAAATTTGCGTTAAAGTTTTTTAAATATTTGCGTTAAAGTTTTTATTTGTCGGTCCAGGTGGCGGCTGGGGTATACTAGCTACAATAGTTGCCTACACTATGTTTGTCTAAGTAGAGAGTATCACAGTGAGGTAGAAATATTGTTTCTAGGGTATACGTGAGTCCCTGCTCACTTTCTCTAGTTTCATTTCTGTTTCCTTGCATATATCTGCTTGATGTTTCACACACGCATTGCTCTGATGGTCTGCTTTCATGCTCTGATAAATCTGGCCCTCTGTGTTTTCAAATGTGCCTCGTTTTCTTTGGCTGCCAGCGGGGGCATTTGTGTGCCGACTGGCCACATTTCTAGTTTGATAGGCTTGATTGTTCTTATGTTCATGACTTCTCACCAGCTGTGACATTTTGTTTTACAAACAATTTATTGCTACTTTTGTTTCAGAAACAATACAGTGATTCATCATGGCGTTTTGCATTGGTGTGACAAACAGGCTAAACAATGGCATAAGGCAATGTCTACGACAATCTGTGCCGTTCATCAAACCACAGCTGAAGATGCCAGATACGGGGAACTTATTCGGCAATTTATGTACTACACAGGTCCGCAGGTCACTGTGTAGAATTGCATCTTCTGGAAGAACCATATGCTTAAAGAACCAGTTTGCTGGAAGTGCATTAACTGCAAGGTTAATGAGTAGTAACCGACATTTAGATCCAAAGTCAGCCAAGAACGTTCGGACTGTGGCGTTCTATTTATGTTCTTCGTTAGTGGGCATGATTGGTTTGACATATGGTTCTGTGCCGCTGTACCGGGTGTTCTGTAAGAAGTTTGGACTCGGTGGCTACACGGCAGACATAGAACAATACGCCAATAAAGTGGAGACGATGGAGAAGGTGGAGGACCGAGTGATCACGGTGGAGTTTAAGGCTGACACAGACGCACAAATGAAGTGGAATTTCCGTCCGTCGCAACGACAAGTGCGAGTAAGCGTGATTTTCAGTATTTGCAATATATTCAGTTAAGCCACGTATAGGCACACCGAGGCACATGCATCAGTGTTTTTCCTTGGGGGCTTAGAAAAAATGCCTATATGATGTATTCTATATGCAGTTTTTACCTAAAGTGTATTGGCTGTTTGCTAGATTTGCCTCAGTATTTCTCATTCTCTGACTAAGGTACATTCTATAATAGTACGTTATTCTGGGGAAACACATATACATATATGATTACACACAACAAAAAGTGTGCCAATTTTTATTATGCTTGTATTGCTTTATCACAATATCAATGTGTTTGGATACAATTTGTATCGAACACCATTTGTTTTGGGAAACCCATATAAATGTTTTTCATCATGGCCTTGTGTAAAGTGGTTTAATTGAAGATATATGACGATACTAGGACTGCTGGGTTGTTTCATGAGGGCCATAATGAAAACACGTTTTTATTGTTCAATAATTCCAGCACACAAATATTTACACAATTCCCTAACATTTGATTGGCCCGTTGCAAGTCTCTGTCCAAAATTTATATCCCAGTAAACTCCCACGCCAAACTACTTTCCGTAACCGTGAGGCGCAGTTAAAATAATTCTTAAGAAAACGGAAAATAAACACATTTTCTTGATGAATTTATTTCAAATGCTGGAATTATAAGGAATGAATGGCCTTTTTGTTGAATTTATCGGGGATATAAACTTGGAAAAGTCGCGGGAATACTGGACGAGGCCTTCTGGCCTTCGTCCAGTATTCCCGCGACTTTTCCAAGTTTATGCCCCGATAAATTCCACAAAAAGGCCATTCATTCCTATAGTATGTTTTTCCAAAAATCCCGATATGCCCCTTTAACAAGTTGTATTATCACCATAGAACAGAAATGATCTCACGGTGCATCACATTTTTTTCTACCACTTCATGTGGCCTGCTAGCAAATTAGTTGTATACACCACTGACTTTTCTGGTTGCAAATGTACAAAAAATGTGGAATTCAGAGACAAATTAAAAATGGAATTCGGGGATGAATTTAAATTTGGCTGGGGATTATGTCTGGAACATAACTATCTATTGGGAAGACGTGTGTATCTGTTATACGAGTCATTGTAGCAGATTAGATTTATGCACCACTGCCTTGTATGGTTGCAGGTAATGCCTGGAGAAACAGCTCTGGCCTTTTACAAGGCGAAGAACCCGACTGACAAGACGGTTATCGGTATATCCACGTACAACATGCTGCCCTACGCGGCCTACCAATACTTCCACAAGATCCAGTGCTTTTGCTTTGAGGAGCAGATGCTAAACCCCGGCGAGGAAGTGAGTACCAGACTTCACTCATTTGTGGCTGTGACTGGAGAAATGGGGCTTAATGGTTTTGCGACCAGTGTAGATCCAGATCAGCCTGTGCATCTGTACAGTCTGATCAGGATCTGCACCGTTCGCTATTCCATCAGTGAAACTCTTGTCATGCTTCTAACAAGTACTATTTATCGTTATCAGGCGACAGAAGTGTGTTACTACTGATCAGGAGATACACTGGTCACAAAATACATAAGCCCCATTTCTCAAGTCACAGCCACATTTTAGAAATAATTGCAGTGTAGTAGCCAGACAACAACACACCTAGCAAACCTAGCAACAGCCAAACTGTAAATCTATCACAGAATATTTTCATATAGCCATTTTTCTTGCCTCAATGTATAAAAAAACACGGAGGCTCCTAAATTATGGTTACTGCCGGGACTAATTTTTTTCTTTATGATGTAAATACTCATTGTCTCGTATCAGTGATGTTATTTGAAAAACGATACATGTAGTTGCTTCAAAGAATATGACTTTCATGGGACATAAAGAAAATAATCAAAATTTATGCAGAGTGTTTTTACCTTTACAACCATGTTAGCCCAGTTAGCTCCCGCGGTAGATTGATGGTAGGTAGACCGGAGGTCCCTGGTTTGGTCAGATACACATTTTTCTCGACCTGTGACAGTTGGTGCCCAACGAGGGACCGTGACTGATAAATACTCTTGAGATCATCATTTCTGTTGTCTTGTGTCTCATAAAATCAGGAATCCGGGACAAATTCCAATTATTATTTATTATTTCACTTGTGCATTCCTCTAAGGTTGTACTAAGTCACATACTTAGTCTCTTTACAAAACTTAACATCAGAGAAATATGTTATAACTTCTATTTCTTTCATTGAAAATTCTTAATATTTCATGCATGCATTCCTCTAAGGCTCTACTATCATGCTGTGACTAATTCCCGCTGATCTCGAGGTCAAGGTCACATACTTAGTCTCTTTACAAAACTTAACATCAGAGAAATTGGTTATAACTTCTATTTCCTTGCTCGGATCTGCTTCACATTTCACACACGCATTGCTCCAATGGACCTCTACCTCCCTTTGACAAATTCACGTGCATGCCGCTCCTGCTAAGCCCAGAGTCAAGGTCACAAGCCCACACACTTGGAAATTTTTACATATTTTAGGGGTACCTGGGCCCACGCGAGGGTATTCCGTAAGCCTCGCTTACTGACCAATCTAGTTAAATAGGGAACAAATTTAAAAATTCACTTATTTGAGCAAACCGTGTCGCTACTCAATTTGAAAATCAATGCATTTTTACATTGCTGTGGGTATTTTGTACTCCCACTTTTGATAATCAATGCATATTCTGCTAAAATGTGTGCATAAATACGCATCTGTTGGTGACAGCCACAAACTAGCCCGCAGTGCCAGGTACAGGTTACTGGTATAAACCACAGGCATTCGGCATGTTTCGGCTTTCATCGGTACAGCTCTATATATATGAAGAACGCTTCTAACTTTGGTCGGACACGACCTCATATCATAACAAATTCCGCGATTTTATTAACGCTGATGTGATATTTTGGCAGGAAGTGCACATGTTCATTTGAGAATTATTGTTATCTTGCTAAAATAGCATAGTTAGAATATAAGTATGCAAAGAATATCGAATTACAGCTGTTTTTCCTAGGTCAGACACAACCTTGTACATGTATCATAAGAAAATAAAATAATATGTTTAAGCTCAAATGTCAATATTGTAGTGGCAAGTTCATATGAGAATTATCGTTATCCTGCAGAAATACATGTACCCGGTATATAGAATACTTAGAAAATTACAATTTTAAACATGATATTTTGTTATGATACGAGGTCGTGTCTATGAGTTATACCGATGAAAGCCGAAACACGCCAAATGCCTGTGGTATATTCTGGGGTTCTACATCCATGCCACTGCAGTTAGCGGGGATATTTGTTGGCGTGCCTACGATTGTGGGTCGGGTTATTTAGTAGGAGAATATGTATTCTTTATTATTGTATTACCCATCAGACTGGGTCATATGCCAAATTTAGAATCTTCACTATTATATATCCTGGCCTAGGGTGCTGGGGATTACAATTGATGGGTGTGAGCGTATTCATGAATGTAAATTTAAATTTTAGTTTGGCCATGTCGGATGAAATGTGGCTGTGATTGGAGAAATGGGGCTTATGATGGCATTACATTTTAGTTTAACCAGTATTTTATTTCTTCTAATAAATTCCTGTCATATATGCACATACAGTCGAGCACCAGTATCTCGAAGTCGAAGGGAGATCGCCCATATAGTCGAGATAGGACTAGGTTCGAGATAGCGATGAAGTGACGTGGTCGAATATTTTCGCGAAAAATATGAAATCATATTATCCATTCCACCACAAGTAAACAATCACCAATTAACTAATGACCAAAGGTAGTAAGCTAATAAACATTACAAGGTGGCGTCACGACTGTCAGTGAATTGCTTAAATGACCAGCACGATATGCTTAATGAATTGTGTCAAACACTCAAATATATCCAGGTGGACCAATTAAGCAAACAACCTGAGGTAGGTGTGAATTTAGATTTATCCATGCGTTTATGTGATCGAGATGGCGAAGAATTTCAACGTATTTTATACCTAGGGGACAGAATGAACAGTCGAGATAGAGAACATATACGAGATAGGGCATGGTCGAGATAGCCGAGGAAATTTATATTAAACAAATAAGGATATAATTCGGGACTTTAGTGAATCATCGAGATAGGGGATATCATCGAGATACTGATATTCGAGATACCAGTGCTCGATAGTACTGTGTCAGAGGGTTGAGGAGAAAGCAAAACTGCTTGTATTTAACCCTTAAAAGGCGAGAACCGAAAATTATCATCTGCTGTTGTGTCAAATTTTCTCCTTTTTTTTCAAGAAAAACATGGTTTTACAGCACTTAAGAATCATGGAAATGATTCTAAATTGCTGTCAAACCATGTTTTTGCTGAGAAAACTGGAAATTAAAAAATAAACAGCAGACAACAAAATTTAATTCAGCATTGTAAGGGTTAAATACATGTACTTCTGTCCTATGATGATATTTGCGACCAATGCATTCCTGCATGATCTGTACAGTTTGTTACAAGAATGACAGCTGTTTCACTGACTATCTGGTAAACAGTGCAGACCCTGATCAGATTGTGATAATGTGCAGGCTGGTTCTGGGTCTACATTGGTCACTAAAATGTCTCGAGCTAGGCTGACCAGAAATTCAGTTCCGTAAGCCCCTGTTTCTCCAGTTACATAAAACATTACACAAACGTGGCTGTGACTGGAGAACAGTCTGATCAGGAACACTGTTCGTCATTTCATCAATGGAACATCCGCCATGTTTCTAACGCAATATATATTGTTAACTGACCACAGGAATGCTATTTGATTAGGATCTATACTGGTCACAAATCGCATATACCCCAGTTCTCCAGTGTCAGCCACAAGTGTGTTGACTGACCAATGTGGATGACCAGGACCCATGTTGGCTGGTACATGTATTTACATAGAGTAAAAATATATTCAGCCCTGAAATTAGAATAACCTGACCTGTAGCCTATTTCATCAACATTGCAAAGTATACTTTAGTAGCAAAGTATACTTTGAGGGAGAAATTTTCAATTTTATGATAAATTTATTAATTTTTAGCCAATTTTTTTAAAAAAAAATCCAGGCTATTGGATTGGCGAAAGCCGGGCGGGCGGCGCGGGCGGCGGCGGGCGGCGTCCACAATCAATGTTAAGTTTTTGTGTTTGAGTCCATTTCTTTGTTACTGTACCACCTAGGACCACCAAACTTTCACAGCTCCATAATCAAGGGGTGCCTACCACATACAACTATCCAACATGTGACTATTTTTTTTACC
This sequence comes from Conchocele bisecta, assembly GCA_029237695.1. Lineage (NCBI taxonomy): Eukaryota > Metazoa > Mollusca > Bivalvia > Lucinida > Thyasiridae > Conchocele > Conchocele bisecta. The sequence goes on from CM055267.1 coordinate 30,896,019, forward strand.
TTCACCTATTATTTCTACGTAATTGACTTATCCATTTTCAACGTTAACTTTTTAACGTACGTCTGGTTAAAGTTTTTTGGTTAAAACTTTTTTGTTATACTATATCTCTGCAACTGCTTCGCCCATTACCTTCAAACTTCACATGGGTGTTTATCATCATCCATATTTTTATTCTAACCCCCAACCGTGCGGCCCCTGTGCCCAATGTCAAGGTCAAATTACTTTGAATTTTTTTGTTAAAGTTTTTTCGTGTACTATATTTCTGCAACTGCTTCATCCATTACCTTGATACTTCACATGGGTGTTTATCATCATTGTCGCACCCGCTTGCCGAAAGCGCGATATCGTCAGCATTTTGGCATATGTCCGTCCGTACGTCCGTGTCCGGTTAATTTTTTTTTTTCGTTAATGTTTTTCCATCTACTATATCTATTTTTTTAGTGTCCATGCCTCGCCCCAAGGCGCGACATGCAGGCCACGGCCATCTAGTCTACAAAAAGTGGGTATAATTATGTTATCCAAGTGTCTATGCTTGGAAAATACCTGGCCTTGTGGCTTTGCCTCGTTTCTTGTTTTTAACTTGACCCATTTTTTCCACGCAGTCGACTTTTGAATGTTAAGTTTTCGCGTTTCGCGTTTCGTGTTTAAGTCCATTTCTTTGGTACTGTAACACCTAGGACCACCAAACTTTCACAGCTTCATAACCAAGGGGTGCCTACCACATAAAACTATCCAACATGTGACCATTTTTTTTACCTTCACCTATTATTTCTACGTAATTGACTTAGCCATTTTCAACGTTAAACGTAGTTTTTTGGTTAAAAGTTTTTCGTTATACTATATCTCTGCAACTGCTTCGCCCATTACCTTCAAACTTCACATGGGTGTTTATCATCATCCATATTTTCATTCTACCCCCCAACCGTGCGGCCCCTGTGCCCAATGTCAAGGTCAAATTACTTTGAATTTTTTTGTTAAAGTTTTTTTGTGTACTATATCTCTGCAACTGCTTCACCCATTACCTTGATACTTCACATGGGTGTTTATCATCATTGTCGCACCCGCTTGCAGAAAGCGCGATATCGTCGGCATTTTGGCATACATCCGTCCGTACGTCCGTGTGTCCGGTTAAAGTTTTTTCGTTAAAGTTTTTCCATCTACTATATCTATTTTATTAGTGTCCATGCCTCGCCCCAAGGCGCGACATGCAGGCCACGGCCATCTAGTCTACAAAAAGTGGATATAATTATGTTTCCCAAGTGTCCATCAGGCGCGGATACAGGGGGGGGGGGGTCCAGGCCCCCTCCCCCCCCCCCCCCTGCTCCCGTTAAAAAAAACAAAAAAGACGAAAATCTACAATACTCGAATAGTTGGATGACTTTTTTCGTGGCCTAGGTGTCAGAAAATCGCATCTGCGGTGATCTGGCATCTAAAAATTTCCTGGGGGAGGAACCCCAGACCCCCCTACTTTACGATTTCGCGCTCACAGAGGTCGGCTATGCCGAATTTTAATTACAGACCCCCCCCTGCAATTATTTCTGTATCCGCGCCTGTCTATGCTTGGAAAAAAGCTGGCCTTCGTGGCTTTGCCTCGTTTCTTGTTATTATACTGAATTTATTACATTATCACAGCCAATTTGGCTGTGATAATGTAATAAATTCTGTATAATAATTATGCATACTTTTAATCATGAAAGATATGCATTTGTTAGTTCTATATGAAATAATGCATTTCAGGAAAAATAAATGATTACTCCCTCAAAGTATACTTTTCTAGTAAAGTATACTTTGCAATGTTGATGAAATAGGCTACTGGTGCCAGATCCAAACCACACCAAAGTCACTTGGCCCCTTCCCCAAAAGTAATACGAATAATCGTAATACTCACATATGGGGTATAACCAGATTCAACTGTCACATACAAAATACCAAAGACGCACGTGTGGGCCAAAACCAGTTGATGGGTCTTTATAAAAATTGCTGTACATCCTTGTCCTCGCGATAGCTCCAATTCTACTTGATGGATGTTAACCAAATGTATTATAAATACATGTTTATCTTGGTAGGAGAAATTGTCCTTGTTTGCTGACCATACCTCGATGGGTGTATATTAACCCTTATTGTTTGTTTTCTATTTTCCATTTTTATCATCAAAAACATGGTTTTACAGCACTTTAGAATAATTTACAACATGCGTTGACAGCACTTCAGAATCGTTTCCATTGGGAAGATATAAAAGCAACAGCAGACGACAATTGTTGTGTGTAGCGGTCTACGGGTTAATTTATTGTCACCTTCAGTCTTTAAATTTTCCGATATTTATGTGCCTATCATAAATCTTATGTCCCTTTGTATATCTTTGCCAGCTAGCATTTGTGTCATTAAATCCTATGATTTGCCGTAGTACACATGTGAATGAACATAATCAAACCCTGATCGCAACATATTTATCTGGTAGTGGTATTCACCTGGGGGCCGTTTCACTAAAGTTCTTACGACTAAAATGTTTGTAAGTGCAAAATTATGATAGTCTGTAAATGTCACATTAACAATGTTTTCTTGTAAACGATTGTTGGATTTACATTTAATGAACATAGGCTGCATATGTATGCAGCCTATGCTCAATAAATATAAATCCATCAATTTAAATTTCCAGACGATCCTAAATTTGCACTTACGAACATTTTAGTCGTACAAAGTTTAGTGAAATGGGCCCCTGTTTCAGGGATCGCTTGCCTGTGTTATGTTTACCAGAAGAGTCTTTTTTTTGTCCAAAGGAGCGCACATTTAATGCGATATCAAGCACGTAGATGAAATTTTCAGTCGGCATACATTACAATGCAAAATCTAATAGTATATGTGCGATATTTAGTACTAATATAGTTGTTCCGCAAACTTCAGCAGAGGTGAAAGGTAGTTATTTTTATGATGCGACATGTATTGTCAGGACAGGACATTCAGTTTATCCCTCAACACTTACTTTGTTAAATATTCACTCAATGCACTTACTATGGTAAATATAATGGGTGTGACAGTTTCCCAGGCGTCGGGAAATCGTGTCTAAGTCGTTATTGTTTTCAAAATTTTCTTCAGGGAGAACCCCCAAACCCCCCGTAATCCGATGTGGTCGAGCACCGGGCTCCAACTATTTGGACCCACCTCTGCTAAAATCGCTGGATCCGCACCTGAACACTTCTGACCCTGATATTAACCAATTAGAGACGTGAAGAAACTTTTGAGAGATATTTCATCTCGACAGTACCGGTATATGCTGTTACCACTCGTTTGAACCGTCTCGACAAGACGGTTCAAATGAATGGTAACAACATAGACCTTCATGGAGAAATAAACAAAATGAGATTTTTCTCCAAAAGATTGTTGTATTCTTAGACTGTAATGGGTGAACTGGTCTCCACTTCCCATTTCACAGGAATTTGTCCCCCCCCCCCCCAACCCCGCATTTTAAGAGTTATGTTAACCCTTTCAACATTACATACCTCTTTAGTGTAGATCAAGATATGCCGACTTCAGGATCTGCACATTTTGCAAGTAATTTTCATATTGTTTAGTAATAAAACAACCCCTTCTTATAAATGGACTAGTCTGAAAATCATTTTGTGACAATTGGATTGGTCCTATAATTGACATATCACTGTCCATTCCAGTTATTTAACCCTTTCAACCCCACAGGCCCGTTCCCAATGTTTGCAAACAGTGTAGATCCAGATGAGCTGGCCGTCGCATCAGGATCTGCACTATTTGTGAATATATTCTATATTTTTTTTATAAAATTCTCCCTTTCTGGTTAATACAATAGCCCAAAAAGAAAATGAAATATTCCATTCCAGTTATTTAGGATTGAAAGGGTTAACAGCCTTGTGTGCCACCAGCTGAGAACCAGGGGGCCGTTTCACTAAACTTCGTACAACTAAAATGTTCGTAAGTGCAAAATTATGTAAATTTCACATTAACAATGTTTTCTTGTAAACAATTACTGGATTTACATTTATTGAGCATAGGCTGCATATGCAGCCTATGCTCAATAAATGTAAATCCATCAATTGCAATTTCCAGACGATCCTCAATTTGCACTTACGAAGATTTTAGTCGTAAGAAGTTTAGTGAAACGGCCCCTAGGTCCTGAGTTTATGTATGGAATGACATGTATTTTACACAACTTGAATATTCCTAATAACTCACAGATGCTGTAAAAACGGTTGGCATGGTAACGGTTTGTAGCAGATGGCTCATTTGACAAAGAGGAACCTGTGTAGTTGCTTGCCAACGTCTAAAACACATACAATTTATTTTATGCAATAAATGAAATATTGATTTTTCTTCGAGTGTCTTGTTATGCACAACAAACATGATACATTGTTTGTATTGTAATAAATGGGGTTTAGTAAGTGTGACCAGTGTAGCTCCTGATCAACCTGCACATTCCTCCAAGTAGGTGTATATCGTGCCAGACATGAATTTAATATTTTTTTAGTGTAGCTCTTGATCAGCTAGCACACTCACTCAGCTTGATGCTTATCAAGTTGTATAATGACTAGTTCCTATCTCAATTCCGAACAGTGTAGACACTGATCAGACTGCGCAGATGCGCAGCCTGATCTGGGGCTACGCTGCTCGTAAATTCAATATGACATTTTTGTGATGTATTGTTACATATCAGACTTCAGATTTTGACATTTTATACTCTTTCTTCACCGTGTGCAACCACTTAGTGTGCACCGTCATATGTAACTAGGAAATATTGCTCGGTTCAGCACACACGACAGCACAACATGTCTGTGATAGCTATTAAGCCAAAATATGCAAAAACAGCTGCAGTAAGTGTATTATAATCAGATATTACAAATGCACATGGTTGTCACGTGCAGAGCATATTCATTTTTAGCCATTCAGAATTATTGCCACATAATTGTCTCTAAAATTTAGGGGATATACGGTAAACTCCAGTTTGCCGATTGGTAAACATGAATGTCTTATTCCTCCTCCATCATTTAGATTTTCTCCACTTGATCAGGGATGGACTATGGCTTAGAGGATATGGCATTGGACTTCAATACCGGCGGTTGTGAGTTCATTACTCATCCTAGGGCCTGGACGTGAACATTACTTAAATAGTATTTCCATCCCACTGGTCTGTAACTGTCGGATGAGACTTTAAACTTTGGTCCTGTCTCTATATGATCTTAGCTGTTGCTGGGACGTTAAACCCATTCACTTTCACTTTCTACAAATGATCATGTAGGTAGATTACTTTAACTCTTTCCCTGATAGAGATGACTTTTGACGCCTCTGCAGAAGATGTCTTTTGAAAACATTGTGGGAAAAGGAGAAATTGCTTGTAACAAGCAATTTCTCCTTTTCCCACAATGTTTTCTACTCTATCAGATAATTTAACCATCATTTGACCCAGCATTTGATTCTTTTATTCAGATGTTTTCGATTTGGATGAGTCGAAATATCGCAAAACAGGGAAAGGGTTAAAGTTACTGTGTCTGAGATGATGTCTCCGTTGTTTTTCACTTTATACAGGTACAAGTAACGTGTATCAACCAAACACAACATAGTATACATGTTTTTCACCAAACACAGAGTGACTGAATGTGCCGTTGGGTTCAGAAACATAATATACACATCTAATAGATGGACGATCTATGATTATTTTATTTTTACTGCCTGCTAACTAACCTGTTTCATCTCTCTTTGCATGCATCTGAGACCCAGGGCTTTTATCGTTTACTGAATTTAATATCAACAATTACTTAGGCAGCATACAGAAACTGTATTAACCCTTTCACCCCTAAGTAACTGGAATGGGTTTTGATATGTTAATTTTGCAACCAATCCAATCATCACAAAATTATTTTCAGACTAGTCCATTTATGAAAAGGGGGTGTTTTTGTTCTCAAAAAATACGAAAATTGAGGACTCGTTGACATCTTTGATATTTATGGGCCGCGCCATGTGTTTTGTTTTTGTTTGTTGGGGTTTAACGGCCTATCAACAGCTAATGTCATTTAAGGCCGGGTCAATGGGTTTAGTACTAAATCCCATATATTAACTGTACAAGTATAATTATGTACATGTGATTTTGTACCTTCAGACATCTGCATTATTTCCTTAACTATGTTTACAATATTACAATATTTTTCATAAATAAAGTCAAAAGTTGACAAAATTTATATATATACTTCTGCATGTACTCTGAAAACTTTGTCAACTTTTGACGCCATTTATGAGAAATAGTATAATGAAATTACGCAGATGTCCAAAGATACAAAATCACATGGCATGTCTCATATGTATTTGTATTATGAAGTATTTCTGTAGCTCAGTGTGACTCATACCACTGCTGAACATTGCATAAACTTTTGACATCATTGAGATATCACGTACCTTCTTAGGTACCAAATCACATGGGATGTCGCAAGCGCAGTAAACCCCATCTCTACAGTAACAGCCATATATATTGTGCTCTCTGAGGTGTGAAGTAATTATGCTCTTGTAGATTCTGTGTGGGAAACAAACCAGCCACAAATCCCGGAATCAACTGAATCTGCTGATGTGTTATTGCCCATATCGGACCACATACCTCCCAACTTGGTGTGCATAGCCAGTGTAGTCCCACCCTCGGCTGTTGACATTATCAGTATCACAGTACATGTGCAACTGCTAAATTCAATATGTGAACATTAAATAACTAGTTGTTTGCCACACCCTATAGTGCGTGCTCATGTGATGTTTGAACTGAACGCTGCCCCATACATGCTTGCAAATCCCGATACTATTATGTGATTGGCGGTTTTACAACGAATCGATCATGTACACACGGTGATATGATGCACATCTCACTACTTGTATATTACGCCAACAAGGTGGAACCCCTGGTTATAAATATAACTTTGCAAGTATTGCAACATTTAATGATTAATTTAATAGAACAGAACATACTTTTATTTTGAAGTCAGGTTACATGGTAACAACATGACTGAGATTGGTAATCTATGTAGGTGGGTAGACATGGTTGGCAATGTAACGTATTTATGTCAGATTTAACTTTGAGGGGGGAGGGCATGTGGACAGTAAACAAACATGTATAAATGTGTGAGATTTATATAGATATTGACAAAAGCGTCGCACTATGTGATTAATTGAGATGAAATGCTGCGCTTTCATTGGTCGAGAAACTAGGGCAAACAATAAAAAAAAAATTGTTTGTAGATTGCTCAATAATAATGTGAATGTTGTATTTATTCCAAAATGTTCACCAACATTGGATTAAATGTATTTGGGATTTATTCTTGGGTGAATATTTGAGGTACATGTGCATGTATGTGGGGACAGACACTGACATATTGCAAGTATATACAGTGGAACCTCTCTAAACTGGACACCAACATATCACCTGTGATCTTATTTTTGATGAGTTTCTTGGTCATTTATCTCGGGTGATAATGTCTGTTCGTGATCGCATAGCACATAACTATGGCTCAGAATGATCAAATGCCTGATTGACAGTGAAACCTCTCTAAGCCAGACACCCTGGAGACCTCCCACACCCTAGGGACGTCCCAGGGTGTCCGGTTTAGAGAGGTTACACTGTACATGTAATTATAATGTAAGAACACGCTCATCATTTATATATAGCGGTACAATCAGGGTTTACACTGGTACTAATTTGAATACAATCTTTTCTTTTCCCATGGCATGGCCGATATGCTGTCGGTATTCCATTAGTGTAACATGACTAGATATTAATCTTGCAGAGTTGATGACACTTCTGCAGATTAGCTTCTCATTTGCATTCTCACCTACAAATCAAGCACTTAATTTTCACCATAATGCTCATTAAATCTATCCACTTGATGTGCATTGTATTCTGGTATTAATATTGTGCTGGATATGTACAGTAATGTTGATATATTTGTTTTTCGCTACACATTTATGGAGTTACCAGCATATTTTTCAAATCACATCGGAAGTTGCACCACTGTTTTTACACTCCCCCGGCAGGCCAGACCCCCCAGACCCGCCCCCCCCCCCCTCTCTCATAACTTCTACGTGTATATCCTTTGCAACATTACTCTAATATTTCAGTACATTCTACATGTAGTTGTGCCACATATCCATGCTTGTCCTTTTGAGTTTCTTCAATCTGCAGACAGACCACATTTTCATGTTTTAGTGTAAAATATGCCAACAGTTACTAAAAGTGTAAGAGCAATTGCAATATTAAAGTCTACTAGTATATGTGCTCTGTTTTTTTCGACATCAATTTACTGTACATTAAGTTGTCATAACATACAAATAAATGGATGTTGGTCCAAAACTGATACTGATCAGTTTGGTGTTTTACACACTCGGCTGCATAATCTCTTTAACTCTTTGTATGCTAGTGGCGAAAATATCCGCCAAACGAATTAGGAGTACAGTCGAACTTCGATGGGTCGAACAGCCTGCGGGGTTAAGTTTTAGTTCGACCCATCCGTTGTTCGACCCATCGGGATTTTCTACTGTAACCATTTCAGATCTACGAGTTGGTCAGTGTACTAAGTGAAACAAGTCGTCATTACGACACGTTGTTTCATATAAATGCGCTTACATTTGCATTTACGGTTGATTGTCACAGTCGTTTATTAACAGAAACAGGCTTTAATAAAATAAAGAAAGCGGCAAACTCATGTGTGTTTGTATTTACATAGCCATTATACAGCAATAGAACATGAGAACAACAGAAAATGATTACGAAATACAATTGGCGGACTTGATTGCCCCGTCTGATACGATCATGTGAAAGCATCTCTGATTTTGTACCTATTGGCATTTGCGTAATTTCATGACAAATATTTATCTAATCAAATATAAATATTTGTGAGTGAATATGTATTTGCCATAAAATGATGTGCATGCTTGTAGGTATAAAATTACATCGCTCGTCATACACTGATAAATCAATAGATGCATACCCAGTCGCCCCATCACTACTTCGGACCCGGAACCACATTCACTGCATATCATAATTTACTATCACATGGAACCCAGTACAAGTTATACATGAAAGTTATACACGTCCGGTATTGAAAAAGATCTATAAAATATGTTTTGCTTATATGGCGAATAAATCGGATGACACATCACACTCATTACTGATCATAGTAAAAACAGTTCATGTTGATTTACAACTTAAAAGGCCAGATGCTTGGGTCATTAATTAAAACTGAGCGCTATTTAATTCCACATGTCCCATAAATTACCACTTTAATTAACTAACAACTTCGCCGACATTGGTCAATGCATAATTACCACGTATGCTGGTCACGACTGCCGTTATTGTAATTACGCTCAAATGACCACTTGAGATTTCTTTGACAACCGGTTAACAATAGGTGTGAAAGTCAATCAACTAGTCTGGAGACAATCGTCTGACATGTTCGAGTTTTTGTGGTGTTTATAGTGGATTTATACACGACCGGGCGTGACAGCGATTCGAGGCATTGAGTGTTGTTCGACTTTCACAAGTTCGACCTATACCGGGTAGTTTTAACGTATTTATATAGGAATTCTGCCGGGACCTAAAGGCTAGTTCGAGGCAAGCATGGCTGATGAGTTTACCAGGGTTCGACCCATCAAAGTTCAACTGTACATGTTTTATTTCTCTCTGTAAATATGTCTTGAAATTTCATTAGAATCGAGTCCTCAGGACTCAATTCTAATGAATTCCAAAACATATTCATGATATTTACAGGGAGAAATAGGAGAAAATATGATGAATTCTTGTCCGCTAGTTTTGAACTATTTATAGCCCACAAGTTTCCCAGCATGCAAAGAGTTAATTTTCATCTCAGAATATCTCAGCTGCTGACTGTGTACGGTAGTGGTGCCTGGCACTGCATCAGGATTTTGTAATTCCCCACACTACAGTGTGTGGACTGGTTCTACCCAGTCAACCATCTGCACTAGAACCAATGAATTTGTGGCTGCCATGGACATGTTTAATTTTGGATGTCCGTAAAATGAGACACGCCATGTGAGTTTGTACCTTTGTGTAATTTCATGAAATATGTTTACAAATATTTTCTGTAAATGGCGTCAAAAGTTGACAACATTTTCAGAGTACATGCAGAATTACAATGTATATTCCACATGTACTCAGAAATTTTTGTCAACTTTTGCTTTTATTATGAAAAGTATCGTAAATTTTGTAAACGTATTTAATGAAATTACGCAGATGTCCGAAGGTACAAAATCACATGGCGTGTCTCAAATAATTGAAGCGGTCAATGGACTGCCATATCAGGCCATAAATGTCTGGATTGTCCCTAATTCTTCTGTGCTTGTAAGCATGGAATTATGTTTTTATGTCTTCAAACTAACCTGAATGGTTGCAAACAGATAGGTTGCTATGAAATCGTCCTAATAATAAAAATCTGCCTACTCTAATCACTCAAATAACCCACCATAGACCATTCCGCTCTACCCACAGCCAATTGGCTAGTCCGCTATTTAAACTCCTCCTATTATTTTTAGGACGCTATCAGGGTGCAGGTATATTTTGTATCTCCCATAATTTCGTTCTAATTTTGAATTTCTGCCGTGTATTGTACCTTATTTGTCATTTGATATTGTTCAATACATATTACTATCACTCATTCGTGTTGCGTGATTATTCTCCATTGCGTTTTTTGGGTTTTTCACTGTGTTTTATTCTGTGTCACGTATTTTCGCGGTTCGCGTGTACGTTATTCGTACCCTAACGGGTTCGTCCCTTAGTGGATTCGTTCCCGTGACACATTTTTTGTAGCGTATTGCGGTGTATTCTATCGGGTTTTGTATTACAATACCGGTTAGCATGCCGCAATCACGCTCTGCTTGTGGGCACATGACTTCTCCGTGGGACACCCATAAGGACAGGTGCTTATGCCTGTGGCGGGTGTTCAAGCAAGGAGGCCATGTGAGTTGTCTGTCCGTTGGACGGATACGACGTGGGGTAAGGATGGGTATCGTAGGACCCATATCTCACGTTCTAAGTAGTCTGTGGCCGCTTTCCAGCTCTTGGGAGCGGTGGGGCCTTCCGAGGTTGGTAAGGCTTCGGAGGGTGTGCCAGATGGGATCCCCCCATCGGGGGGATCTGGTTCCGTTGAGAAAGTTCGGTCAGGTTCTCTGACTTCGAAACTTTGCTCAGGTGATAGGCCGGTGATCCATGCAGGGGATACTGGGCTGCTGGGTCCGGTACTGATCTCATATCACCCGGTTCTCATAGAGCTATACCTATCACAGGGTTGCTTTGGCCGGTGCTTGTTCCCATACACCCGGTTCAAAGCGAACCCAGCCTCTCACAGTAGAGGCGCCCGGTGTAGCCTCTCACAGTAGAGGTACCGGTCACCGGGTACCGGGTACCGGGCACCGGGCACCGGGCACCGGGCACCGGGCACCGGTTATGTCACCGGGCACCGGGCACCGGGCTCCGGTCACCGGGCACCGGGCACTGGTTATGTCACCGGTCACCGAGCCGGGCACCGGGCACCGGGCACCGGGCACCGGGCACCGGGCACCGGGCACCGGGCACCGGTTATGTCACCGGGCACCGGGCACCGGGCACCGGGCACCGGGCACCGGTTATGTCACCGGGCACCGGGCATTATGTCACCGGGCACCGGGCACCGGGCACCGGGCACCGGGCACCGGGCACCGGGCACCGGTTATGTCACCGGTCACCGAGCCGGGCACTGGGCACCGGGCACCGGGCACCGGGCACCGAACCGGGCACCGGTCACCAAACCGGGCACCGGGCACCGGGCAGCCACCGGGCAGCCACCGGGCACCGGGCAGCTACCGGGCACCGGTCAAACACCGGGCACCGGGCACCAGACTCTCCCTGGACAGCCTGCTGCTTCCGGTAGGAAGACGTTCTTGTCTTCGGTTGGTCTTCGTTCTACGTGTTCACGTAAGTCGAGGAGTCGATCTCGTTGTAGGTCAGGATTGGGTCGGAGTTTAGATCTTGTTCTTCCTTTTCCTCGAGGTCATTCTCAGGTTTTGGAACCGGTTCATCTAGATCTCGTTCTCCTGTTCGTCGTAGGAGACGGTTGTATATGGCTTCTACATGTAGTACTTCTAGCTTCGGCAGTACATATACTAATTGGAACGATACAGTACAGTTCTGTTGAATCAGATTCCACGTATGTGGTAGATGACTGCCAGTCTAGGGTTGCTGCGACAGGTGCTTATCACATTCACCCGGTCACAGCGTACCCTAACTCTCGCAGGAGAGGTGCCGGTATTGTGTTACGGGCACCGGGCACCGGGCAGGCACCGGGTACCGGGCACCGGGGTAGCAACAATTTCTGACCGGGGTGTTCGTGGGTTCGTATCCTGTGTACATATTGTGTTTTTGTATCCGGCTCCTCGAGATCTAGCTCTTCGTTCTCGGAGGAGACGGTCGAGGTGGTATTGGACGCCGTGGTGCTTTGGCTCCGTACTTGTCTGGCCTGCTCTTTATTCGAGTGTATATGAGTTCGAATTCCCAGTCTATATTCAGGACTCGACACGCGATAGAGTTATGATGGTTCAGTTGGCTAGATTCTGGAGTTCCTGTCTAAGTCCTAGTACTTAGTGGGTTTGTCGGCTCTTTCACAGCTGGTGGTTTTGCCAGTGGAGCCTCCCATAGGGGTACTTCCTCGGATGGCTGTTGTGAGGCTGATTCGGTGGTGGTGGAATTGCCGGAGTTGTCGTGGTTTCATTATTGCTCTCCTACAGTAGGGCTTCTTGTTACGTACATTGGGGAGCTTTAGGTAGGATTTGGCCACTGCGGGGTTCCTAGTGCTCAAACTTTGATCGCCACACTGGGGTCTAAGTTCTACATGCCCCTCTATGCGGTATGGTTTTTTTTTTGAGATCTCCGTTTCTGGACAAGGACGCCGCAGCGTTTGGGATATCTTCGGCTCCTGGTCCTGGTTCGCGTTTGCGAAGGCATGGGTGTAGGCTGTTAAGTCGATTGTGGCTATGCCAACTTTCGATTTATGTTTGAATCAGTATGATTCATCGTCTCTGGACGCAGTGCTTCAGTCGGCGATTTGTGCCTCTAAGCCTCTTGTCAACATGTCTTTGGAGTTTTCTATGGACATGCTCTTGTCCAGGTGAGACGCAGTGATAGCCGGCTAGTTTTTTCTTGAACGGCCATAGTTTTGCTTCGTTCGCCTCTTTTGACCTCTGTTAATTGTGCGATCGAACGGCCAAAGGGCAGCTACGGTACCGATGGTCCCTCCTGCTGCTCCTTCTTGTCTACCTCCTGTGGGGTCGTTTCCCCTGACGGGGGTATTTTCAAGGGTTTAGTAGAGTCTCTCTCTTGAAGTATAGTGCTATAGAGGAAGTTCGGGACGTGGTCGGAGCGCCATTTGCCCGGTAGACTGGGTTGTTTCCATAGATCTGCGGGTCTCGTACTTCCACGTGCCCTTCCGCAGATGCTCTCGGAAGTTTAAGTTGTTTCCGAGTTTTGTGTCTTTTAGATCTAGAGTAGTCGTAGTTGGTTCCCACACAGGATTTTTCTTAGGTGGGAATGAGCTTATTGACCGATCTATCAGTCATCATAGTACCTTTGGACAGGGTGCGTGGCATCTTGTTTTAGTTTCCGGGTACTGGTCAGAGGGTCAGCTAGGAAATTTCTGCACTCCTGGAATTTCGGGGTGCAGAATAGGGGAAGGTTATGTTTGCGACCTCCAGTATTACTTACTAGGGCTATGGAGGCCGCACCCCGATCCTTTGGATCGGTCTCTGCCTAGGATCACCATCTTCCTACGTTGTATCAGATGGTGGGCAGTGGAGGTCTGGTTCCTACAGGGATTTCCCATAGTGTTACCTCCTCCTACTCGCTTTCTGTCCACAGACGCGTCGTGAGAAGGCTGGGGGGCTCATTGGAGCCCCTACATTGGTGTGTTGGTGGTCAGTGCAGGAAACTCAGGGACACATCAACATGTTTTAGCTTTTGGCAGTGTTCCGGGGGTTGACAGCGGCGGATTCTGTTCTGCACGGACAGGTGGTTATGGTTTCTGCGGTCATCTCCGGTTCTGACGGAATGGCTTCTGCATCCGTTGGTGTCCAGTGCTATCTTGTCCGGATGGGGGTATCCATTTGTGGTTTTGTTGCGGCAAGGCTCAAACGTCGGTTTTATTTTTTCCACTGTTTGCGCCCACGTACCGATTCGGACTTTTCAATTTACTCGTTCCAGTATAACTTCGGACCCATGTACTGCATGTTGGACATTGCTAAGGAAGTGATTTGAGATACCAACTGTTCGTGTTTTATAAGATTGCATGTAATTCACTCAATTGTAATTATTATAAACAAGCGTCCGTTAATGATTATGGCATTTACGGATCGATTCATGTCAGGCATATAATTGGCTATTAACAAGAGTATTTTTGTGATTTCACGTCACACTGTCGTTAATTGGTTGACCACGGCTTACGTGGTCGCTTTGACGGTATTCCGCGATTGTAACACGGTTACCGGCGGCATGTTTTGATCACTTTGTATGTGTGAAAAACTTACCTGTGCCAATTAAGTTTGACCAGACTTTACGACGCCCGCTGTTCAAATTGCATATCGACATTACAGTATAATGTGTATTAATTATACCATCGGGACTTGTTTTCCACATCGATATAAACGAAATGTCGACATTTCCGATATCGATATATCAGGTATGTAATGTATGAGTTATATAGCAGTTCGGCCGGGACCACTAGCGTATATCGACATAAGCAGGTATATCGATGTAAGCAATGTCGACATAACGCGTATCGACTGTATATACAACATGCTGTTGTCACTCCATCATTTCTGAAGCAATTGGGTATTTCAAAATGTTTATTGTGTTAAATAGAAGCACACTACTGTTTACACATCAGCAGTTTCTCCTATGACCGAGATTTCTCCCTCAGATACTTTATCCCTTCTCACATGATCTGGAATCAGTTGTGGTTCGGGCCTCCCTCCGTCACGCCTGTCAGCGACAGTGGTTCACACTTTCTGTCCAGTCCGTGCGATGAAGCATTAGGTTCGGAAGAATTAGGACATCCGGTCCGACCGTAAAGTTTTTTTTTTATTACCAATTTTAAGCCAACGGGAGGTATCGCAATCCTTTGTCTTCCGTTGGATAGATAGGGCCATTACTTGAGTTTATTCTACAGTAAGTGGTTCTGCAGCTGAGTTGTTTAGGCCCTAAATGCACGAGGTGCATGTAGTCTCAACTTCTTTCTATGATCGCTCTCTGCACTGGCAGGAGATGCGTAACTGCCAACTGTTACGATTTTTCCGTATTTATTCCGGGAAATACGTTAGATAGACGGTAGTACGGATTACTATTAAAAGTACGATTTTTGATCGGCGCGGGTATATCTGGATATTATTATTTCGTTTAAATACAATTCTGCCAATAATCCTATTGTTTTATTTACCCGTTATCATTCTCGTCTAGGCGATTACCATTTGATATTCCAGCGCTCAGAGATATTGATTTATTTCATCACGTAATTCGTATAATGTCTGATCTAAGCGTGCAGCCAACTTATTTGGGGATTGTTTTATCGGAAGAAGTTAGGACAACACTTCTGTTCATCTATGATTACAGCGAGACATGGCCCAATTTGGTCCTGTCACAGCGCGGTGATGTTTTTGCGTTTTGCAATCAGTGTTATTGTAGTTATTCGGGTGCTCATGGTAGCCGAAACTTGGGCCAAGGCTATATTTAACTTATTTTATGCATATAAGTGAGTACTGATTTGTGTTCCGGAATACATATGTGGTGTTCCGGAAAGTAACCCCCTTTTCTCTCCATGTTCCTCATGTGACCGACATGGGGTTGGCATCTCAGGGAGATGTTTAAGAACTGGGTCCGTTAGTAGCAGCGGGTGCAGTTGTGGGTTTATCAGCCGGTAGCATCAAGTTTAGGAGGCTGTTTGGATCTACCTGTTCGCGATAGTCTGCGATTTTTTCTGATTACCCGATTATTCGGTTTTTGTCTTTACAGTCCCAGTGGTATCCTGGGGGTTGGTAAGTGTGACTCTCCGCTCTATGAACTTCACTTGCTTTTGTTGATGAACGGGGATCTGTGGTGATCTATGGTTCTTACGGTTCATCACGCTGGCCCAGGAGGCATTGTTTTGTACATGTTTCAATTAGGGCGAGGCTACCTTTCTAGTTTGTAGCAGTGTTGTTGCAAAAGGATAGTGTTTCACTTTGGGTTAATGATTCTATTCTCTTTGTCTACTATACATGGGTTTATAGGTATACAGTGGTCGACACTCGCAGTGTCCCGAGATCCCGAGGATCCCTGTTTTGTAGGAGGAATCACTGCATTTTCAAGAAAATCCCATTCAACATTATGTAACAATAGGGATGTCCATGCTGCGGAATCCCTGGGCCAAAAGTTAGTGTCAAACCCTGGTATAGGTTTTGATCTGGCTTTAGGGCCAGTTTAACTCCTCAGCACTTGCTTGTTAGGATGACCTTAGTGCTTAGGGCGTTTATACTGTGTTCTCGATATGTACGAGTCATGTGTCGTCATGAGACTATGTATAGACTTTGAGTTTATCTCAGTTGAGTTATTGCGTGTGAAGTGCCGGGCGACTACATTCGCCAGGGCTTCGTCTGGTAGCAGCAGCTATACCTTGAGTATTCTCCGGCGTTTTAACCAAGTATAGCAGGTTGGAGTCTACGAGTCAGTCTACGAGACTAGCGTGGTGGTGCTTGTCTTTATCCACCTCTCTTCTACTTTCGTAGAAAAGGGGGGGGCCCGCTTTGGGCTCCCCTATGATTCTAGGGTGAGACCATGTTATTACTATATAGGTAACACCCAAGTTTGTACCTAGACCAAATATTTTTGTCTGTTTTGAGGGTTTTTAATCTGCCTTACCATTCCGGTCGAGTATGAGTAGTGAGAATACCTCCCACCATCACTACGAATTCTTGCAACCATTCAGGTTAGTTTGAAGACATAAAAATGGAAAATTATTTCTAATTTTAGTTTTTATTATTCATACTCACCTGAATGGTAAGGTAGACCCTCCTCCCGTCCCCGCTTGATGGTTTTATCTTCTCCCTACTTAGTATACTTCAGGCTATTTTTATCTAGCAGTGTCATTTCCATATGGAAATGATTTACTTTTGAAGCTGTATACCTAACAATAATAGGAGGAGTTTAAATAGCGGACTAGCCAATTGGCTGTGGGTAGAGCGGAATGGTCTATGGTGGGTTATTTGAGTGATTAGAGTAGGCAGATTTTTATTATTAGGACGATTTCATAGCAACCTATCTGTTTGCAACCATTCAGGTGAGTATGAATAATAAAAACTAAAATTAGAAATAATTTTCCATTTTTTGCTGGGTTCTAGTGAATTTTATCAAATTTAGAACATGCTAGGCTGTACTTTTGTGTTTGTGTAAAACGTTGTCAGATAATACAGTGTCAACATACATGTACAGTGGAACCTCTCCACACCGGACATCCTGGAAGGTCCCCAGGGTGTCCAGTTTGGAGTTGTTCGACTGTAAATCAGACAGGTGCCATCGTGTGCCCTTCATGACACATTAACTGTTGATAGGCCGTGAATGGGAGAATCTCCTTCCCAAACCCCGCTTCCCAACACCCACATCCTAGCCAGAGTGCATGTGGTGGGGACACTTGGTTAGAGGGAAATGTGCATTGCCATCAGTATGCAGCCAGCAGTCCTGACATCCTACGTGATTAACCCTTTCAACACCACAGGCCTGTATAGTAGTATTGGCAAAAAGTGTAGATCCAGATGAGCCGGCTCGTAGCGAGCCGTCGCATCAGGATCTGCACTTTTTGCAAGTAAATTTTAATATTTTTGCAAACAAAAATACTGCCTTTTTCATAAATCGACTAGTCTGAAAATGATTTAGTGAAGATTGGTTTGTTTGCAAAATTAACATATCAAAATCCATTCCAGTTACTTAGGGGTGAAAGGGTTAAATAAACATAGCATTTTGCAAACAAACCAATCTTCACTAAATTATAATCTCACTGCTGGCATTTCCCATTATTTATGTAGGAAATTGTGTCTGTGGTATAAACAATTACATGATGGAGACAAATTTACAAAGTGTCAGCTCTGCCAGTACATGCTTGCCAAAATCAAAGTTACACATGTGTGAAATTTGTGAATAATTTGTGAAAATTAAATTATGTCCTTAACTCTTTGCATGCTAGCGGCGAAAATATCCGCCAAACAAATTAGGACTATAATTATGTTTTATTTCTCTCTGTAAATATGTCTTGGAATTTCATTAGAATTGAGTCCTCAGGACTCAATTCTAATGAAATTCCAAGACATATTCATGATATTTACAAGGAGAAATAAAAGAAAATGTGATGAATTTTGTCCGCTAGTTTTGAACTATTTATAGCCCACAAGTTTCCAAGCATGCAAAGAGTTAATACATAGATGTTGCCCTTGTCATTATAACAACATTTACGTGTTTCAAAATGTTTTTTCCTCTTCGTACTTGGTGTGAAAATAGGGGATCTTACATGACTAATGATTTAAAATATTTATTGCATAAGCACATAATCATACATTGAAGCAACTGGCTACCTAACATTACTGTTACTGTAGCAGCTTCATTTTCATGTTTATTACATTAGCGTACTATTATGATTTGAATACAGCATTATTACACTGTGTAAGCCCATTTTATGAATCACCCCTCATGCTTCTAACAAACAACATAAATCCTTAACCCTTAGACTGCTATCTTAATTTTTTTTGTCATCTGCTGTTTATTTTCTATTTTCCTGTTTTATCATAAAACAATTTCTTTGACAGCACTTTAGAATAATTTACAACATGGTTTGAAAGCACTTTAGAATCATTTCCATTGGGTTAAAACCAATATGCAAGTGCACACTAGAATATCAGGAGCTGGACTGGCCACAAATTTCATATATCTTTATTAAATGTTACAAAATAAAATATATCTGCTGCACATAGGTACATTTAACCCTTAGTCCGCTACTCGCAACAATTGTCATCTGCTGTTGCTTTTATATCTTGCCTTATTTCTCAATAAAAACATGGTTTGACAGCACTTCAGAATCGTCAAAAATTGAAAATAAACAGCAGACGACAAAAAAAATAAGATAGCGGTCTTAAGGGTTAAGTGTTTTATTTGGAATATGTCATAAGATCCATTTCTCCTGTCATACATATAGCAAACTATATGTAGGTCACTATATGGGACACTATATGTAGGACACTATATGTAGGTCACTATATGGGACACTATACTGACCTAACCTCATGAAGCTTCCATTATGTCATGGCATGTCACATATAAAATGAATTACAAGTCCGGATAAGTGAAATGAATCTGGCAATGTTACAATGCAGTCAAGGGTGTCATCTATAGGAAAGATATTTGTTTATAAATGGGTATGTCGGAATATCATATACAATGTACCTTCAGGGGTGTGGGTGGCAGGTGGGAGCACGCGATGGGTAATTTAACGATCGGGGTTCATCCTTACCGGAATCACGTGGAGACCAGTAGCCTATTTCATCAACATTGCAAAGTATACTTTAGTAGCAAAGTATACTTTGAGGGA
The DNA here is from genome assembly GCA_029237695.1 of Conchocele bisecta. NCBI lineage: Eukaryota > Metazoa > Mollusca > Bivalvia > Lucinida > Thyasiridae > Conchocele > Conchocele bisecta. The sequence goes on from CM055267.1 coordinate 30,915,656, forward strand.
GAAATTTTCAATTTTAAGATAAATTTATTAATTTTTATTATACTGAATTTATTACATTATCACAGCCAATTTGGCTGTGATAATGTAATAAATTCAGTATAATAATTCTGCATACTTTTAATCATGAAATATATGCATTTGTTAGTTCTATATGAAATAATGCATTTCAGGAAAAATAAATGATTACTCCCTCAAAGTATACTTTGCTAGTAAAGTATACTTTGCAATGTTGATGAAATAGGCTACTGGTTTGGCCCTCACATACGTCTTTGGCATTTTGTATGTGACAGTTGAATCTGGTTATACCCCTTATGTGAGTATTACGATATTCGTAATCCTATTTTAGGGGAAGGGGCCAAGTGACTTGGTGTGGTATGGACTTGGCACCAGGTCAGGTTATTCTAATTTCAGGGCTGAATATATTTGTTCTCGATGTAAATATTCCATTCTGATTTTGGGATTTTCCCCCCAATGCATCAGATTAAAACTGGATCGAACCCGTTTGCCCGGCCTTACATGACCTTAGCTGTATATAGGCCATTAAACACTAATAAACAAACAAACAAACAAAACCTTCAGGGGCTGAGCCAGAATTTGGGGATTGGGGCGTTGTTCTATTTTCGAGTATGCTAGGTGGGTCCGGGGGCATGCCCCCCAGGACAAATTTTGAAATCTAGATGTCCAGAAATGCACTTTCCTGTGTTTTATGGCATTTAAATTCAGACTCCCAACTGGTGGTAAACTGTGATCTATGTAAACTCTTGTGGCTGAACGGGGTGGGGGGGGGTTGCAACCCTGTAACCCCCTCTCCAGATCCGCCCCTGACCTTCATGGCGTTTGTGATCAGCATAGGCACTGAACATATGCACACTCCAGTCTGATCAGGTTCCACTGTCCTGCCTCTTCAACAGTCACAATGTTGAATTAAATTTTGTCGTCTGCTATTTTTTTTCTCACCAAAAACATACTTTGACAACACTTTAGAACATGTTCAATGGAAATGATTCTATAGTACTGTGAAACCTTGTTTTCGTTTTTAAAGAGGACAAAATATAAAACAACAGCATATAATTTTACGTTTCCAACATTCTAATTGTTAACCCTCACTACGCAGGAGACATAAATTGTCGTCTGCTGTTTTCCATTTTTACCTTCATTCTTAACAAATAAACGGTTTTGACAGCCCATGAGAATCGTCTCCAGTGGAGATGATTGTCATGCGCTGTCAAAGCAGGTTTATGTCGAGAAATATTGAAAATAAAACATTTCCAGCAGACAACAAAGTTTAAATCAGCATAGTAAAGGTTAACGCTGCCAGTGAATATAGTTGGCACTGATGTGAATGTGCGATATGATCTGCGTCTACACTGATCACCAATGCTGTTTAACCCTTTCACCCCTAAGTGACTGGAATAGATTTTGATATGTTAATATTTTCATCCAAACCTACCGTCACAAAATAATTTTCAGACTAGTCCATTTTTGAAAAGGGGGTCGTTTTTGTTCTCGAAAATATGATAATTACTTGCAAAAAGTGCAGATCCTGATGAGACGGCTCGTCACGAGCCATCTCATCTGGATCTACACTTTTTGCCAATACCACTATACAGGCCTGTGGTGTTGAAAGGATTAAGGTGGAGATGGTTCGGTGTCAGTCGTGCATGGACAAGGAAGTATTAGCTACATTGCCCTAGTATCATAATTTGATTATGGTGACGGCAATACTTTAGAATATTGAAATTGTTACACGGTGCGGAAAAAAAGCAATACAAATTTCACAAACAAGAATTTTATACGTACGGTATTTACCTTCTACTTCCTTAAATAGGATATTAAATTTCACTTTGATCAAGTTAAATTACATGTCAATAATTTCTCCATGAACGTCACGGCTGAATTGTTTTACTGAGACGTTTCAATTGAGGCATATTTCACATACATGTGTGTCAAATACATACAGTAACATTAATATGATATAAATTATAATGTATTTCAAATAACAAACAAAGTTCTATATTAACGTACCTTCAACTTAAACAGGTAATTAATGGAAACAATAGGACATTGTGGAGTTGCTTGAAAATATAAAGTTTGAGTGATTGTACACAGGCATATAAATCACTGTATTTATGTAGTCTACACTCAGAGTGTGCAATCATTTTCATAACAGAAATTGTATTGGCAAGTTTTGGCCAATCATAGTCACCAGGTATATAACCTGATAATAATACATACACGGATAATATACTGGAACTGGGCAGGTTCACCCTTTCAACACCACAGGCCTGTATAGTGGTATTGGCAAAACATGTAGATCCAGATGAGCCGGCTCATGACGACGAGCTGTCTCATCAGGATCTGCACTTTTTATACGGCCGTTTTTAAAAAACGGTACGTATTATGTTTTACCGCACGGCGGGCGGGCGGGCGGGCGGGCGGCTGAAGAAAAAGCGCATAGTTCGTGTACACAACTCCTCCGAAACCGTTCAGTCGATCGTTCTGAAACTATACACACGTCTTCTACACATATTGAAGATGTGCACCTTGGTGTTTTTATGTCGAAAACATATTTTTTAACAAATATATCACCTTTTTAACTTAGCCATTTTTTCTACATTTTTCTATACAATTCTATATACGGTACGTATTATGTTTTACCGCACGGCGGGCGGGCGGGCGGCTGAAGAAAAAGCGCATAGTTCGTGTACACAACTCCTCCGAAACCGTTCAGTCGATCGTTCTGAAACTATACACTCATCTTCTACACATATTGAAGATGTGCACCTTGGTGTTTTTATGCCGAAAAAATATTTTTTAACAAAAATATCACCTTTTTAACTTCGCCATTTTTCTTCATTATTGTATGCAATTCCCTATCATTTCTACTTTACACTCTACTTTTCTATCTCTGCCTAAATTAGTATACATGTTTAGCACAACGAGATGAAGAAATAATGCTATAGACTTTCAAATTCTCATTAATGTTTCTTGCCTTGGTGACAGCTTCACATTTCTGCATCTTCGCTGTCTGGCCCATATTCGACGGGTGTATTTTGTGACTTGCGGCACTCTTGTTTATTTTCCATTTCCATCAACAAAAACATAGTTTGTCAGCACTTTAAAATCATGATTCTAAAGTGCTGACAAATCATGTTTTACTGAGAAAAAAGACAATATATAAAACAGCAGCAGACGACAATTTTCGTTTCTAGCATTCTAAGGGTTAACCCTTTCAATGCCACATTAAAGTTTCCTTGTTTTCGAGCAGAAAGATGCTTTGACAGCACATTAGAATCATTTCCAATGGAAATGATTCTAATGTGATGTCAAATCATGTTTTATTGCGATTGAAGATAAAATATAAAACAACAGCAGACGGCAATTTTCATTTCCCCCCTTTCTAAGGGTTAATAATAATAGTGTACTGCTAATAGAATATTAGGTTATGCCAGTGAGAATTACAGTCTGATACAAGCTGATATGTGGTCCCCAATGATGGATTATCTTTGCAATAAACACACAATTCCCTGTTTGACCTTTATTCTTGGAAGCTGTTGACCTAAATATGAATACACTTTCAGTCACTCACTAGGTATCCTTTGACATGAATGGTATTTGTGACCAGCAAGGGCCGATGGTATGGTAATCAAAGTATGTTGAGGGGGATCAGGGATTCCGCTGGGGAAAATAAAAAAATCGCCACTTCCAAAAAAATAAGCAATTGGCGATAAAAAATTACAATTTTCGAAAAATAATAAAAAAAAAAGAAGAAAAAATGATTTTTTTTTTTTTTTTTTTAGAAAATTGTAATTTTTTATTGCCAATTGTTTATTTTTATCGCCAATGGCGATCGCCAGCTGAATCCCTGGGGTATATAGTTTTTGTATGTCCGTCCATCTTTCCATCCATAAGATCTTTTTAACAGTTAATACCGGTAGTCATATTGACTTGAGAAACTTCATATACTTCTTTATCATCATCCACGTTTTCATTCTATAGCCCACCTATGCGGCTTTCATGCTCAAGGTCCAGGCAAAATGACTCAGAAAATATTTGTTTTTCTAAACAAGTGGCGACTGGGTGTATCCATGAACCCCTGCTCATTATCCCCACGCCAATAGGCAAGAGGGGATATAGCGTTAGTCCATGTACGTACGTGTGTGCGTGCGTAAGTACGTACATACGCACATACGTACGTACGTACGTTGTATGTACGTATGTACGGTAGTAACATCTTTAATTTTTCAATAACTCAGGAACCGCTTCACTGAATTTTATAATATTTGGGTGTCTAGGGATGGTGCTTTGTTTTGCATACGACCCACGTCCGACCGCCCAATGTCAAGGTCACTGAGGACTTATGTTCACCTTGTTTGTAAGGCAAACATTTTTTTTCTTCTTTTTTCAATAACTCATCAACCGCTTCCCCTATTTGGATAATATTTGGCCACAATGTGTGTCTAGGGATGCTGCGTTGTTTTGCATACGAGCCACGTCCGACCGCCCATGGTGAAGGTGACTGAAGACTTGATTTTTTTTTAAATTTTATTATTAAGACTGCCAGCGAGGGGATTAGCTTCGTTTAATGATGCCAGTTCTTGTTTGCTGTAGTGTTTGTTGTGCCTCAGGGGCCGTTTCACTAAACGTCGTACGACTAAAATGTTCGTAAATGCAGATTTAGAATAGTCTGTAAATTTCAATTGATGGCTTTACATTGATTGAGCATAGGCTGCATATGCAGCCTATGCTCAATAAATGTAAATCCAACAATTGTTTACAAGAAATCATTGTTAATGTGAAGTTTACAGACTATCATAATTGTGCACTTACGAACATTTTAGTCGAACATTTTAGTCGTAGGAAGTTTAGTGAAACGGCCCCCTGATGTGCTCACATTCCTGCACACTGATAATGATCTACACGTATCTACTATTTGCTTGAAGCAGGATTTCACTGAGTAACTGAAGTGCAAGCTGATCTGGGTCTACACCAGTAGTGCCAATTTAGTATAAGCATTCAGACAAACATTGACATGTTATTTTTTGACTCTTTTCCATATGCATACCAACCTGTAAATCAATAGACATCAGCCAACTCACCTCCTTGGAGAGAGGTGTGCATTATTGAGGGAATGTCGTCTCTAGTAGACTCCACTACCATATGTATTCTAATAAATGCCCCCAGGGCTATGCAATTTGTGGGGATCAAAACGTGGAAAATTGGATCAAAATATGTTATTTTCACATACAAAAGCCATTTAAAACAATGTTTTAAATGGCTTTTGTATGTGAAAATAACATCTTTAGAATGCAAATATTGGAGGGGGGGGCTACTATTAGAGAGTACTATTAGAGAGGGAGCTACTATTAGAGAGGGGGGCTACTATTAGAACAAATACGGTACTCTTGGTTCCAACCTTCCTCTACCCATATACATTATTCTATACTCCAGATAAAGTGTTGTACTTGTATACTTGTGACAGATTACTAAAGAGCTTTCATGATGTTTTGCCCACCATCGTGCCATTACACTCAATTAACAGTTACCTATATGCGCATTGACCAAATACATTCTGACAGATAACAAAACCAGTTTCCTAGCCTTGCCTGATCACAGGCAATTGAACCCACATACCCCCTTTAGATAAATCGATCTGGTCCGACTATACTATGTATGTAGACTAAATTTATAATAGTATACTATAGGGGGTGGGGGAGGGGGCTCTGGATTTGGAGAGGGGGACTTCAATCGCCTGTGGCCTGATAAACCTGATATCAAGACAGTGGCCTTGTATTATGTATGCATTACATTGTTTTACTCACATATCCAGCTTCTGATCAGCAAAAGAAAACAAACCAAATATGGTGAAAACTAAAATTATTAACACCAACAGTGCAACTAACTGGCTGTAATATATCAGCTAACACTTAGAATGCTGGGAACGAAAATTGCCGTCTGCTGTTGTATATTTTGCCTTCTTTCTCAATAAAACATGATTTCACAACCATGCTTTTGATGAGGAAAATATAAAATAAATAGCAGACAATAAAATGTAATTCAGCATTATAAGGGTTAATTGTCTGGGCCCAGTTGCTCAAAGCTTCTGTTAGCTTAACAGACTGTTAAATCCTTAGCATTGCTAAGGATTTAACAGTCTGTTAAGCTAACAGAGGTTTTGAGCAACTGGGCCCTGTTTGGTAATTCAGTGTTGTTCTTGACATATGCCGTCATATTGGCAGGCAATCAACACCCTGTGTATTTACTGTTGAAGTTCACTCCATGCTGATCTGCAAATTGAAAAACAAATACTTTACTGTGATATAGACAATAATAAGTGGCTGTTGAAGAGGTTGAATATATATATCGGTGTATGGTCAAATCGGACCATAGTCACCTAGGACCATGGTCAAGTCGGATCATACCGTATTTCATTCTCGGCCCATGTGTGTGGTCAAGTTGGATCATCAGACATTAGTCACCTCGGACTACATTTCCGTGGTCATCTCGGACCATATTATAATTTTCATATATGACTTAGATTTAATTATTTACTTTAAATGTTAATTAAATTTTGAAATTTTTGTTAAGATTTTGTAAATATATTCACAAAAATGATGTTGTAGAATGATCGCTTACATGGTAAACCATGTTTAACCATTTTTTACGTGTAGATTCTTATTAAAACATGTGACTACTAAGACATTGAAATAAATATATCATATAAATAAATATAAATAAATAAAACATTATATAAAATACTGAATTCGGTTCTTGAATATATAATGCTATAATGTTATCTTTACATGGCTCAAGCTGATAATAAATCTGGTCCCAGATGACCACTAATGTGGTCCAACTTGACCACCAATGTGGTCTGACTTGACCGTGGTCCAAGATGTTGTTGTAATTTCAGTGCTGATTGTACATCGCTCCCCCATACAGGTAGATTCCCGTCCGTATATTGCAGTGTCATGATCCAGTGCCAGGCACGCTAACACTCCGGATCACTTGGCCCCAATTGTGAATCCCAGGAATATTCACCAGAAACCTTCCATCCTTCTATGCAGCAGGTTACATGCGGAATGGAACCTGTTGGCCCGGCCTTAAATTACCTTAGTTGTGGATGCGCTGTCAAACACCATCAAATCAAATCTATCCTCCTATCTCAGACTTAAACCTCAATCAATCACCTGTGATCTGTTTCAGGTTGACATGCCGGTCTTCTTCTACATTGACCCCGACTTTGACCTTGACCCCGAGCTGTTGGGCATCGACAAGATCACACTGTCGTACACATTCTACGAGGCAAAGGAAGGGATGAAACTGCCACTACCGGGCTTCTCCAAGCCAAGCCCGTCAGTAAAGGCCCCAGACACTGGCTGATGGTGATTGTCGTGGTGATGTGGCTGTGACTGGAGAACTGGGGCTTATGGAATATGTGACGCGTACAGCACATTCCTGTAGCCTGATAACGATCTATATTGCTTGTTACAAGCATGACTGGTGTATCATTGATGGAATGAAGAACAGAGCAGATCCTGATCAGACTGTGCAGATGCACAGGCTGATCTGGATCTACGCTGGTCGCAATACCCGTAAGCTCCATTTCTCCAGTCACACCCACATTCACCAAATTCATCCTTAAGAATTCATATCTCCCCATACAGATGCATTCATGTGTGTATATGTGGCTGTGCCTGGAGAAATGAGGCTTATGGAATTTATGACAAGTACAGTACACTCCTGTTGCCTAGAAAGGATGAAACTGCCGCTACCGGGCTTGTCCAAGCCACGCCCGCCAGTCAAGGCCCCATTCACTGGCTGATGGTGACGGTCCTGGTGATGTGGCTGTGACTAGAGAAATTGGCTTATGGGTTTTGCAACCAGTGTAAATCCAGATCAGCCTGTGCATCCGCAGTCTGATCAGGATCTGCACTGTTTGCCATTCCATCATGAAACACCCATCATGCTTTTAAAAAGCAATATAGATTGTTATCAGGCTATACTAGTGTATGCTATTTGATCGGAGTGACAGTGGCCACAAATCCCATAAGTCCCATTTCTCGGGCTTGCTTATGGAATTTATGGCCAGTCCAGTTGAATAGCTGATGTCACCAAAATCGCTATTAAAGTGCACTTTGAAAGAGTAATTTTCGATTTATACATAAATTAATTAGTATTTTTATTTGAAGAAATAACATATTTTATTTTTTATCAAAACAATGTCTGATAATATAATAAAAACGCTACATGAATATATTGATTACGTGCTATACTGGGTAGAAATGGCATAGGCATCATTTTTCAGAGACAGCCACGGGTACTGACATTTTGGTCAATTTTCCGGTGATGTGTTGTAATTAAGTGCTATCTATAGACAGAATGGACCAATGGACATTTTCATTAAGTGTATATCCTGATCACCCTGTACAGTGTTAGTTGAGTGCGCATAGTGTCGCACTGATGAACAATGTAGCCCAGATCGGACTGCACACATATGTGACTGGGCCTTATGGGTTTTACGACCAGTGTAGATCCATATCAACCTGTGCATCCACACAGTCTGATCAGGATCTGCACTGTTCACCATTACATCAATGAAATACCTGCCATGCTTCTAACAAGCACTATAGATCTTTATCCGGCTGCATGAGTGTGCTATTTGATCAGGATCTACACTGGTCACAGATAAGCCCCATTTCTCCAGCCACAGCCACATATATGATCAAGGGCTACACTGGTTGTACATATCATTAGGTCTATTTTGTCATTACTGGTCCATATTTAATATTTATGTGATACTATTACATGTACCAGTGCCATACAGTTTAACCCTTAGACCGCTGCATACACCAATTGTCATCTGCTGTTGCTTTTATACCTTTTATATTTCTCAATAAAAACCTGGTTTGACAGATTGGAAATGATTCTGAAGTGCTGTCTAAGCATGTCGGAAATGATTCTAAAGTGCTGTCAAAGCATTTTTTTGGTGATAAATTGGAAAATAGAAAGTAAACAGCAGACGACATAATAATATAGCGGTATAAGGGTTAATGCACAGTTAAATTTCTGACTTGATGTAGCAAAGAGTATTGGATTTGCATCCAGTCTAGTCACAGATCAGCATGCATATCCACACGGTCTATAGTCACAGATCAGCATGCAAATCCACACAGTCTAAATCAGGTCCTAAACTGTTCCACAGTCAATCTTTAACCCTTTCCCTGATAGAAACGACTTTTCACGCCTCTGCAGCAGATGTCTTTTGAAAACATTGTGGGAAAAGGAGAAATTGCTTGTAACAAGCAATTTCTCCTTTTCCCACAATGTTTTCTACTCTATCAGATAATTTAACCATCATTTGACCCAGTATTTGGTTCTTTTATTCAGATGTTTTGGATTTGGAAGACTCGAAATATCGCAAAACAGGGAAAGGGTTAATCAGCAAAACCTTCATTCTGCAACCAGTAACTAATGCCAGGCCGTATTACAATAGATGTTTTGGTTGATCAGGAGCTACCTTGGTTGGAAATGAAATAAGCCTGGTTTTGTCTTTCTTGTTTTCGTATTGTTTGTTACGTGGGAATATGCATGCAGAAGCAGTAGTATTGTCCACAGATCTAAATCAACTGGTCATATATAGCCATGCTAAGACATTTGGGCCAACAGCTGAAAAAAGGGACCTTACAAAAGTTGATGTAATTTTTATAGCAAATGCAGTATTCTGATATAAACAGTTTGTGATGTTATTTATTGTAAATTTTGCAAATATTTTGCATGAAAAAGAGTACATCTTGTCTGACATTTGCAACATTCTTCAATAATTCCAGCACAAAAATATTTACACAATTCCCTAACATTTGATTGGCCCGTAGCAAGTCTCTGTCCACAATTTATATCCCAGTAAACTCCCACGCCGAACTACTTTCCATAACCGTGAGGTGCAGTTTCTTTTTTCTTGATGAATTTATTTCAAATGCTGGAATTATAAGGAATGAATGGCCTTTTTATTGAATTTATCGGGGATATAAACTTGGAAAAGTCGCGGGAATACTGGACGAGGCCTTCCGGCCTTCGTCCAGTAATCCCGCGACTTTTCCAAGTTTATACCCCGATAAATTCCACAAAAAGGCCATTCATTCCTATACACTTCACAGCTGGATCGGGATTGAATCATGCTGTTGACGGCAGTAACCATATCTGAGTGACTGTATGGCGAATAGCGTAGCCCCTGATCAGACTGCACGTATGTGCAGTCTGATCTGGGGCTACGCTGTTCACATATGCTATAAGGTACGTTTTCTCAGCCAGCATAATAACTGTCCGTGTCTAATTCCAGTGGAACTGAGCACAACACAGCCTCATCCGACATTCAGATTTTGAGCATGAAATCAAAGTGTGTACTCAGAAGGTTTTATTTGCACAAGCTCATATATATAGTTATGCTATGTATACTTCATAATGGGTGATAGTTATTTAGTTGTCTAATTTCCACATCTAGGACACATTGCTGTCTAATTCCCTGTGTGCGTGCATATCTGTGTTCGTGTGTACGTGTGTCCTCCCTCAGGTGGGGAAGATATTGATATGTGTATAATATGTAAGCTCTTCTGAGCAACATTGGTCGCAAATGTTGTTAGGTGTGTTTGGAGCCCCAATGTATTTGACGCTACAAATTGCCCATATAACCATATATACAACATGCAGAATACATATAATTGCACAAGAACTTGTTTTGCACAGTTTCATATTCTGCATTTGCATTGCATTAAATGTGTTGCTTATTTTGGTATTAAGTGTGTCATTTAGCTGCTATATGGCGGCGTTTGATGATTCTGGCATACATGTAGTCCTTACATAAAAAATTAACTTATGGAATAAAAATGCACATGCATTATATTTTATGTTGTAGTTTGTTTGGTGATTATCATGAATTCCTTCTCTCAGGCGGGCGGTTGGTTGGGAGCATGCAAAGGTTACATTTAATAGTTAATAATGAGGTTTATCCTCACCAGAATTCAGATATCCCTGGTTTGGCCCTCAGGTATATTTCTGGCTTTCTTGCTACTTGAGAGTTGAATCCGGTTAGACCAATTAGAAAGGTAGTAAGATTATTACTAATCGTAATACTTTTATGGAATGGGGCTAAGTGACTCAGGTGTGATGAAGACCCTGGTGTCAGGTTGTTCTAATTTCAGGGCTAAATATACATATATATTTTCTGCAAATATGCAGTTATGATTTTATGATTTTCCATCCATTACAACATGTGACATTTGGGATTTGTCTCAGCCTAAAATGACCCTAGCTGTTGACAGGCCATTACAAACCATGGAATAAGTAAATAACCCCCCAACATGTGAAAGCTTATAATTGCAGACCCTGGAACTATAAACAGTTCAGAGATTTCCCCAGGGTCATTGGCAGGCATCCTTATCAGGCTACAGGAGTGCACCAGCATCACATAATTGATTGCTTGGAGTTTCACGTCCATTAAACAGCACGGCCATACACAGACGGGAATGTACCTGTATGTGGGAGCATCTCGGGAATTAGACAAGGCACAAATGAGACACGCCATGGGATTTTGTACCTTCAGACATCTGTGTAATTTCATTAAATACGTTTACAAAATTTACAATATTTTTCATGAATAAAGTCAAAAGTTGAATTATATTCCGCATGTACTCTGAAAATTTTATCAACTTTTGACGCCATTTACGGAAAATATTGTAAATTTTGTAAACCGATTTCATTAAATTATGCAGATGTCCGAAGGTACAAAATCACATGGCGTGTCTCAATTACCTTAAGTCTCACTTGTTCTGTTGCAGTTACCTGTCTGGCTGTGGCTGGAGAAATAGGGGCTTAATGGTTTTGCGACCAGTGTACAGCACAGTCTGATCAGGGTCTGCACTGTTCACATTTCCATCAATGAAACAACCATCATGCTTCTAATGAGGAATATAGATTAGATCATTGTCAGGCTACAGGAGTGTGCTTAATCAGGAGCTACGCTGGTCATAAGCCCCATTTCTCCAGTCACAGCCACATTTTACCATTCTTTATGGGTCTTTTCCCTGTCAGATTATGGTACATGCTAAATGTGGCTGGAGAATTGCGGCTGATGTGATTTGTGACCAGCGTAGCTCCTGATCAAACAGCGCAACCATGTAGCCTATCAATATGGCTTGTTAGAAGCAACACGTGTTTCATTAATTGCATGGCGAACAGTGCAGATCCTGATCAGACTGTGCGGATGCACAGGCTGATCTGGATCTACACTGGTCGCAAAACCTATAATCCCTATTTCTCCGTCATACCCATAAGTGACAATATTGTAAGTTATACCACAGGCCTGTGAAATCAAACTGTGTGTTTACGTATTTTGCGGCGACCTGAGTCCCGGATGAGGAGGATATTGGTATATCAGTTACCGGGGATAGTTCATATTAATTACAGCTATCCTCCGACTTTGTTGAATGCCCTAAGAAAGTTCATTGTGAATACCCCTAAAATTTTCAGAGTACATGTGGAATAAATATAATTCAAGTTTGGATTTAATTCATGAAAAATATTGTAAATTTTGTAAAAATAAGTTTTGCTATTTCTCCTATTTCTATTCAAAGGTACATGTTGTGACCACTCATTTGAACCGTCTCACTGAGAACGGTTCAAATGAGTGGTCACAACATATACTTCAGTGTGTAGTTAAGAGAGTAATTTTTGTTTTTTCTACGGAAATTGTGTAACCTCTGCATGTGATGTGTAAATGTACCATCACAACAATGTGCACTAAACGACATGTCACGATATTTCATGGTACATAGCAGCAATTCAGGACCCGGTAACACTAACAGTTTTTACCACACAGTTTAGGACCATACAATGTACGTTTTTATACTATAGTAATCAGTAGTTATGAACAAATGACGAACCGATTGTAAAAACATATTTTAGACATGTAATATGCATGTCGATCTATTCTTTAAAGCAGCATGTGTGACTGACGGCCGGCGGCCTTTTGGACAGACATCTGTATATTGTAATGAATGCACCCTGACTTATGTCCATACCATAAACCTTTATTATTTGTTACAAAAATAAATCTACCAGTTTTCAAGTTTTCGGTGCTGTTTGTATTCCATTCACACATGCTTTGATCATTGTATAAATAAATATAAATGCTTGGATTTAACGACGGCACTGGCTCGATGACCGTTCATGTAGTCTGCCAAGAAGGGGAGAAAGGAAGGAGGTGGATACAGAGGAAACCGGCCCCATTTTCCTATTAGAATGGTCCCTGTGGTGCTTTAACGTGCCCAGACTCTCCTTCAAATCTGATAAACGGGACCGGTTAAAGTCACCAGCAGGAAATACAAATTATCTCAGAAATACTGACGCCCTAAAACTGAACCCTGAATCAAACCCGTGTCGCCAGCGTGGCAGTCCGACGGTGTTACCCCTCTGCCACGGTCTGCTCTGATCATTGTATACAACATGTACTATTACATGGCAGTGTTACACATCAATGCGCGTGAAATTTAAATGTCCGGATTTTAAGTTTGTTGTAAATGAAACTATTGATACTTAATGGCAAAATGTAGCTTATTGGGAACAACGAACTCTGTTGTATCTCCATAGTGGGGTGGGGGTGGGGGTGGGGGTGGGGGGGTATTAAGTGTATCTTAACAATGAATTCATCCATAACCCTTTTCATGCTGAGGATATGCCATTATGTTTGCCGAAAAAAATCCTAAATATTTTCCTTCTGTGCCCTCAGAAATATATGTCGCGATCACCATTTAAACCGTCTCATCGAGACGGTTCAAATGAGTGGTTACAACATAATAATTTTAATGTTATTTCTCAATGAAAGTATACTATACTTTCATTGAGAAATAACAAAAAACAAAAAAAACATATTTAAAAATAATCATACCCGTAATAGTGTATTCTGCATTTAATGGGTTAATCACACCTTAGCGGTGAATCTCACTTAGAAGTTCCTGTGAGAAAATAGCGAATAGAAAAATAAAACTGCATGTTCTTGTGATGATGAGGCATAAATTCGCTTACTACCACACATGTGCTTGTATACTCAGTGACATAGCCAGGAAAGGGGATGTGTAAGGAAGGGGGAGGGGGCGGGGCGAACGAACCCCCTAAATATGGTCAGGTGTGTATTTTTAGCTCACCTGAGCAATGTGTCCCGTCATCTGTTGTCGTCCGTCATCGTCCGTCGTCCGTCCGTGAACATTTTCAAACGTTTTCTCCTCGGTAACCATTGGGCCTTATGTCACCAAACTTCATGGTCATGGTCCTTAGGTAGGGGGATTACAAAATTGTTAAAATTACGTCATTACGTAATCCAAGGTGGCCGCCGTCTAAAAATAGCACAAATTCTTCAAAATCTACTTCTCAAGAACCGCCAACCGGATTTCGACAAAACTTGGTAGGAATGATTGATGTACAAATTGCTCTTTCAAAGTTGTTAAAATGGTGACCCCGATGTCAAAAATGGGCGTGGCCCGTGGGGTCAAATTTTATTTTTACCGAATATGGTCCTGTTATATATCAAATCGAAGGTATCAACGAGGCGATCACTCTGGTGTATTTATTGTCGAAATTTGATGGTTATGTCATCCAAGATGGCCGCCGAAAGGTCGTTCTTTTATCAGAGATTTCAAAATTCTTCTTCACATGAACCGCTTTGCCCATGGTAGCCAAACTTAAAAGTTATGGTCCATGGGTGAAGCCTTTTCAGATTTGTTAAAATGGAGGTCATCGCTAATCCAAGATGGTGACCCCGGGGTCAAAAATGGGCGAAGAAAAAATGTTAGTGCCCACCTCAAATTCACTAGCTATACATGAGATGTACAGTGGAACCTCTCTAAACTGGACACCAAGGAAACACCTGTGATCTTATTTTTGACAAGTTTCTTGGTCATGTACAATGCTCTTTCAAAGTTGTTAAAATGGTGACCCCCGGGTCAAAAATGGGCGTGGCCCGTGGGGTCAAATTGGGGTCAAATTTTATTTTTGACCGAATATGGTCATGTCTATATGAAATCGAAGGTATCAAAGAGGTGATTGCTCTGGTACATTTTTTGTCGAAATTGGATGGTCATGTCATCCAAGATGGCCGCCGAAAGGTCAAAAGGTCGTTATTTTATTAGAGATTTCAAAATTATTCACAGAACCGCTTGACCCATGGTGGCAAAACTTCGCAGTTATGGTCCATAGGTGAAGCCTTTTCAGATATGTTAAAATGGAGGACGTCGCTAATCCAAGATGGCCACCATCTAAAAGTAGCACAAATTCTTCTTCAAAACTTGGTAGGAATGATCGATGTAGAATGCTTTTTCAAAGGTATTAAAATGGTGAACCGGAGGTCAAAAATGGGCATGGCCCGTGGGGTCAAATTTTATTTTTGACCGAATATGCTCATGTCATATATCAAATTGAAGGCAACGATGAGGCGATTGCTCTGGTGCAATATTTGTCAGAATCGGATGATTATGTCATTCATGATGGCCGCCAAAAGGTCCATTTATCCGAGATTTTGAACATCTTTTTCTCAGGAACCACATGGCCGATGCTGGCCAAACTTCATAGTAAGTTAAGATCCTTGGGTGAAGCATTTTCAGATTTGGTAAAATGAGAGTCATCGCTTAATCCAAGATGACCGCCATCTAAAAATAGCACAATTTTTTTAAAACACATATGAACTCAATGTCACATTCTCCTCTGGTGTTCATGGAGTCAGGTGAGTGAATTAGGGCCATCATGGCCCTCTTGTTACTTTAACTTATGCTTTTTGTAGGGAATTAACTACAATATATGTGAAAATCATTGTTTTAAAATCACTATAATCGAGGAAATTGAATATAGAATATTTTTCTGGGAAAGGATAATCCCCTTTCCAAACCCGATCCACAATGCGCAACCCCTCGACTAGAACCTAGGGGCCGTTTCACTAAATTTCGTAAGACTAAAATGTTCGTAAGCGCAAAATTATGATAGTCTGTAAATATCACATTAACAATGTTTTCTTGTAAACAATTATTGGATTTACATTTATTGAGCATAGGCTGCATATGCAGCCTATGCTCAATAAATGTAAATCCATCAATTAAAATTTACAGACGATCCTAAATTTGCGCTTACGAACATTTTAGTCGTACGAAGTTTAGCAAAACGGGCCCCTGGTTACATATGCAGCCTATGCTCAATAAATGTAAATCCATCAATTAAAATTTACAGACGATCCTAAATTTGCGCTTACGAACATTTTAGTCGTACGAAGTTTAGCAAAACGGGCCCCTGGTTACGACACCGATACTGTCACAGCAGCGGGAGAGTACAGCGTTGGGGAAGTGTATCGCCCCTGGTCAACTATCCTGGTGCTATTACACCAGTAGACATCGTATACAATATCAGTAGCATATTTCATCAACATTGCAAAGTATACTTTAGTAGCAAAGTATACTTTGAGGGAGAAATTTTCAATTTTATGATAAATTTATTAATTTTTATTATACTGAATTTATTATAATATCACAGCCAATTTGGCTGTGATAATGTAATAAATTCAGTATAATAATACAATTCTGCATACTTTTAATCATGAAATATATGCATTTGTTAGTTCTATATGAAATAACGCATTTCAGGAAAAATAAATGATTACTCCCTCAAAGTATACTTTGCTAGTAAAGTATACTTTGCAATGTTGATGAAATAGGCTACTGGACCCGTGGGCACGTATTCGGTTCTGCCGGGTTTGGAAGGTCCACGAGCCAATTTCTACACTTGAATATAAGCTAAATAAATACTCCGTTCTCATTCTTGAAATCAGGCAATTCGATTGGCCTCGACAAATCACATTGCCTGATTTGGATTAAGAATTTGGAGAAAATTATTTGGAAGTTTCATTAGCATGAACCCCGATATGAGCATGTACTTCACTGTAAAGCTCAAAATGAGATTTAAGCCATACCATATCTGTTCTATGTTAAGCGTCCACCCAGTTGACCAAAAACTACCTATGTATCCGGTAACAACAATTAAGGCCTTGAAAAAAAAACGAAGGTAAATTTATGTTAAAAACTTCCTCAAACCTTCGAAGTTTTATAATACATTTAAATTTCAGCCAGCAAACTCTAGAATAGAAAGAAAAGAAGAAAATACTCTTGTTATACTTATTAAGTGGACATTCATGAACGGATTTAATATTTGGAAAATCCCCCAATCAGTTTTCGTATTACTTTACCAGTAAATACCAGGTATAGGATCACGTGGTACTAACAGCAACCACAAGTACTGAAACTTCCAGAATCCGTCCGATTGAAAGTACGTATTCTTTTATATTATCCTTATTATGTAACGGATTTTGATAAAATATGGCGCATCAAACGCATCTTGTTAAGCTGCATTTTCGTTGTCTCTGTACTTTGGCACAAACTTCTGTCGTGTTTGCGAAGAATCGATTTCCGTGTCAGTAGACACGGAAATCGATTCTTCACAAAAACGACACAAGTCTGTGCCGAACTCCCTGGACGACTAAATGATACTCATGAAGACGCGTTTGCTATGCGATATTTCATCGAAATCCGTTTCATATTAAGGAAAATATAAAATAATAATTTCAAGATTTCAACACTTTCAGCCACTGTTGTTGTTGTTGTTAAAACCACGTGATCATGCACCTTGAAATAGTGTAAAATAGCATACACATTGTGTTTCTTTTTGCATAGAACAATTTTCAAAACCTACCCGCACTCGAACACTCAACAGAGAAAGAAATTGCTATGGCCTTACAATGTCGACTACGAATTTTCAGAACGCTGTCAGAAAGTGTTATAACCATCGGCACAGATGATTTACCGACGTTCGTTGTCGTTACGTTGACTATTTCAATCAAATTGCAAGTGCAGCTTTCCTCTGTATGTTAGAAAAGTCATTAATGCATGTTTTACCAAAGCCTGGATATAATGCCATGGATCCAAACGTAGCTGCGATTATGTCGATTTTACCAGATTGGTTCTGGAATTAATATTTCATTGCGTTTCAGATGGATGATAAAATACTACATACCCTTAAGCAGGGGATGTATACATTAATGTGTACTGTAATTAAATGTTATATTAGAATTTCCCCATGGAATATGAATCACGAAACGCAATTTTGCAAAGACTCGTTCATCAATATGCAGAGCAAGCTGTATTGTGCGTAGAATCGGGGAATCGCATTATATGAGCAATATTATATTACGTGCCGCCTACACAGAGGCTGCTGGCTGACTCCGACAAGTCATTTGGACATCGGGCGGGCAGAGCATCGAATAGATATGTGGCTGTGAGTGTCAAGCTCATGATAAATAGCAAATAGCACACCCCTCTAGTCTGATAATACGGAGCCCCGCAGGGGGCATGTATTTTTTTTATTAATTCATTCCCATGAAATAACAATTCGTTCCCTCAATTTAACAATTCGTTCCCTCGAAATAACAATTCGTTCCCACGATATAACAATTAGTTCCCTCGAATTAACAATTCGTTACCACAAAATGACAATTCGTTCACTCAATTTAACAATTCCCTCGAATTAACAATTCGTTCCCACGATATAACAATTCGTTCCCACGAATTAACAATTCGTTCCCGTGGGAACGAGTTGTTATTTCGTGGGAACGAATTGTTTATAATTGAGGGAACGAACTATTAAATCGTGAAAACGAATTGCTAAATTGAGGGAACGAATTGTTAAATCGTGGGAACGAATTGTTAAATCGTGGGAACGAATTGTTAAATTAAGGGAACGAATTGTTATTTCGTGGCAACGAATTAATAAAAAAAGGAAGTCTACGTCCCCTGCGGGCTCCGTATGATAACGATCTAGATTGTTTGTTAGAAACATGACGGGTGTTTCATTGTTGTAATGGCGAACAGTGCGGATGCACAGGCTGATCTGGATCTACAATGGTCACGAAACCAATAAGCCACATTTCAGTCACAGCCACATATTTTGGTAGCAATGTATGTACCGGCTTGGATAGAATACTTGTCAATAGGTTACTGTCTACCTCGTCTAGGTGATCGGCCGGCAGTGCCCCGGGAATTAGACAAATTCGTACATGGTAAGTCTAATTTCAAAATCTCAAAATAGCATTTGTGTTTAATTGATGAATATGTGGGCCACCTTCTTTACATAGAATTGCTAGTATGCAAAGACTTGTTGACGACGTCTAAAATGCCCACCCGATATTAAACATAATTATGCTGTCCAATTCCCCTTATATGCCCACGTACCTAGGACGGGGAAGAGTTATCGATGCATTAGCTTTAGTTATCAATTGACGAGAAATGTAGAAGAGGTGCAAGCCAAAGGGAATTATATTTTTTCATGAAGCCTACAGTTAAATTCCCGACTACGGGAATAAAATATTTCTAATTCCTAGATCATAACTGCGTTTTATCATTTATATGGCGGTATGAGCAGGCATGTACATATCCAATATCCCCTCCCTAGGAATCTACATGCCGATATCTGGGACTTGACTCTACATTCTAATCCCCAGTCAGGTGCGGATCCAGGCCGGGGGAGGGCGTGCAGCCCACTCTAAAATTGTTGAGTTTAGATTTTTACGTGGAGAGGTCTGATTATTTGTCTTATTTCTCACCCCAAGTGCATGTCGTTACCGCTCAGTTGAACCGTCTCGTTGAGACGGTTCAAATGAGTGGTAACAACATATACTTTCGATGAGAAATTAGTAAAAATGCAGAAAATTATATTCGTATTTTAGGAGTTGATGATCATGTGTGTCTCATTTACAATTAATAATCCACGCCCCCTCTTACCTAGATCCGCAGCTGCGCGTGTATGCCCGCTTCTTACTTCCACCATTGGCGGCAAACGATTCAGTGATTAATTGATTGATTTGCTGGCGATTTACGCCAATTAGCAACAGATAAATAGGTTATCTACAAAGGCGAGTAGTTACGCCCTTTGACCGACACACATGATCGTGACCTGTCGGTTGAACAGAGCCTGTGTTTCAAGTTACAAAGGGCGGTAATTAAGTACACTAGTTACAACGTACTTCTTTAATTAACTAGGTATATACTAGAGAAGTTGGTGCATGTTACAGGTAAGCATGCCCCTGCATATATATACAAAGAGAGAGCGTGAACTGTTTATGAATGTTTGATGATCATCCCGCGGTCAATATCGGGTGATTTCGTACTGGGTACATATAGAGTATCAGGTACGGATATGATGAAGTATCTATATGCCGGGTAGCTTTGACTTTCAGAGACAGTGTATTGACTACTAATGATATGTTTTCCGTAACTCATGTCCAGGCACTCGTAGCAGATAGAGAAGTAAAAGTAGTTTACGAGAGTTCAACAATTGTGCAAAAAGCAGGAACCAACTTTTCCGACGTTTCGAACGTCGGAAAAGTGGGTTCATGGTTTTTGCAATATTGTATTATTGCGGAAAGATTATAGTCTACGAGAGGTTCGGAAAATACTGCAAGTATGGTCAATATTTCAAACCACGTGCAAAATAAAAACCAAGTGTGCATGTACTTACATTTGACGTTTACATCGGTTTCTTTAGGAAACAAGCATAACACGACAATGTAAAACCACGTATAAATCTCGGAAATATTGCTTCTGTCGTACACATAATACACATTTGAACTCCAGCAATGTTGATGAGATGCGCATCTTCTTGGGTACAAACTCATTTTTCTCATATACGTGTAGAAATCCGAGCCGATAAGTGGTCGGTGTCTACGACTAAATGTGCATTTTTCGACTACGATGTCTTCGCAAATTGAATATACAATATATTTAATTAAATTCCGCATGAACTCTGAAATTTCTATCAACTTTGGACGCCATTTACGGTATATTTTTGTATATTTTGAAATCACTATCTACGATAAATGGCGATGTAATAATGCTACATATAAGCCGCATTATTGCCTATCCGACAGGTGTAGACCACACTTGCCGTTCGGCATGTCTCGCTTCTGGTTAGACTATACCAAATGGCGCGAAATCGCACTGGGGGTAGTCCGGTACACAACAATAGTGCGGGCGTTTTGAGGTCACAGACACAGTTTGCGTGCAAATCTTGATCCATTACTACCCAGTTTCACTTGAGGAACATTTTGGGGTGCTTTTAACACCAGTTTTAAGCATATTTGTAGCATTTAAAAGAAAACACTGAACCTGTTGGTCACGTGATGTAAACAGAGTTTTCGTGGCCAACAAATGTAAACAATTTTGGGTGATATGACGAGGCTGGATTTTTCTGTCTCAGGAGTAAGTAAACCTATTGTTTAATTCATGCAGAACCAGTACAGACTGGCTGCAGGTCATGTACAAGTCGGTCCCACAGCATCCATACGATTAGTGAAAGTAGGAGAGACTGACCTTATTGGATGGCATTCGGTTAAATTATATAGTAAAACTATTTGGTGTGGTCTAACCTTCTAGACTAATGAGGACCGTCTTCAGTGTTGCCACACAGAACTGCCGTCTCCATGCTGACGCGACAACAGCCAGACAAGATACTGGTATTGACTTCGTAAATTAGATCATGTCTTAAGGCATCCTCCAGAGCTGAGTAGAATACCAATATCTGACAGCCTGTGAGAAAATGTATGGAACGCCAAATCTACATAAACTAAAATACTTATTGCCAGCTGTAAATAATTAGAGCGGACATTAAATGTTCAGAGCTAGTATTAATTATTTGAGTTTATGTAGATTTGGCGTTCCAGGAACGCCAAATCTACATACACTCAAATAATTAATGCTCCGAAGTTAGCTCCAAATGATTTAGAGAACTCTTCAAATGATTTGGAGCTGGCTCTGTATATTTAAAGGGACCTGCCTGATACCATCGCGAGTCACTTGACTATCAGTAAAATAAATACATGTATTACTATATGATTATATCTGTGTAGCGGGCACTTGTAATTTTTAGAACTGGTGGAATAGTGACACAATTATACACTTAGTTAATTCATATAAAGAACACTTTGTGACTGCTGAATAGGCATGCACCTTTAATGCTAGCTCTAGCATGAATTATTTGAGTTAATGTACATTTGGCGTTCCATAAAAGTGGGGCCTTATATAGTGGATTGACCCGTGTCGGCATGGTACCTCATATATGGCGGTGACTAAAGATATGGCGCTGGTGGGGTTTGTGTTTGTTTGTTTGTTTATTGGTGTTTAACGGCCTATCAACAGCTAAGGTCATTTAATGCCGGGCCAACGGGTTCGATCCCGTATTTAACCTGCTGCAGGGGAGGGGGAGGGACATTCCAAAATCATAACGGAATATTTACATCGAGAAAAAATATATTCAGCCCTGAAATTAGAATAATCCGACATGGTGCCAGGTCCATACCACACCAGTCACTTGGCCCCTTCCCTAAAAGTAATAGGATTACAAATAATCGTAATACTCACATAATGGGAATAACCAAATTCAACTGTCACATACACAAATGCCTAAAGGCGTATGTGAGGGCCAAATCAGGTTTCCAGTCAGGCTATTCCGTAAGTATGAACACTGATATAGTTAAATTATCCATCCCATGCTCCCACATGCCGCCCATTGGTGGGGTTTGTGGCCAGTGTAGCTCCAGATCCAATAGCACACACCTGAAGATTGATAATGATCTACAATGTATATTGCTCTTTGAAGCATTTCGAGTTGTCCATTGAATGAATGGCGAACAATGTAGATCAGGATCTACAGTGATCGCAAAACACATAGGACCGATTTCTCCAGTCACATCCACATCCACATATAATCCGACTCGCCACGATGTAATTTAAGGGCATTGAGAAGTTTTGATAAAAGGTCATTGTTGAGTTGTGCTACCAGTGTAGCCCCATGCCAGCTTATACATCAGCGTAGTAAATGTAAATGCATGATTTAACGACGGCACTGGCTCGATGACCTTGCATGTCGGTACCGAATATTTAAGTCCGATAGAACTAGGCTAGCACGAAGTTGTCTTGGAGAGGGAAATCTCAAAATCAGAACGGAATCGACCATCGCAGCGGCAGAGAACGAACCCGCGGTCTCCTAACGGTGCTTTATATCCATAACAGGTTGCGCCACTCATTATCCTATATGGAACGCCCTAGCTGCCCGCGGTTGTTAATTGCTAAATGTTGTCTTGTCAGAGTAACATGTGAACTTGTCTACAGAGCGTGTTATTATGTTAAACTGCTATGTTGTCTTGTCAGAGTAACGTGTGAACTTGTCTGCGGAACAAGTCCCTTCTAATAGTCTTGTACATCAACATCAACATAGTGGAGACGGGGTGTGTAGAGAATAAAGCAAAGTATGCAGTTTATAGCTTTTATACAAAGGCATTATCATTATATTACCAGCGGTTACAAATATGGCGTCTTCATCGACATCTGTCATCTGAGCCAGCGCATGCGCAGATGTATTCTGTGGTGACCATCGTGTACCCAGACCCACAGGTGATTCTAGTTTTGTACATTGTTTAGAAAGGTGTTTTATGTATATACAGGGTGATTAAAAAAACTTGTCCCCACTTCAAATGAACATCTTAAGCCATACTCAAATTATATACGTTTACTCTATATATCAAAATAACAAACAATTATTCACCTTTTCAGTCAATACACAAATCCTCGGAATCAATTATGTTTTTCTTGTACAAATAACAATTGACCATCCAAGACACGCTAGAATCACCTGTGACCAGACCGGGCTGCTACGATGTGGTTGTGACCAGCCGTTTGAAAATAAACATTATTAAAATATTCCCTGAATCAAGTAATGTAAACTAAATTCCTTACATGTTATACATATTCGGTTTATGTTTCCTTACTTAAGCAGCTATCATGAATTTAACTTAAGCTTTAACCCTTACTATGCTGAATTAAATGTTGTCGTCAGCTGAAAATGTTTTATTTTCAATATTTCTCGATAAAAACCTGTTTTGGCAGCGCATGAGAATCGTCTTCAGATTCTCATGTGCTGTCAAAACAGGTTGGAGACGATTCTCATGCACTGTCAAAACAGATTTTTGTTAAGAATTAAGGCAAAAATGAAAAACAGCAGACGACAATTTTCGGCTCCCATGTAGCGAGGGTCAAAATACATCTACCATTGCACATACGCGGGCTGGTATTACATATATAGTATAAACATTGGTCTTGTCTCTGCGAAAATCTACCATACTGCAACACAGTGTTTGTTTATAATTCAAGACATTTAAGAAATAATTCGTACATGACAGACGTTATGGACTGCATTGTCACCAGCTATAAACATTTATTAAGGTAAATGGATTTCAGGTCAATGAAATAATGGGACTAACTCCATCATGGACTTAGCCCCTTTCTTCCACTGACCCCTTCAATTATCGGACTATGTCATACATGTCTAACTACGGATATGCGCAGCTGTATGGTAGTTTCTCGCCGAGACAGGACTATAACACATAGTGGAATTCATCTTCCATTGGATTTCATGATCGTGATGACTGCATCACTTCAAATATCACATGACACAAAACACAATCAGAAACAACACAAGACATGAAATGATGAAATGACACACATATTCTGCATAATAGTGTTATAAGACACACTCTAGGGTCTACCCCGAACAGGTTAGACCTGGGTCATGGGAATACATTCTTTTGTCCCACGATTGACCTAATCCATTGGAAACATGTTAGGTAGACCACACTCGCATAGTCAGTCACTGGTGCTTCACACCGCGCCGGCGTAATATGTCGAAATATGCGCCGGATTCCTGACGAATTCCCATTTAGATACACGGAGAAGATACTGCATAAACATATTTCCGTCTAGCAACAGGCGCAAGTAATTTCCGACCGCGACTAGGCGAAAAATGAGTTTATGCGATATCTCTCAGTAGAGATGAGTGAAATCTTGTCAGGAAACCGGTGTATTCTTTCGACGGAAACATTTTACACCGGCGCGGGGTGCAACACCAGTGATGGTATAAATTCAAAATTTGTAAATGGAAAAGCAAATAAATGAGCTGGTCTAGTGTCACGTTATTGAACTACATCGCTGTCTAGAAAACTGAAAGGGCTCCAAAGTATTTAATCCTTTCAACACTACAGGCGTGTATAGTGGTATTTGTAAACAGTGAGCCGGCTCGTGACGAGCCGCCTCATCAGGATCTGCACTTTTTTTTTGACGATTGGATTGGTTGCGAAAATTGACATATTAAAATTAATTCCAGTTATTTAGGGGTGAAAGGTTTAACATGTCCTTTATCTGAGAAACCATTATATTTTCTCATTTTCACTAAAATTACTTGGAAAGTTGCCAAATGATTCTATATTTGCATGTCGATGTTACATGTATTTATGACTTTACAACTAATATTTATGAATGTGTAAACGATATCACATTACTTTGTATTTGCATATCAGGACTCCCTGGTATGATAATCTACAGCTAGATTAGATACGTAACTGTCGTGCACCTACCCCTAATATATGACTGTGACTGGAGAAATGGGGATTATGGGTTTGCAAATCAGTGTAGATCCAAATCAGACTGTGCATCCGCACAGTCTGATCAGGATCTACACTGTTTGCCGTTCTATCAATGAAACATATGACATGCTTCTAACAAGCAATATATATCATTATATCAGGCTGCATGAGTGTGCTATTTGACCAGAAGCTACACTGTTGACAAACCCAATAAGCCCTATTTCTCCAGTCATAGCCACATATATTATGCTATCTCAGTTAGGTGAGTATTCCCTACATGTGTTCCTATATGTTATTATAAATAGCAGGTTGCCTCTGATAAAACATTTAGCACATCAATTTGAATTGATTAGTTGGTGTTTAACGGCCTACCAACAGGTAAGGTCATTTAAAGCCAGGCCAACGGGTTCGATCCAGTATGTAACCTGCAGCATTGGGGAGAAAATCCCAAAATCAGAACGGAACATTGACATCGAAATAAATATATATTCAGCCCTGAAATTATAATAGCCTGACCTGGTGCCAGGTCCATACAACACCAACGTCACTTGGCCCCTTCCCCTAAAAGTAATAGGATTAGGAATACTCATATTACTCATACAAGGGGTATAACCAGATTAAACCCTCACATACAATAATGCCATGGGCGTACATGAGGGCCAAACCAGGAGCCTATTTCACCAACATTGAAAAGTATACTTTTCTAGCAAAGTATACTTTGAAGGAGTAATCATTTATTTTTCCTGAAATGCATTATTTCATGTAGAACTAACAACTGCATATATTTGATGATTACAAGTATGCAGAATTATTATACTGAATTTATTACATTATCACAGCCAAATTGGCTGTGATAATGTAATAAATCCAGTATAATAAAAATTAATAAATTTATGCTAAAATTGAAAATTTCTCCCTCAAAGTATACTTTGCTAGAAAAGTATACTTTGCAATGTTGATGAAATCGGCTACAGATCTCCGTTCGCGATACAGGTAAGGATCCCGATATTTAAATTACCATCGCATGCTCCCACCTGCCACCTACTGTACACATAGAGCTCCGTGACTTTACTGACAATTTTCTGGACAGTTTATGTAACAACCAAATTGTAACTGTAAGCAATTTGGACTGAAAGCAACAAATACCTGTCACAATAAAACATATATGAACGAAACAAAATGTAATACATGCCTCCTGGTGCAAGTCATACATACATAGACAGACGGTTCTATAAAAATATCGGTGGTAACTATATCTTGGTTCCTGGTCCCGTTGAACACAACATTTTGGCATATACCGGCAAAAATCCTGGGGGGTGGGGGGGAGCAAATATTGTCGTCTGCTGTTTTTCATTTATAAAGTTTTTTATTTATGAAAATGCATGTTTTGACACTGCTTGAGAATTGTCTCCATTGTCTATTGACAATTCTCAAGCGTTGTCAAAACATGTTTTCATCTAGACAAAAAACAACAGCAGACGTCACTTATCAATTCAGCGTTATAAGGGTTATGAGTCGATTCATGAGAAATCACATGGTCATGCCAACTAATACAAATCCATGCAATCCTTAAGATACAGGGATTTATTTCATTCACTAGTACATGTATATCTCCTATATTAAGTATTTTACCATATGCATTTCAGCATAGGTGAGTGACAGCATGGAACTATTGCTGAACTCTGGAACTATGATGTATTTTCGCCTACTTTCAAAAACATTTGGCCGATTTCATCAATATTTCTAAGCATACTCATCTAGCTAAGTATATATACTTTGAGGGAGTAATCATTTATTTTTCGCGAAATGCTTTATTTCATATAGAACTAACCACTGCATATATTTGATTATAAAAAGTATGCAGAATTATTATACTGAATTGATCACATTAATGAATAAAAATGTAATAAATTAAGTATAATAAACATCAATAAAATCTATCCTTAAATTGAATTTTCTCACGTCAAAGTGTACAAGATAAGTATACTTTGCAATTTTTGTGAAATAGGCTACATGCTGAGAAAGCAATACATTAAATTAACTTCATCTTCTCAGGATTCGACTCGCAAAAATTATCAGAAAAAAAGCATTAATAAACATAAATAAAAATGTACACACACAAATCCCATTCATCCCAGCAATCCATGTACACAACGGACTACATCTTGTGGTTAGTACTATATAGCGCCTTTGCCAGCATAACATCATTGCACCTGCTTGTAATGTTATATACAGTACGTACGGAGTCCCGCAGGGGACGTATAATTCTTTTTCATTAATTCGTTCCCACGAAGTAACAATTCGTTACCACGAAATATCAATTTGTTCCCTCAATTTAGTGGGAACGAATTGTTATGTCGTGGGAACAAATTGTTAATTCGAGGGAACGAATTGTTAAATTGAGGGAACAAATTGTTATTTCGTGGGAACGAAGGAACAAATTGTTATTTCGTGGGTACGAATTAATAAAAAAAAATCCATGTCCCCTGCAGGGCTCCGTACAGTACGAGAGTCATCATGAAGCGATTGCAAAGCGATTGCAAAGTAATGGCAAAAAGCTCTGAATAATTAGCTCTGAATTAACCTTAGCATTATCACAGTTCCATTATAAAGCCATATAGGGCCACGTAGATGTATGCATCGCATGAAACTAGCATACATATCACTTATCGTTCTTTAACGCTTTCACCCCAAAATAATTGGAATTGACTATTCATATGTTAATTTAACAACCAATCCAATCGTCACACACTTATTTTCAGACTTTTCCATTTATGAAAACGGGGTGTTTTTGGTCTCAAAAAATATAAACATTACTCACGAGCTGGCTCATATGGATCTACATGTACACATATTGCCAATACCATTATACAGGCATGTCGTGTTAAAAGGGCTAATACTTTTTTAATAATCTTTTTTTTATGTTATTGTGTTATAGAGCAACGGGAGTGTGTTGGCCATAGTGCTATGTCTAACCTCGCATTGTCTGTAAAAAAATGAATATTGCAACAAGTGCAACACAATATCACTGCGTATATATCTGAACGATCTGATCAGGACATACACTGTTCGCTATTCAGCCAAGAAAATGCATATATTGTTGCTAGTTAACATAATGGATGCGCGGTCGACTGTACGGATTGTTTGAATGTTCAGATTTATAGGATGGTGCTATTTATATACGTGTACCTCTCCTCTAATGACGATTCATCGCTCTGATTAAAACTGTCAATACTATTTAGCAATTTCACGAACAAGTATAGGTGTGGTGTGTACTCTGTCAGTACATTGTAATGAAACAAATTTACAATCTATAATGCAATTGAAGGGGTCAGTGGAAGCAGGGGGCTAAGTCCAGCCCCCTTTTTCTACTGACCCATTCAATCTCATTTTTATGAATTTCAGTGAACCCAATTTTCACCAACCTTTCTTGCTATTAAGTTGAATGGAATGAAACCAAAACAGTCTCTTAAATGTAAGTAAATTCGCAAACATCTTCAATCAATTCAAACTTTGATTATTATGGTTTCAGCTGTGGCAACAATTGTGGCGTGCATAACGATTTAGCAGATGTGCAATCGTAGCTAAAGTACATTAAAGCATTAAGGTCGGTATACATTTGTACACACGTCATAAATGAGCAATTCTGATTTCACATCACTTTACATGACTGCATGAAATGTATGTATTAGAAATCTACTTTGCATCTACGCTCTAATATTTGTCATCTGAATTATTTTTAATTGTACATGTATTTAATTATTTTCAGAAATACGCTTTGGCAGCACAATTGAATATATTAGTCTGCGAAAACTTGATTTTGAAAATAATAAAATAATTTGAAATAGAAACCAGACGACAAAATGCTTCAACCGTTGCAGCTAGTTTCTATAGTCATTCAGTCCTCAAGTTTCCCCCTTTCCCTGGCCATGTAACCCGAGAGCAAGTTTATCAGTATGATCTTCAGATCGCTACTTTGATTTATGGTCGACCAAATACTATGAAGCTTGAAGCTAGTCAAGTCGGCTAGCCTCGTAAACAAGTTCCACTTCCGGAAACCACGACAGCTCAATGCTCCCACATCGTGGCCGTGGCGGCATCTTCGGCGACGGCCTTGAATAGTCCGTTTTGTTCCGCTTTCAAATATTGTCCATTCGGTGCCTTAATCGTCATTAACGTCTGCTCGCAGAACTGGAATTGAAACTCGCTCGGGCTGTCGTCTACACAGATATCATTGTCGTCGCTCAAACCCAGGTATTTACCGTCAGCACCTGCAATCAGTACAGAGAAATGTCATGTCTATAAACTAATGTATATTTAAAAACAAGCACACTCCGGTAGCCTGATAACGATCTCTATCAAGGTGCATGATCACGTGGTTACAACAACAACAATGTCGCCCACTCCAAAGTAAGTATTATTTGATATTTTCCTTAATATGCAAAGGACATTGATGAAATATGGCGCAGTAAACGCGTCTTCGTGAGATGCATTTGGTGGTCCACCTCCTCCTCCAACTCTACCACCCTCCTCTCCAGTACCAGGATCCTCTTCCTGGTCGCAGCCTTCTTCTTGCTACCCTCCGTGGTTCTATCTTCTGGCCCCTCGGGACACCTGTTCGAGCGATGTTGCCAGAGAGTCTTGTAGGTGGCAAACTTCCCTCCACATCCGGGACACTCTCTCGTGGGAAGCACAGACTTATGTCGTTTTTGCAAAGAATCGATTTCCATGTCTCCGACACGGAAATCGATCGATTTCCGTGTCTCCGACACGGAAATGGATTCTTCGCAAAAACGACAGACGTTTGGGCGAAAATACAGAGACCACCAAATGCAGCTTAACAAAACGCGTTTGATGTGGCATATTTCATCAACATCCGTTGTAATAAGGACAATATAAAATAATACGTACTTTGAATCAGATGGATTCTGGAAGTTTCAGTACTTGTTGTTGTTGTTAGTACCACGTGATCATACACCTTGTCTATTGCAAATTAGAACTTAGTTCTGAGTGACAAACTCTCAGCAACTTTGTTTGTTTGTGTTGTTGTTGTTGTTGCTGAGTGTGCAAATACAGAGAATAACAGATTGTAAAAATAGAATTGCCGCTGTTCTATCACATATAACTAGTTAGAACCACGACAGGTGTTCCAATGATGGAATGGCGAACAGTGCAGATCATGATCAGACTGTGCGGATGCACAGATGCACAGTCTGATCTGGATCTACACTGGTCGCATAACCAATAAGCCCAATTTCTCCAGTCACAGTCACATTCAAAATGGCATACCGCCATCTTACAACTACATGTATGTACAAGCTTAGAATTGCTAGTTCGCTATGGAGCGAAATCCAATATGAACAAGCTGTACTCAGACAATATTCATATTTCCTGCATATCAGTATCAAAATCAATTGCATTGCCATTAAGTTATTATGGAAATTGAAATAATAAAACAGATCGTCTGTGCAGACGCCGCCTGGTTCTTACAATATGTATGCCATTGTTGGCAAGACAACAGACGGCAGGCAGACCCGCTGGTTCGACAGTTTCATGAAGTAATTATTTATCAGTGAACATCCCTGTATAATTCTACGAACATTAGATTATTTGACAAGAATGCCACCAACGGCGTGTATCCCATCGCTGTTCTGGTTGTATCATAAACATGCACAGGACATTTCAAGCTAATCGTTGAAGTTTGAAGTGAATCGCTGATAAATACGGCAAAGAAGTTATAGCAGAATGAATTTAATTAACCGAGTAGTATATAGGGAGTCAAAATGATACCACCTCCCAATTGTGGATACAGTTTGCACACAGACACCCCTTTTGAGACATTATACCCATCGCCCAATTGTGGATACGAATTGCACACACATCCCTATTTGGGAAAAGTGTAGAAAGAAGTCGTCTCCCAAGAGGCAAACAGAAAGGGGCAGACGACAATGTTCCACCGCCCAATTGTGGATACGAATTGCACACACATCCCTATTTGGGAAAATGTAGAAAGAATTCGTCTCCAACAGAATGGCAGACGACATTATACCATCGCCCTATTGTGGATACGAATTGCACACACATCCCTATTTGGGAAAAGTGTAGGAGAAATTCGTCTCCCAAGAGGTAAACAGAAAGGGCAAACGACAATGTTCCACGCCCAATTGTGGATACGAATTGCACACACATCCCTTTTTGGGAAGTTGGTATCCACATGTGGGACGAAATATCCACAATCGTACTACCACCGCCCAATTGTGGATACGAATTGCACACACATCCCTATTTGGGAAAAGTGTAGAAAGAATTCGTCTCCCAAGAGGCAAACAGAAAGGGCAGACGACAATGTTCCACACCCAATTGTGGATACGAATTGCACACACATCCCTTTTTGGGAAAGTAGAAGAAAAATTTGTCTCCCAAGAGGCAAACAGACGACAATGTTCCACACCCAATTGTGGATACGAATTGCACACACACATCCCTTTTTGGGAAGTTGGTATCCACATGTGGGACGAAATATCCACAATCGTACTACCACCACCCAATTGTGGATACGAATTGCACACACACACACATCCCTTTTTGGAAAAGTAGAAGAAAAATTCCAATGGGACACCTGGACTGGTAGTACGAAAGACGACGTTTTGGCCCAATAGTGGAGGGGTGGGGGTTTCTAGTCTATTCCGCACGGAGCCACTATTTTCTCTGTCGTATGTATACACATTGGGACGAAAACATCCACAATCGTACTACAACCTACCCATGGCATACGAGAGTGGGAAAAAAAAAAAAAAAAGTCGAGAAATCCGCAATTGGGACGCGAGTATACACAACTAGAACCCCCATCCACAATTGCACTGGTGCCGTAGAAAGAATTCGTCTCCCAAGAGGCAAACAGAAATCCTACCACCCATTTGTGTATTTGGGAAAAGTGTAGAAAAAGTGTCTCCCAAGAGGCAAACAGAAATCCTACCACCTATTTGGACACATTTGGGGAAAAGTGTAGAACAAATTCGTCTCCCAAGAGGCAAACAGATATCCTACCACCCATTTGTGTATTTGGGAAAAGTGTAGAAATAATTCGTCTCCCAAGAGGCAAACAGATATCCTACCACCCCATTTGGGGGGAAAATACAACTCGAACAAAGACAATTCGAACATAGACAACTTGGAAAACCTCTCTAGAATTGGGTCGAAAAACCCACAATTGGGACACGAGTATACACAATTGGGTGGTGGTAGTACGAAAGACGACGGTTGGTCCAATAGTGGATGGGGTTTCTAGTCCATTCTGCACGGAGCCACACTTTTTGGAGGTCTCGCCACATCCACAATCGAACGCCCAATTGAAGATATGTTTCCCATTGGAATAGACAAACAATTTTGCCAAATCGATCCAAAATGCCATACAAGGAATGCGAAACATGCGGCAAGGGTTTCGACAAACCCGCAAATCTTCGAAGGCACAGGGACCGCAAGAACCCGTGCAGACTTCCCACGAGAGAGTGTCCCGGATGTGGAGGGAAGTTTTCCACCTACAAGACTCTCTGGCAACATCGCTCGAACAGGTGTCCCGATGGGGCCAGAAGATAGAACCACGGAGGGTAGCAAGAAGAAGGTTGCGACCAGGAAGAGGATCCTGGTACTGGAGAGGAGGGTGGTAGAGTTGGAGGAGGAGGTGGCTAGACTGCGGGATGGAAAACCTCGCGAGGGAGCGAACATCGACAGCGACGACGACGACGACGAGACAGATATGTAGAGAGAGGGGGATTCCCCACCCCCCACCCAATTGTGGATACGAATTGCACACATCTCGACTCCCAACGGCAAACAAAACCTCTCCCCAAAGTAGGTAGAACCCCCACCCAATTGTCCACATTTGGGAAAGTCGAACAAAAAAATCGTCTCCCAAAATCTAGACCACATCGAAGTTCCCAATAGGGAGGGTTCGAATATTTTTCCAAAATGGCTACTCCATGTAGAAAGGGTTGCGCCCTCCAGAGGGAGGGGGGCGTGTACGGAGTCGCTAGTTTCGTTTTTCCCATTCGCGTACCGGACTGTTTTGCGGAGTGCACGAACTTGGTGTCGGGATCTGGTTTGTTCTTCCAGAGTCTACAAGCCTCTAGATACACGAATGGAAACAATGGTTTGCAAACTGCATACACAGCGAAAGCAATCCCAAGACACCACTTTGCATTCTCCATCGTTTTCCAAATGTCGTGCACCTCCAAGTCTTTTTCGCATTTCGGCTCGCTAGGCTTGGGAGCGCTAGCCTCGGATGTACTAGTCTCGGAACCAGTGTCCGAAAACGCGCTAGTTCCAACCTCCACCAAACGGTCTTCTAGAAACCCAGACACGACTCCAAATTCGCCAGCAAACGCTCCAAACGAAGTTCCACATCCAGTAGCTTGCGATCCAAACGGTTCCCCAAGAAATGCAAACGCGTAGATTCGCCGGCTGGGCGGGCACCTTCTAGGGTGGCATTTGCAAGGGGAGGTTCTTCTAGAGGACCACGTGTAGGAGGTGGGTCTACATTCGCAATGGGAGGTTCTTCGGGCTTTGTACTACGTTCCGCATCGACGGCGTCCCATATTCTTCGAAGACGCGTGGTACCGATCCCATATTTTTTCTTCGTGTCGTCCGCAGACTCGACACCTCGAAGATTGCGAATATCTTCTATATCCTGCTTGGACAAATTTCGTTTTTGTGGCATCTAGGCACAAAATATGCATGTACATACAAATATAGTTTGCCCAATGTACAACACGAAAATATTGGGCACACCTAGACATACTCGGCATGCGTGCACCACGACTAGGTATACCAGCACCACGACTAGGCATACTAGCACCACAAATAGGCATACCAGCACCACACCTAGGCATACTAGCACCACAACTAGGCATGCGTGCACCACGACTAGGCATACCAGCACCACGACTAGGCATACTAACACCACAACTAGGCATACCAGCACCACACCTAGGCATACTAGCACCACAACTAGGCATACCAGCACCACGCCCAGACTTTTGTACCACTCTCTTTCCTTTCCAAAAGTCTGGGCGTGGTGCTGGTATGCCTATTGTGGTGCTAGTATGCCTAGTGTGCTAGCTATGCCTAGGTTGTGTGCTAGTATGCCTAGTCGGGTGCTGGTATGCCTAGTCGTGGTGCACGCATGCCTAGTTGTGGTGCTAGTATGCCTAGGTGTGGTGCTGGTATGCCTAGTTGTGATGCTAGTATGCCTATCGTGGTGCTGGTATGCCTATCGTGGTGCACGCATGCCTAGTATGTCTAGGTGTGCCCAATATTTTCGTGTTGTACATTGGGCAAACTATATTTGTATGTACATGCATATTTTGTGCCTAGATGCCACAAAAACGAAATTTGTCCAAGCAGGATATAGAAGATATTCGCAATCTTCGAGGTGTCGAGTCTGCGGACGACACGAAGAAAAAATATGGGATCGGTACCACGCGTCTTCGAAGAATATGGGACGCCGTCGATGCGGAACGTAGTACAAAGCCCGAAGAACCTCCCATTGCGAATGTAGACCCACCTCCTACACGTGGTCCTCTAGAAGAACCTCCCCTTGCAAAGTGCCACCCTAGAAGGTGCCCGCCCAGCCGGCGAATCTACGCGTTTGCATTTCTTGGGGAACCGTTTGGATCGCAAGCTACTGGATGTGGAACTTCGTTTGGAGCGTTTGCTGGCGAATTTGGAGTCGTGTCTGGGGTTTCTAGAAGACCGTTTGGTGGAGGTTGGAACTAGCGCGTTTTTCGACACTGGTTCCGAGACTAGTATATCCGAGGCTAGCGCTCCCAAGCCTAGCGAGCCGAAATGCGAAAAAGACTTGGAGGTGCACGACATTTGGCAAACGATGGAGAATGCAAAGTGGTGTCTTGGGATTGCTTTCGCTGTGTATGCAGTTTGCAAACCATTGTTTCCATTCGTGTCTCTAGAGGCTTGTAGACTCTGGAAGAACAAACCAGATCCCGACACCAAGTTCGTGCACTCCGCAAAACAGTCCGGTACGCCGAATGGGAAAAACGAAACTAGCGACTCCGTACACCCTCCCTCTGGAGGGCGCAACCCTTTCTACATGGAGTAGCCATTTTGGAAAAATATTCGAACCCTCCCTATTGGGAACTTCGATGTGGTCTAGATTTTGGGAGACGATTTTTTTGTTCGACTTTCCCAAATGTGGACAATTGGGTGGGGGGTTCTACCTACTTTGGGGAGAGGTTTTATTTGCCTTTGGGAGTCGAGATGTGTGCAATTCGTATCCACAATTGGGTGGGGGGAATCCCCCTCTCTCTACATATCTGTCTCGTCGTCGTCGTCGTCGCTGTCGATGTTCGCTCCCTCGCGAGGTTTTCCATCCCGCAGTCTAGCCACCTCCTCCTCCAACTCTACCACCCTCCTCTCCAGTACCAGGATCCTCTTCCTGGTCGCAGCCTTCTTCTTGCTACCCTCCGTGGTTCTATCTTCTGGCCCCTCGGGACACCTGTTCGAGCGATGTTGCCAGAGAGTCTTGTAGGTGGCAAACTTCCCTCCACATCCGGGACACCTCTCTCGTGGGAAGTCTGCGGACGGGTTCTTGCGGTCCCGCCCTGTGCCTTCGAAGATTTGCGGGTTTGTCGAAACCCTTGCCGCATGTTTCGCATTCCTTGTATGGCATTTTGGATCGATTTGGCAAAATTGTTTGTCTATTCCAATGGGAAACATATCTTCAATTGGGCGTTCGATTGTGGATGTGGCGAGACCTCCAAAAAGTGTGGCTCCGTGCAGAATGGACTAGAAACCCCATCCACTATTGGACCAACCGTCGTCTTTCGTACTACCACCACCCAATTGTGTATACTCGTGTCCCAATTGTTGGTTTTTCGACCCAATTCTATAGAGGTTTTCCAAGTTGTCTATGTTCGAATTGTCTTTGTTCGAGTTGTCTTTTCCCCCCAAATGGGGTGGTAGGATATCTGTTTGCCTCTTGGGAGACGAAATCTTTCTACACTTTTCCCAAATACACAAATGGGTGGTAGGATATCTGTTTGCCTCTTGGGAGACGAATTTGTTCTACACTTTTCCCCAAATGTGTCCAAATAGGTGGAAGGATTTCTGTTTGCCTCTTGGGAGTCACTTTTTCTACACTTTTCCCAAATAGACAAATGGGTGGTAGGATTTCTGTTTGCCTCTTGGGAGACGAATTCTTTCTACGGCACCAGTGCAATTGTGGATGGGGGTTCTAGTTGTGTATACTCGCGTCCCAATTGCGGATTTCTCGACCTTTTTTTTTTTTTTTTTTTTTTTTTTTCCCCACTCTCGTATGCCATGGGTAGGTGGTAGTACGATTGTGGATGTTTTCGTCCCAATGTGTATACATACGACAGAGAAAATAGTGGCTCCGTGCGGAATAGACTAGAACCCCCATCCACTATTGGGCCAAAACGTCGTCTTTCGTACTACCAGTCCAGGTGTCCCATTAGAATTTTTCTTCTACTTTTCCAAAAAGGATGTGTGTGTGTGTGCAATTCGTATCCACAATTGGGTGGTGGTAGTACGATTGTGGATATTTCGTCCCACATATGGATACCAACTTCCCAAAAATTCGTATCCACAATCGGGTGTGGAACATTGTCGTCTGTTTGCCTCTTGGGAGACAAATTTTTCTTCTACTTTCCCAAAAAGGGATGTGTGTGCAATTCGTATCCACAATTGGGTGGTGGTAGTACGATTGTGGATATTTCGTCCCACATGTGGATACCAACTTCCCAAAAAGGGATGTGTGTGCAATTCGTATCCACAATTGGGTGTGGAACATTGTCGTCTGCCCTTTCTGTTTGCCTCTTGGGAGACGAATTCTTTCTACACTTTTCCCAAATAGGGATGTGTGTGCAATTCGTATCCACAATTGGGCGGTGGTAGTACGATTGTGGATATTTCGTCCCACATGTGGATACCAACTTCCAAAAAAGGGATGTGTGTGCAATTCGTATCCACAATTGGGCGTGGAACATTGTCGTTTGCCCTTTCTGTTTACCTCTTGGGAGACGAATTTCTCCTACACTTTTCCCAAATAGGGATGTGTGTGCAATTCGTATCCACAATTGGGCGGTGGAACATTGTCGTCTGCCCCTTTCTGTTTGCCTCTTGGGAGACGACTTCTTTCTACACTTTTCCCAAATAGGGATGTGTGTGCAATTCGTATCCACAATTGGGCGATGGGTATAATGTCTCAAAAGGGGTGTCTGTGTGCAAACTGTATCCACAATTGGGAGGTGGTATCATTTTGACTCCCTATATACTACTAACCGAAATTTGAAATATTCTGATCCGGAAATTAAAAGTAATTTGCCCTTGACCTTTGGCACGAGGGAGCATGAATTGGGCCAGAAATGAAAATATGGATGATGCAAAACATGCACATGACGTACGAAGTGAATAAAATAAATAGTGAAGCGAAATAAAAGCTGAAAGGAATAAGTGAAGGACGTCATGTTTGATCCAGGCATTTACACTTGCTTCATAATCTAACATTGGACGTTTGGTATCAGTTGCCTATTTCACCAACATTGCAAAGTATACTTTAGTAGCAAAGTATACTTTGAGGGAGAAATTTTCAATTTTTTTTTAAATTTATTAATTTTTATTATACTGAATTTATTACATTATCACAGCCATTTAATGGCTGTGATAATGTAATAAATTCGGTATAATAATTCTGCATACTTTTAATCATCAAATATATGCAGTAGTTAGTTCTATATCAAATAATGCATTTCAGGAAAAATAAATGATTACTCCCTCAAAGTATACTTTGCGAGAAAAGTATACTTTGCAATGTTGCTGAAATCGTCTACAGAAGATTGTCATTACAACGTGCATACTTCAACAAGTGGGTATGCATAATATGTCACATGAAAATACAGTTAAACATCTTTAAACCGGACACCCTGGGATGTCCCCAGGGTGTCCGGCTTAGAGAGGTTTCATTGCAAAGCAGGCATTTGATCATTCTGAGCCATAGTTGTATGATATGCGCTCACGAACAGACAGTATCACCTGCGTAAATGACCAAGAAACTCGTCAAAAATAAGATCACAGGTGTTTTCTTGGTGTCCACTGTATATCTCAGTCATGTATAGCTAGTGAATTTGCGGTGGGCACTAGCATTTTGAAATTAGTAGCTACAATTAATTGATAACAAAAGACAATACCATTATACATTTTCCACCATCCGAAAAAAATAATTAAAACTTAGATACA
Source organism: Conchocele bisecta (assembly GCA_029237695.1). Lineage (NCBI taxonomy): Eukaryota > Metazoa > Mollusca > Bivalvia > Lucinida > Thyasiridae > Conchocele > Conchocele bisecta. Next base: position 30,954,477 of record CM055267.1, read on the forward strand.
TTATCTTGCATTCTGCGGGTTTTTGTTTTCAGGCAAATCAAATTTAATTAGTTGCCAATGGTAACTCTTGCAATCTACTCACGTTACCATTCGCAACTAAAATTTAATATGAGATTTTATAACAAAAACAACAATAATATTATAATTATGATATCCAAGAGATCCATTAAACAAGAGGGCCATCATGACCCTAATTCGCTCACCTGACTCCATGACCACCAGAGGAGAATGTGACATTAAGTTCATATGTGTTTTAAACAAATTGTGTTATTTTTAGATGGCGGTCATCTTGGATTAAGCAATGACTCTCATTTTACCAAATCTGAAAATGCTTCACCCAATGATCTTAACTTACTATGAAGTTTGGTTAGCATCGGCCATGTGGTTCTTGAGAAACAGACTTTCAAAATCTCGAATGAATGGACCTTTTGGCGGCCATCATCGATGACAATCATCCGATTCTGACAGATATTGCACCAGAGCAATCGCCTCATCGATACCTTCAATTTGATATATGACATGAGCATATTCGGTCAAAAATAAAATTTGACCCCAATTTGACCCCATGGGCCACGCCCATTTTTAACCCCGGGATCACCATTTTAACACCTTTGAAAGAGCCTTCTACATCGATCATTCCTACCAAGTTTCGTCGAAATATGGCGAGCGGTTCATGAGAAGAAGATTTTTTAACAATTTGTGCTATTTTTAGACGGCGGCCATCTTGAATTAGCGACGACCTACGTTTTAACAACTGAAAAGGCTTCACCCATGGACCATAACTGTGAAGTTTGGCCACCATAATAAAATAACGACCTTTTGACCTTTCGGTGGCCATCTTGGATGACATGACCATCCAATATCGACAACAAATGTACCAGAGCGATCGCCTCTCTGATACCTTCGATTTGATATAGACATCGATCATTCCTACTAAGTTTCGTCGAAATCCGGCTGGCGGTTGACAAGAAGATTTTTTTAAGAATTTGTGCTATTTTTAGACGGCGGCCATCTTGGATTAGCGACGACCTCCGTTTTAACAAATCTGAAAAGGCTTCACCCATGGACCATAACTGTGAAGTTTGGCCACCATGGGCCAAGCGGTTGTGTGAAGAAGCATTTTGAAATCTCTAATAAAAGAACGACCATTTGACCTTTCGGCGGGCCATCTTGGATGACATGACCATCCAATTTCGACAAAATAATGTACCAGAGCGATCGCCTCTTCGATACCTTCGATTTGATATAGACATGACCATATTCGGTCAAAAATAAAATTTGACCCCAATTTGACCCCACGGGCCACGCCCATTTTTGAATCCGGGGTCACCATTTTAACAACTTTGAAAGAGCATTTCACATCGATCATTCCTACCAAGTTTTGTCGAAATCCGGTTGGCGGTTCTTAAGAAGACTTTTGAAGAATTTGTGCTATTTTTAGACGGCAGCCATCTTGGATTACGTAATGACGTCATTTTAACAATTTTGTAATCCCCCTACCTAAGGACCATGACCTTTGAAGTTTGGGGACTATAGGCCCAATGGTTACCGAGGAGAAGATGTTTGAAAATGTTCACGGACGGACGACGGACGGGCGGACAGATTGCGGTAACAATAGCTCACATGGCTTCCAGGCCTCCGCTTAGCGTCGCGCTAGATTTCTCACCTTTCATGGTATATGTTCCCTTGTCCGTGGACTCGACCTTGAGTATGTCGTACTTGGCCTTGTTACAGACGTATTTGTCGCCCTTCACGCCCACGAAGCCGAACTCACACTTGAGGATCAGGAAGGGACGGTTGACGATCATCACCCGGAACTTCTGCTGGTCGCCCAGCACCGCCGACGACGAGAATAGGCTTCCCGTCGGCTTGTTGGACAGGTACTTGCCGTCGCGGCCCTTGATGCCGACGGTGCCGTCCTCTTGCCAGTCCATGGCGAATAGACCGTCACTGTTCCTGCAACACGACACACGATGGTCACATACACTAACAAGAAAATGTGGCCTGTCTGTAGACAACTGTCCCCGGTGGCAGATTGGAGAACTGCGGCAAACGTTTTTAACCGGACACACAGACACACAGTTCAAATACTTGTTTGCAAATACAGTCTAATAACTATATGTCTCCCGGCTCTACCGAGATAGGGGTGATCAACAACAAAGACACCACGATAATACATGTAAGTGACTACAGAACTTGGTCTTATGGGATGCGTGACCAGTGTAGCTCACTCATGTCGCTTGCTAACGATATATATTGCTTGTCTGAAGCACGCCGGGTGTTTCATTTATGGAATGTCAAAGTGCAGATCCTCGTCAGACTGTGTGGCTGCACATGCTGATATTGATCTACATTGGTCGCAAAACACATAAGCCCCATTTCTCTAGTCTCCCACATGATAATGATTTTAGGCACCAAGGGACAGTTGAAAGCGGTCCTAGCGGGAAAATTACTGTTGAGCCAATTAATTTCAGGTGACCCTTGTAATAAATGATTAAACTCACTAACAAAAGAAATGCGAAAGACACAAGACAACAACAAGCTCCATAACTGTTTATATTTGCACATTTTCGAAATTACCACACCCACCTATTTTTGGGTGCGAAATATCTCACGAAGGACATTCCGCGATCGACATTCATGAAACAATCAGGCACGCAGGCTCCGAAATGAACCGTTCTGAGAGTACACATGCCGGTCGGAATCTAAAGCCGGTTTCGAAGCGGGGTAATAACCACCTCAATTTCTCGCTACGGAATTGGTATTTTGTGCCCAAAATGTGGTCTGTTCATGGGGGCCGAACCCGCTTTATGGGTGCCACCATTAGCAGTGATGCTAGAGCAAGCAGAGCTAGCAGAATATTCTGAAATTGGTAATAACTTTGCAAATACACATTCGCCAGATCACACAGTAATTAAATATTAATAAACCTAGTTTTCTACACAGACTCGTGCAACTTGTAGGGTCAGTGCTGAAATATATAGAAATGCCTCCGCCCCTGTTTTGACCGTAGCCACTAACTGTCCCGTGATACCTTAAAATTAGCACGGAAAATAAAACATCATCGAAATCAGCATCAGAATAACTGAGAATCCAAAATGCCATCCACAAAATATCCAGCACTTTCAGAATGAACTGTTTGGCACAACCATGTGCGTTATGTAGACGATGGTCAACATGACAATCAGAATATTAGAAACATTATTAAGTAAACATTGTTCAAAGGGAAGAATACATATATACATGTGGTCAGAATGTTTACATACGCCACAAAGAAGCGACTGTGACGTGTTGACCACTGTTCGTTTTCCATGTAACTGGAAGATAATTGTGTCTATAATTGAAGGGATCAGTGGGATAAAGGGACTAACTCCCTTGTGGCCCCTTACTTCCTCCGTGCCCTTCAATGTACGAGTTTGACATACGCAATGGATTGTATGGCCTTTATAAATAAACTACATTCCTATTAGCATGCGCATGTGCCTGTGTGTTCCGCAAAGACCACAAGCCTCATTTTTCCATTGCACTTGTGTCCTCTCTGTGATATTTCGCGTCAATTCGCTATCTCAGTGGTCACTTCCATATACGTACAGGGTAGCGGCGTGTGCCTGCACCTTGCCCGTGGCCTGCATGAGTTGCCAGTACTTGTTGGTGCTCGTGCGGATAGCCCAGGTGCCCGAGGGTCGGTCAAACTCGATCTGGAATATCTCAGAGTCTTCGAGCTCATCTTGGTTCGCAGAAACGTCCACACCTGCAATACATATATACACGGGTTTAGTCAGCGAACAACAACTGCTAAGTCATCCCACAGGTAAACTACCAGTAACAAGGATGGTTAAGGTATAATGTGACTAGTTCGGAAAATCAACAACAACCGTCACTACATGTCAATTATAACTAGATTCGTCATAGTTGCGACCAGTAACTCTTGCAATTTACTCCCGTACCGTCCGGGATTATATTTCAACAGTTACTGTTGGCAACTAGATTCCTCAGTAGGCCTACGCGAGGGCTTTGTGTTTGCCAGAGTATGATATGAAACCAGTATAATATTGTATGCGTGAAATATTAAGAGGTCCCAGGGAAGGAAATAAAAAGTATAACAGCTTTACCTGCTATGTTAACATTTGTGACTGACAGGCGGACGGACGGATTGGTAGACAGGCGGACGGACGGATTGGTAGGCTGACGGACGGACAAGAGGACTCAAGTATACCACCATGTATTACTTGGCCGCTAATGACAGTTGTATGGTTTTCATTGCGTTTTCATGCTTTGTAAGCATACATATTATAGGAATGAATGGCCTTTTTGTGGAATTTATTGGGGTATAAACTTGGAAAAGTCGCGGGAATACTGGACGAAGGCCTTCCGGCCTTCGTCCAGTATTCCCGCGACGATAAATTCCACAAAAAGGCCATTCATTCCTTATAATTCCAGCATTTGAAATAAATTCATCAAGAAAATGTGTTTATTTTCCGTTTTCTTAAGAATTATTTTAAACTGCGCCTCACGGTTACGGAAAGTAGTTCGGCGTGGGAGTTTACTGGGATATAAATTTTGGACAGAGACTTGCTACGGGCCAATCAAATGTTAGGGAAATGTGTAAATATTTTTGTGCTGGAATTATAGGTACATGTATCGTCCCGGGGTATGGCCCACATATTCCCCTACCATGATCCACAGGTGAATGATTCGCAGGTATGACCCAGAAAATGGCCCACTAAAATGATAACCGAACAGGTCGATTCATTCAATTCGGGGTACAGATGCACGAGACGTGTTACTAATATGTGGCTGTGACTGGAGAAATGGGTGTGACCAGTGTAGTTCCCGATCAAATATCATACTCCTGTAGCCTGATAATGCTATATATTGTTTGTTAGAATCATGACGGTGGTTCGTTGCTGGAATGGCGAACAGTGCAGATCCTGATCAGACTGTGAGGATGCACAGGCTCATCTGGATATGCACTGGTCGCAAAACCCATAAGCCCCATTTCTCCAGTCATAGCCACATATATCGTCGTTATAGTTATATTTTCTGATTTCTCCATGAAAGTAAATGCTCACTCATTTGGATATAGAGCTAGTGACAGCATTAAATTTTGAATGAGAAATAATAAACTATTAATTAATATTTCTATTTTCTAGGATGTTGTCAACGTGTGTGCGTCCTCCGAATGACGTCACATCATAGTCGTGTGAATCGAGTGGAATGGACAGCTTTCCCAGCCGAATCTTGGACATTCCATCATCCCGATCCTGGGGCCCGTTTCACTAAACTTCCTACGACTAAAATGTTCGTAAGTGCAAAATTATGATAGTCTGTAAATTTCACATTTACAATGTTTTCTTGTAAATAATTAATGGATTTACATTTATTGAGCATAGGCTGCATATGCAGCCTATGCTCAATAAATGTAAATCCATCAATTGAACTTTACAGACGATCTTAAATTTGCACTTACGAACATTTTAGTCTAAGAAGTTTAGTGAAACGGGCCCCAGAGCTCCAGAGAAGGTGCGTATTGGTGTATTTTACACGCTTATTTTAGCAGAATACGCATCAATACTAGTAGTACAAAATACTCCAACAGTGTGAAAATACGCATAGATTTTCAAATTGAGTAGTGAAAATACTGTAATAATTGTTGAAAATTTACTTTGCTGAGCTGCAAAAAGCAATTGCAGCTCAACTCAGTCAATTTTCAACTGTTTTACAGTACATGTATATATAAATGAAATAATAATACACTTAAATAAGTGAATGGTTTAAAGTTGTTTTATGTCTCGATCATTTGTTCCCTAATCACGAAGAAAATCACGAAGCCATTTGTGAAAATAAAATACGTGTTTAATTTGAAATCAGGGGGTATAACACTCTTTAGACACAAAGCTTATCTGGGGCTCTGCCGATCTATCAGCCATAACTGAATTTACGTTATCATTCATATGACAAATCGAATACATAACAGCGGTATGCATAATCTGCATACAGAATACGAAAGAGCTATTACGGTCTCGGAAAGTGTACGTTTATGACGCCCGAGCTGACAAGTAATATCTCAGCAAACTGTCTACCAATGGCGTATCATGGAAACATATACTGCGAATGGTGTCATTGTCTGTTTTATCTGCACCATGCAGGATCTACAGTGCAGATCCTATGGAGCCCCGCAGGGGACGTAGAATTCTTTCTTTTATTAATTCGTTCCTACGAAATAACAATTCGTTCCCACGAAATAACAATTCGTTTCCTCAATTTAACAATTCGTTCCCATGAAATAACAATTCGTTCCCATGGGAACGAATTGTTAATTCGTGGGAACGAATTGTTATATCGTGGGAACGAATTGTTAATTCGAGGGAACGAATTGTTATATCGTGGGAACGAATTGTTAATTCGAGGAAACGAATTATTAAATTGAGGGAACGAATTGTCATTTCGTGGGAACGAATTAATAAAAAATCAAAGTACTGAAAGTACTGAACATAGGGTACTACAAGAATTCCGCCACGGAAGCGGTGTCGCGCCTGAAAATGCCTTGTCGGTACAATACAATGTTGTAGCAGGAGTTTTGTTAAAGTTTCGGCATTACTTTGACATCGCCATGTTTACTTCTGTTTTGTGAATGAAATAGTTGGCATCGGATCGAGTATATTAAAACATACAAATGACGTCATTGGGGAAACCGCTGACAAAATGTTCAATGTATGGAAGCCCACACTTGTTAGAATCTTGTTTTTGTCGTATTTCAGTACTTGCATTAATATGGGTATTAATCTACGCTGGATGTGTTATACTGTCATTAATGTGTTCCCTGACTGTAATTTATCACTTACTGACTTATTGACCCCCTTCCCTGAACGTAGAATTGACACTCATGTTGGCGTGTATTGTCCACCATAGACAAATGTCAATCAGGCCGAATTCGGGAATGTCACTAAAATCCGCTGTAAATCCATCGATAGAATGAGGATTAACATCAGTTAGACCCACACGTGCGAGTTTTCGTTGCGACACAATGGCGATCATTAAAAAAATCTGGGTCAACAGGTAGCTGTAACTCCTTGATATCGTTTGTGTGTTGAACGCGTCGCGTGTTTACACGTGTTTATCCGGTGGAGAGTATTCGGAGGGGAGTTCACTCTGCCGAAAACTATAGCCTGTTACTAAATTTAGCGATGACCGCACGGTTTGTGACGCAAATGGTGGCAAATAACAACTTGAACGCGTAACAAAATAATCCGATGTATGTTTGTACGTAGAACATCCGTTGTTGATATGGTTCAGTGCAAGTAGTTTCAAGTAGTTTTTCATAATATTATTTTCAATTAGCGGTTGCGTATGACAGTTAAACGTTGAGTAACACAATGCATTTTGTTGTTATGGTTATTCCAAGATATCACTACGGACTAGCCCATCGAGGAGGGGGGGGGGGGGGGGGGGGGGGGGGGGGGGGAGAGAGGAGGGGGGCGTGGCTAACTGTCCGACGCGATTTTCCAAATGCTCCGTAAGATCCTGCATGGTGCAGATGAAACAGGATAACACTCGCCACAAATCGTCAAAATACCTATTTTGTTCGCCGGTAGTCTGATATGTAGGCACTAGAACGTTTTACCAATGGCGTAACGTCTCGTCGACATCTACATATTCATCCAGCGATTGACGAGTCGTACTTGAACTTAAATCCTGTTTTATATGCACCATGCAGATCACGCATGGGCAGATGAATATGGTGTACGAACGGGGTCAAAACTAAATGTACAGGTGCAGCTATATAAATATACAGGTGCACCTGTAAATTTACAGGTGCAGCTATACAAAATACAGGTGCACCTGTAAAAATACAATTTATGTTTGACCCCGTTCGTACACCATATGTACGAACGGGGTCAAAACTAAACTTACAGGTGCAGCTATAAAATATACAGGTGCACCTGCATCTTTTACAGTTGCACCTGTAAATGTATAGCTGCACCTGTAAAATAAGTTTATAACACTGGCCACAATTCGTCAAAATACCTATTTTGTTTGCCAATAGCCCGTTATGTAGCCAGTAGGCCGAATGTATCGCAGTTCGTTTGTGAAGTTGGCACTGGCATAGCAGTTACCATATTACAAAGATGGAGAGACGCTGTAATCGATTTCAAAATGTCTGACAGTGATATATGTAACGATATTTGCCGTATGTTTTCAAGGAGATTCCGTACCATTATTCACAGCCATTAATGTTCATTGATATATATATACGGCTCCGTAAGAGAAATTTATCTAGCGATGTATTGCCCTATTAAATGATAATACAGAGCTATGGTCTCTTTTCACAAACAAACGTTTAGATTCCGATTCTTTTTTTAATTTAGAAATAAGCAATGTTTGAAGTCATTGTATGCCGAATAACATACCTCATGACTATGGTACACGTGCACTTTGTCATTAATTTCAAGACTGAAGGATACATAACCAGGACATGTAGTTGGTTACATGTTCTCCATAACAAAATTCAGTCACATGGTTAACAGCATATGAATATATGAAGTGGCCACAACTAGACTGAAACATGTGGACTGACAATGTCAATGAACCATCATGTAATTACAGCAATAGATCGCACTGATATTCAGAATGTTTAACTAAGTTAGAAATACGACTTTTTTGGTATAATCGTAAAATTTATAAGTGGTTGAGGATTGTTTAAATGTGTTATCCTGGTCCATTTAACCCTCACTACGCGGGAGACGAAAATTGTCGTCTGCTGTTTTTCATTTGTGCCTTAATTCTGAACAAAAACCCTGTTTTGACAGCACATGAGAATCGCTGCCAAAACTGATTTTTATCGAAAAATATTGATAATAAAATATTTCCAGCAGACGACATTTAATTTAGCGTAGTAAGGGTTAAACGGAGATTGACGTTTTGCTTCGTTTCCACTGGGTGATGAGATGCTGCCTGGCTGCCTTTTCATTTTGTGGTTGCCAAACTATAATCGAAAGTCTGGGATAATGTCGGGATTACAGCAGGATACTGACCCCCGATGACTGACACACGTTCACGTATTATCACGTGACTTCATCCAAAAAGACGCACGTGAGAGGTCGAGGCACCGATGAGGTGTTATCGGAGATCATCATGATATAGGCCACAGCTAACAACTGCCGAGATACATAGCATTGCATTGAAGTTTCAATTGCTTGTACAGCATCCGATCACTCGCCAAACTCATAGCTCATATCAAGCTCTCTGTCAAAACATGGGGATACATATCGTTCAGTGACTCACCGCCTCGTCAGACCAATTATGTATTGATGTATCAATGTGGGTTCGGTGACCACCGCCCCATAACGAAGCTGATTAGTGGAGGCAGTGGACTGATCAAAGAGGATTAGTTGGTAGTAAACTACCGTGAGAGAGTAACGCATCGATAATGTTTGGCTACTTGTACAAGGTGTATGATCACGTGGTTACAACAACAACAAGGTCGCCCACTCCAAAGTAAGTATTATTTGATATTTTCCTTAATATGCAATGGCTTTTGATAAAATATGGCGCAGCAAACGCGTCTTCTTCAAGAGCTGCATTTGGTGATCCATGGAGTTCGGCACAGACTTATGTCGTTTTTGCGAAGAAACGATTTCCGTGTCGGTAGACACGGAAATCGATTCTTCGCAAAAACGAAAGAAGTTTGGGCGAAAATACATGACCACCAAATGCAGCTTAACAAGACGCGTTTGATGCGCCATATTTCATCAAAATCCGTTACGTAATAAAGACAATATAAAAGAATACGTACTTTGAATCAGATGGATTCTGGAAGTTTCAGTACTTGTGGTTGTTGTCAGTACCACGTGATCATACACCTTGTTGTACACGAATCAGTGGACAACCAGCATACTTTGTGAATTATATCACTATGTACAGTGAAATCTCTCTAAACCGGACACCCTGGGAGGTCCCCAGGGTGTCCGGCTTAGAGAGGTTTCACTGTAAATCAGTCATTTGATCATTCTGAGACATGGTTGTGTGCTATGCGATCAAAAAAATACATTACCACCTTAGATACATGACCCCATGTGTTTTCTTGGTGTCCGGTTGAGAGAGGTTCCACTGTATAACCACTGTCGAATTAACCCTGCCCCTACCAACCCCGAAATATGTAACATGGTACATTCCATCTTAATTTTTGACTATTAGTAAAAAAAGGGTTATTGTTTCAAAATCTGCTATGACAACACAGTGTAATTACACGGTGTACTAAAATCAGTGTCATAAATATGCAAATAAAACAGCTACAGAAAACATGTTAAGTGATCAGTACAGCTTGAATGTATGATATAGAGAATAGTAGGTTAGTGCTGTGAATGGGAAACAATATCTGGCAAGGCTCAGGAAACGGGATGGGCTAGGCTCTGCCGAGCACATCCCGTTTCCGTGCCGCGCCAGATATTTTTCCCATTCACGGCACTAACCTACTACTCTATTTATCCCGTCAACATGACAAATAGCTTTAAAATGCAAAAAAATAACCCCAACCGCATCTCCAAATTGTATTGAAGTATATCAAAAATGTTTCACTGCACCGTGTTTCACGGCACATACGCACTGTGTTGACGGGATAAAATGTACTTATGCATATCCGTGCGTTAATTTAATAGGAAGTTTATTAAACTCGTTTTACCGATAGCCTTATGAAACCAGTAAACGAGTTTAATACAATGTATTAGTATAAAGCATCACTCATGTAATCAATACGTTACTCATGTAACCAATACGTTACTCATGTAACCAATACGTTACTCGTGCCATCAAGCTCAGTGTACATTATGGAACATGTTCCCAATGACTCGATGAGGCATCATTTATTATGATGTCTTAAACAGAAATTTACATCAAATACATGTAATGTTAGGATAATACGTATGCACGCAAATGTTACAATAATCTAGCGGAGCGGCGGCAATAATATCATGGAGTGCCCGGGTTATCTTGGTTCGAAAGTTATCTGATTCCGCAGTAGGGAATTTGATAGTGGAATTTCAATTGATAAAACGGGGTACCATATCGTGCATCATTGTTCCTTTCGTTTCTGCACAGAACCACGCTGCAGTCGTTTTCAATGTCATTCGGTTCAGGAATTAGCCCTTACTATGCTGAATTAAATGTTGTCGTCTGCTGGAAATGTTTTATTTTAAATATTTCTCGATAAAAACCTGTTTTGGCAGCGCATCATGAGAATCGTCTCCACTGGAGACGATTCTCATGTGCTGTCAAAATTGTTTTGTTTTTTTGTTAAGAATTAAGGCAAAAATGAAAAACGACCCCATTTTCGTCTCCCTCGTAGCAAGGGTTAACGGTGATGTAATTGTCATTATTCAATTCCGGGTTAGCATTGGGAACGGCCGTTGTTCCCCGGATGTGTCCCTTTGTTTTAGAAAATACATTTGTGGCTGTGACTGGAGCAATGTGGGTTATGGTATTTGTGGCCAGTGTAGCTCCTGATCAGATACCACACTCTTTTAGTCTGATAACGGTATATATTACTTGTTTGAAGCATGAGTTGTTTCATTGATGGTATGACGAACAGTGCAGATCCTGATCAGCCTGTGCGGATGCACTGGCTGATCTGGATCTCCACTGTTCGCAAAACGAATAAGCCGCGTTTCTCCAGTCACAGCCATAGTTGTCAATTGGAGACGGTGGCGTGTTTTAATGTATGGCCGCCAACAGTTAGACAGGGCGCGGAGACAGATGGGGGCGTGTGTGTGTGTCATATTGAATAGAGTATCGCAACAGCCGTGCGATTGTATTGAATGTATAGCATAGACGGCCCGATACAAGAGGCTGGAGGGGGAACTACGTTACAATTACACGAGATAAAATGGACAGTATGGCTGAAACAGGCGGAAAGGATCCAATGTCCGGATCACTAATTGACTGATTGATTGGTTTTTTTATTTATTTATTGCTGGCTTGATTGACTGATTGTGATTTTACGTCCATTAAACACCATAATATTATATACAGTCTGCAATCCACATGCATGGGGAAATATTGTACAAACCACACGGACATTACAATAATGACTTTCAGCACTGAAAGACAAGCCTCATCCGGTGCCATGCGCCATAAATGTATTGTATCACATGGCTACAGGTGTGAATCCACCAGTAAGATTCATCGTTAATATATGAATCCATAATGAATACATAAGCATATAATCATTGCTAACATATGCATACCTATCCTCCCAATATAAGTTAATCCTCAATATATAAATGTACCGTATACATTCAATAGCTATCACAATTGAAAGGTCAGTGGAATAAGGGGGCTAACTCCTCAGTTAGCCTCCTTATTCCAGTGACACATTCAATTTACTTATACAAATGGATTAACCTCCGTTAGTAGCCTCAAACCAATCATTGGGAAATCAAACCGCCCGTGTCTGCGACTGAGAATGGACAAATACTTCATTATCCGGGATTGTGTTGCCGCAGAACAAGGGCAGACATTAAACTGCGAACAAATTCGTATGGATTTTCCCGATAAACCCCAGACAGTATACATGTACATGTATGTATTTCTGGTAGCAAAATGTAAAGTTTGAAACTGTTGCAACAACATATTTAATGGTCTGGCTGTTTTGTGATGGTTACATATACACAAGTGTGTGGTTATAAAACATTGATAAGGTTAATGAAGCATGCGTTGCATGCACTGACTCAGGTAGTGGCCAAAATAAACATTCCAATGGAACAGCTCACGGGCACACAAGCTATCTAGTTTCAAGATAAATACTGTGGCCGTAAATCGGCTCTCTCTCTCCCTCTCTCTCTCTCTCTCTTTCCTGTCTCTGCCTCTCGTACACCATCTTATCGCGTCTCTCTTCAACCCAATCGCTCACTTATCTGCCATATTATTATAGGAATGAATGGCCTTTTTGTGGAATTTATCGGGGTATAAACTTGGAAAAGTCGCGGGAATACTGGACGAAGGCCGGAAGGCCTCGTCCAGTATTCCCGCGACTTTTCCAAGTTTATATCCCCGATAAATTCCACAAAAAGGCCATTCATTCCTTATAATTCCAGCATTTGAAATAAATTCATCACGAAAATGTGTTTATTTTCCGTTTTCTTAAGAATTATTTTAACTGCGCCTGACGGTTACGGAAAGTAGTTCGGCATGGAGTTTACTGGGATATACATTTTGGACAGAGATTTGCTACGGACCAATCAAATGTTAGGGAATTGTGTAAATATTTTTGTGCTGGAATTATTGCAAAATATCTCGCTATCCCGTGTAATTGTCTGAGCTATATTATCATAATAAGAATCACCGCAAGTTTGTCCACATGGGTCTGACGTTCTTCTGTGAAAGGTTTGCTGAACGTCCGATTTTCCAAGGGATGCCTCTGTGCCGAATCAGACTTTCAGTAAACTTTCCACAGTATAACTTCGGACCCCTGTGAGTATTTCGGTACTGAAGTGCGACATGACAGCTACTTACAATACCAAGCCATTCTACTCACTAATTACATTGTGTTACAAGTGTGTCAATGGTGCTATTCTATTGTGTTCAAGAATCATGACAATGACGTTCCGAGCGTGCTAATAAACTGGGGCCGTTTCACTAAACTTCGTAGGACTAAAATCTTCGTAAGTGCAAAATTATGATAGTCTGTAAATTTCACATTAACAATGTTTTCTTGTAAACAAGTATTGGATTTACATTTATTGAGCATATGCTGCATATGCTTAATAAGTGTAAATCCATCAATTGGTATTTCCAGACGATCCTAAATTCGCACTTACGAACATTTTAGTCGTACGAAGTTTAGTGAAACGGGCCCCAGTAGCCGATTTCATCAAAATTGCAAAGTATACTTTACTAGCAAAGTATACTTTGAGGGAGTAACCATTTATTTTTCCTGAAATGCATTATTTCATATAGAACTAACAAATGCATATATTTCATGATTAAAAGTATGTAGAATTATTATACTGAATTTATTACATTATCACAGCCAAAATTGGCTGTGATAATGTAATAAATTCAGTATAATAAAAATTAATAAATTTATCCTAAAATTGAAAATTTCTACCTCAAAGTATACTTTGCTAGGAAAGTATACTTTGCAATGTTGATGAAATAGGCCCCTGGTGTACTATGATGTAGGCAGTCAATGTCTACGAACACAGGCTTACTTCGGTGTTCATCAGTACTATTATATACACTCCAGAGAGTATTCGGGTTGCTTTTAGTTTCTTTGGTATTGCTATATAAACTATAGTTTCTTTGCAATACAAATAAAAGAAACGAGGCAAAGCCACGAAGGCCAGGTTTTTTCCAAGCATAGACACTTGGATAACATAATTATACCCACTTTTTGTAGACTAGATTGCTGTGGCCTGCATGTCGCGCCTTGGGGCGAGGCATGGACACTAAACAAATAGATATAGTAGATGGAAAAACTTTAACCAAAAAACTTTAACCGGACACACGGACGGACGTATGCCAAAATGCCGACGATATCGCGCTTTCCGCAAGCGGGTGCGACAATGATGATAAACACCCATGTGAAGTATCAAGGTAATGGGTGAAGCAGTTGCAGAGATATAGTACACGAGAACACTTTAACAAAACAATTCAAAGTAATTTGACCTTGACATTGGGCACAGGGGCCGCACAGTTGGGGGGTAGAATGAAAATATGGATGATGATAAACACCCATGTGAAGTTTCAAGGTAATGGGCGAAGCAGTTGCAGAGATATAGTATAACGAAAAACTTTTAACCAAAAAACTTTAACCAGACGTACGTTAAAAAGTTAACGTTGAAAATGGCTAAGTCAATTACGTAGAAATAATAGGTGAAGGAAAAAAAAAATGGTCACATGTTGGATAGTTGTATGTGGTAGGCACCCCTTGGTTATGAAGCTGTGAAAGTTTGGTGGTCCTAGGTGGTACAGTACCAAAGAAATGGACTTAAACACTAAAACTTAACATTGTAAACGCGAAAACTTAACATTGAAAATGGCTAAGTCGACTGCGCGGAAAATATGGGTCAAGTTCCAAAAAAGGTAACATGTTGGATAGTGATATGTGGTGGGCACCCATTGATTATGAAGTTGTGAAAGTTTGGTGGTCCTAGGTGGTACAATAACAAAGAAATGGACTCAAACACGAAAACTTAACATTCATTGTGGACGCCGCCCGCCGCCCGCCGCCCGCCGCCCGCCCGCCCGGCTTTCGCCAATCCAATAGCCTGGATTTTTAAAAAAAAACCTGGCTAATAAAACCGTATACATGTTAAAAAACGCAACTAGTTGAATTGGTGAAGTTGAAGTGTATTACATTATGACTTTCAAACTTCGAAACAAATAGCTGAGCGATACACATATCGACCGGCACAACTCGTCAGCCGTGAAGAGTAAGATCTGCAACACTCGTATTTTGACAATAGACATGATAAAACAGAATGTACAAAACAGCTACCACAGGTAACGGAAGGCATACACCACGTTATAATGAAATGTGTGTTACAGATGCTGTAAAAACGGAACATGCTCACAACAGGGATTATTCGTGTCGACTCCAGTCAATGGAAATACCATCCGGGCGTCTGGAATAGACGCCCGGATGGTATTTCCATTGACTGGAGTGATGGCTTGGTATCGCCTTTACCTCGGCACATGGTGGGGGAAGTGGGTGCACCGTTCCCACAGTAACTACCGCACATGGTGGGGGCAGTGGGTGCACCGTTCACAGAGTAACTAGATTGGTCAGTAAGCGAGGCTTACGGAATACCCCCCCCCCCCACCCGCGTCGGCCCAGGTACCCGTAAATATGTAAAAATTTTCCAAGTGTGTGGGCTTGTGACCTTGACTCTGGGCTTAGTGGGGGCGGCACGAACGTGAATGTGAAGCAGATGATCCGAGCAAGGAAATAGAAGTTATAACCGATTTATCTGATGTTAAATTTTGTAAAGAGACTAAGTATGTGATCTTGACCTTGGGATCAGCGGGGATATGTCACAGCGTGATAGTAAAGCCTTAGAGGAATGCATGCATGACATATTAAGAATTTTAGATGAAGTTATAACATATTTCTCTGATGTTAAGTTTTGTAAAGAGACCATGTATTTGACCTTGACCTTGGGATCAGCGGGGGTTGGACGGTCGTGGATCTGGCACAGCAAGGTAATAGTCTTACAGCAATGCATGTGTGAAATATTAAGCATTTTAGAAGAAAGAAATAGAAGTTATAACAATATTTCTCTGATGTTAAGTTTTGTAAAGAGACTAAGTATTTGACATTGACTATGGGATCAGCGGGGTTGGACGGTCGTGGATTTGGCACAGCATGGTAATTTGTTTGGCAAGCATTGCTCTAATGGTCCTCTACCGCCCTGTGACAAATTAACATTCGTCCCGCCCCCGCTAAGCCCAGGGTCAAGGTCACAGACTTGTTGCGTTCGAAACCTTAACGCTCGGGTAAATGGCTTATAATTTCTGTCTCCTTGCTCGGATCTGCTTCACATTTCACATACGCATTGCTCCAATGGTCCTCTCCCGCCCTGTGACAAATCCACATTCGTCACGCCCCCGCTAAGGCAAGGGTCAAGGTCACAGACTTGGTGCGTTCGAAACCTTAACGCTCGGGTAAATTGCATATAATTTCTGTTTCCTTGCTCGGATCTGCTTCACATTTCACACACGGATTGCTCCAATGGTTCTCTACCGCCCTGTGACAAATATATATTTTTCCCGCCCCCGCTAAGCCCAGGGTCAAGGTCACATACTTGGTGCGTTCGAAACTTTAACGCTGGGTAAATGGCTTATAATTTATGTTTCCTTGCTCGGATCTGCTTCACATTTCACACACGTATTGCTCCAATGGTCCTCTACAGCCCTGTGACAAATCCACATTCGTTCCGCCCTCACTAAGCCGCGGGTCAAGGTCACAGACTTGGTGCGTTGGAAACCTTAACACTCGGGTAAATGGCTTGTAATTTGGTTTTCCTTGCTCGGCTCTGCTTCACATTTCAGACACGCATTGCGCCAATGGTCCTCTACCGCTCTGTGACAAATGCACATTCCGACCACCCCCGCTAATCCCAGGGTCAAGGTCACAGACTTGGTGCGTTTGAAACCTTAACGCTCGTTTAAATGGCTTATAATTTATGTTTCCTTGCTTGGATCTGCTTCACATTTCACACACCAATGGTCCTCTGTGACAAATCCACATTCGTCCCGCCCGCGCTAAGCCCAGGGTCAAGGTCACAGACTTGGTGCATACGAAACCTTAACGCTCGGGTAAATGGCTTATAATTTCTGTTTTCTTGCTCGGATCTGCTTCACATTTCAAACACGCATTGCTCCAATGGTCCTCTGCCATCCTGTGACAAATCCACATTCGTCCCGCCCGCGCTAAGCCCAGGGTCAAGGTCACAGACTTGGTGCGTTCGAAACCTTAACGCTCGTGTAAATGGCTTATAATTTCTGTTTCCTTGCTCGGATCTGCTTCACATTTCACACACGCATTGCTCCAATGGTCCTCTGCCGCCCTGTGACAAATTCACATTCGTCCCGCCCCCACTAAGCCCAGGGTCAAGGTCACAGACTTGGTGCGTTTGAAACCTTAACGCTCGGGTAAATGGCTTATAATCAAATATGCCTCATTTTCTTTGGCTGCCAGCGGGGGCATTCGTGTGCCGACAGGCCACATTTCTAGTAAGTTTTGTAAAGAGACTAAGTATTTGACCTTGACCATGGGATCAGCGGGGGTTGGAAGGTCGTGGATTTGGCACAGCATGGTAGTAGAGCCTTACATGAATGCATGTGTGAAATATCAATCATTTTAGATGAAGGAAATAGAAGTTATAACAATATTTCTCTGATGTTAAGTTTTGTAAAGAGACTAAGTATTTGACCTTGACCTTGGTATCAGCGGGGGTTGGACGGTCGTGGATTTGGCACAGCATGGTAGTAGAGCCTTACAGGAATGCATGTGTGAAATATTCAGCATTTTAGATGAAGAAAATAGAATTTATAACAATATTTCTCTGATGTTAAGTTTTGTACTAAGTATTTGATCTTGACCTTGGGATCAGCGGGGGTTGGACGGTCGTGGATTTGGCACAGCATGGTAGTAGAGCCTTGCAGGAATGCATGTATGAAATATTAAGCATTAAGCAGGAAATAGAAGTTATAACATTATTTCTCTGATGTTAAGTTTTCGGACGGACGGACGGACGGACGGACAACCTGACTCCAGTATACCCCCCCCCACCCCCCCCCCCCCCCAACTCGTTGCGTGGGGAGGGGGATGGGTATAACTACCGGTACCGGTAGTTACTCTGGGAACGGTGCACCCACTTCCCCCACCATGTGCCGAGGTAAAGACGATACCAAGCCATCATTATAGCTGGCTGGCTGCATAGACGTGGCTGTGCCGGGAGAAATTTGGCATATGAAGATAGTATATACTGTCTATACTCTAGCACACGAATACTCGCAGGCTTATAGCGTTTGTGGCGAGTCAAGTTCCTGATCAAGCGCACTATTGAAGCATGATAACATATCGTTATTAAAGGCATGGTGGGTGGATGTTGATAATGCAGACTCTGGTCAGAGTGCATAGATCTACACTGGTCGCAAAGGCCATGACCAACATTCCTCCTTTAATAGCCACAATATACATGTATAATAATTTAATAAGATTATAATTTTAATAATGCGAAAGACCCGTTGTGTCAGATTAGGCAATGCACTCGGATTTGTCAGTCTTGCGTATTACTGCACACAATTGTTTTATTTGTTGGAAAGTCTACATAACGCAATGGGCTGTTAGTTTTCAGACGGTTTATACATGCAAGCAGACGCCGCCAGTCAATGGAATGTAGTACATATATGTTCGCGTCACTGGATATATATTAAATGGGTCATTGTATGGTATATTGCTTCACCACATCTCGTATATCGCCTATATGGATTCTGAAATAATATATAGATTCCAAAATAAACTCGAATGTTCATAAACAAATTCAGAGC
Organism: Conchocele bisecta; assembly: GCA_029237695.1. NCBI lineage: Eukaryota > Metazoa > Mollusca > Bivalvia > Lucinida > Thyasiridae > Conchocele > Conchocele bisecta. The sequence goes on from CM055267.1 coordinate 30,973,530, forward strand.
ACATGCGGAGCTACATATCGCGTGGACTCCGACATCACAAACCAAGCAAATCGCCCGCATTGTCTCGCAATAAAGGTCGTGTGCGACTTTTATAAAGACCCAACTAAGAACTAAACAGCGAAATTCGTTCACATACCAATGTATAACATTTGCTAAGTTTGGCTTTGAAAAAGAGAATGTAATTGTAGAGGTGGGTGGGTAATGTGTTAAAATTGCTAGCCCTTTAGCCCGACATTTTTATTTACAAAATAGTTCCTGTTAACTGTCATAGTCCCATATTGTTAACTGTTGTCACTGTTTTTTAATGTTCATGTCTGTTTTCTAGTATCCCGTTTGTCGACCCACCACCTTCCCATGCAACCCTCCTTCTCCACCACCAGGGGTTCAGTGTATGCTATATGTGTTGAAGTGATGAAAGATTCGGACCTCGGACCCAGACAATGGTGTAGTCAAGTAGTTTGCCCCACCCACCTATTTCTATAGAATATACTTCGTATAATTCGTATATTCTATAGAAATGGGTGGGTGGTGTATACACAGCAGGGGCGGATCTTGATGGAGGGGGGGGGGCGGGGGTCCGAGTATCTCGTTAGTCGACCCATCACCTTTCCATGCCACCCTCCTTCTCCACCACCCGGGGTTCAGTGTATGCTATATGTGTTGAAGTGATGAAAGACTCGGACCTCGGACCCAGACAATGGTGTAGTCAAATAGTTTGCCCCACCCACCTATTTCTATAGAATATACTTCGTATAATTCGTATATCCTATAGAAATGGGTGGGTGGTGTATACACAGCAGGGGTGGATCTTGATGGAGGGGGGGGGGTCCGAGGTTGCCACCCCCCCCCCCCCCCGCACACCCCCATCCCCGTTCAGCCACGGAGTTTACATAGATCACAGTTTACCACCAGTTGGAGTCTGAATTTAAATGCCGTAAAATACAGGAAAGTGCATTTCTTGACGTCTAGATTTCAAAATTTGCCATTGGGGGCATGCCTCCGGACCCCGCTAGCTTAATTGCTTCACTCCGTGGAGCTCGAAAATAGGAACCCTACTTCTTTAATTGTTAATGATCTACCAAACACATAGACCAGCTAATAAGTATGCCATGTCTGCGATCTAGATAGCTACACTGGTGATTCACACTGTACAGTCAGAAGACGAACTCAATCGATGCTGCTATACAGTCATGGCTGAGACGATACTTTATACACATACACGTGGTGCACCATGGGAAAAGTGAACCACATGTTTCCTGAGATTATTATACATGTAGTTGCATATTGGCAGTCTGATCGTAACATGGATGTAAACTCTCCATTATGCAGTCTCTAATCCATCTGTTGGCATAAATACTACACTGGTCGCTAACGCCTTAACCCTTTCACCCCTAAATAACTGGAATGGATTTCGTAAACAAAAATATTTTCAGACCAGTCCATTTATGAAAAGTGTGTGTTTTTGTTCTTAAAAATATGAAAATTACTTGCAAAAAGTGCAGATCCTGATGAGACGGCTCGTCACGAGCCGGCTCATATGGATTTACACGTTTTGCCAATACCACTATATAGACCTGTTGAAAGAGATAATACCATTTTGTCACATGGTGGCCGTTTTCCATACGGTAGTATAAATCTGAGCTTTTATTTCTGGGTGGAACTTTCCCACTCAATATGATATAAATCCGATTTCCCAGCAATGTAACACGTCTGTAAACGTTAAAAGCATATAAACATTTCTGTCAAACATGATACTTTTCAAACGTTCATTTAAAAACATGTTCACGTCATTTATTTACTTACATACCGGACAAAAATATGACATGCTCTTTCCTATTTATCACATATTTATTTACAGAAGACCTAAATAAGCAGAGCCCACTTGGTTGGTGGGTAAAAGTAGTGGGCGTTTGGTGCAGGAGAAGGGGTGGGGTGAGTTGCGGGGGTGGGGTGGTCAGGTGATGTGCCTCGATGTTGTTTTTCCATTGACTACCATAGAGCCAAGTGTACAGACTTTGAGTCGGTCTCGCACTGCGCCCCCGTATGTTGTTACTGTATCGTCATTATATATTGCCGACAGACGGATAGCAATGCGTGTTGTGTATATAAACAATGGCTGACATATTCCGCTTGATGGTGAAGGATGATGGCGGCCGTACCAGCAAATATTGAAGTGTTTTATCAACAGAATCCAACATATCTGATTCGGTACACCCGTAATACCCGCCCGGTGGTGGTGGTGTGATGTGGATGGGGCGGGGGAGGGGGCTGTATCAATTGGTTTTAATAAATCAGTTTATTTACGTCCGTTCAGCAGCAATGCCATTACAGTAATTTTATATTATACAGTGTTGTGATATTTTCATTCAACTGTGTGACTTCGCAAGAAAATCCGGATCTAGGGCCTTTGCTAATGGTGTAAGATACACTTTCCCAGGCTGCACCCCGTATATTGTCAATTTGAACGTTGTGTTTATCACAATCATGCAAATACAAGCGGTCATACGCTGTGATCGGTCCAAGGCAATGACGATATTCTATGGCAAGCCAAATGGCATATGCACAATAATTCCATTTAAGCCGGAACCCGGGTTTGAGGAATTATTATGCATTTGGCTTAGTATAATATTCGCCGACTCGGTCCGAGAATGTCTACAACTGTCTGCCACCGACGGTTACACTGTCTTTATAATTGATTACATGGAGCCGGTTTTTTTTGTGTTCGATAGTCCTATTATATACCAATGCCGTACACAACCCAGATGGAAGACATGTCATGTGACACAAAAAAAATCCCATTACAAAAAAAAAATAAAAACAAAAAATCCATTACCCCATCCATAATCCTCTACCCCATCCACATGGTCTTATACAGTACTATGTTCTATTTGAACATAGTACTGTACGAGACCAAGTGGGTGAGGTAATGGATTTTTTGTAATATGCATTTTTTTTGTGTCACAGGTCCGAGTCTTCCACCTGTAGTAGACAGCCGCATGTGCTAATCCAGCCAATATTTGAATGTATTTTTATTTCAAAATACTTGAATATCGTGCTTGAAATCATGCAGCTTGATTGTCTGATCCTGAGCTTGGCAAGATTGACGACGGCGGCAGTGTAGCAAACTACGGCATGTCCGTTTTGCCGTTCAACGACCCACGTGACTTGAGAGGAAACATCTGCGGGGTTTACTAAGAAGCCAGCTTTCACTAACGGCCCGTTATCAACGGGAACCGTCAAAATATTATCAAATACACGGCAGCCGTTACGATAAGTATGACCATTTCTTCAAGTTGATTCCCCACATTCCAATACCAGCGTTATCGTTACACGCATCTAAAATGGTTGCCATGGAAACGAATCTAATTGAAAATGTAGACGACTTATGTAAAGTCGTAACGCTCTGTTGAGCAACACAACGTGGTAATATATATATCCATCAAGTTTGTGAAGTCGATTATATTAATCACAATTATGAGATACAAATTGAATACAGACGTGATGCGTCAGTGTGCATGCAGATTATGCAACAGTCGGCGTTTTATACAGAGAAGAATACCGCGAAATAACCGCCTAAAACTCAATCCAAACGCAATGGACATTATTATATTTGTCGTAGTTGATTGGAAGCAGCAATGCGATATTGATCAGTCAGTACGTGTGGTCATGCAATCAGATCACCCGAATATTCTGTCTGTAACGCAGGGCGACTTACAAGTCGCCCTGAGTTACAGACAGAAAATTCGGGTTAGACTAACTGGCTGCGTTACAGACAGAAAATTCAGGTTGGATCAAGTCGCCCTGCGTTACAGACAGAAATGCTGGTTATACCAAGTCGCCCTGCGTTACAGACTGAAATTCTGGTGAGACCAGGTCTCCCAGCGTTACCGGCAGAACATTCGGGTTAGCAATCAGATTGATATAAAATAAAGTCTTTAATATGTAAGGTCAGGGTCAGCGGCCCACATGTATTGGAACGATATCGCCGATGCACGTCGACAGAAACTGATCAACGTACAAAACCGCTAGCTTTGGTATTTATTATGTGGACAGCGTATACCCTGATCTGCTTGCGCGGATTCTGGACCCATACCTCATACCCCACCCACGAGACACCAACTATTAAATATGGCCACCACTTCCTCACAGTGGGTGGTGCGCGGCTTGTCGCGGGCTCTACGTTTACGGATCACGTTCACGGTTCACTGATACTGAGCGTAGTAATTCCGAGAATTATGAATAAAGTCAGCCATGCTAGAGTAATATTGGCGATCATGCGTGCTTAAAATATGAAGAGTGTTATGCATAATGGCATTAACTGCGTTCCCCCGACTCACACATGCCAGATGCAAACGTCGGATTGACAGCATTACATGAAATCAAAGAGCATTTAGGAAGACGCGATTTGTGCAATGTATGTTCTGTTCTATCGAGAACTATATCTGTGATTGTGAGGCTGAGATTGGGCTTATAGGATTTGTCACCCGCAGTGTAGCTCATAATCAAATAGCACTCTCCTGCAGCCGGACATCGATCTATGACGGGTGTTTTATTGATGGAACAGCGAACAGATCCTGATCAGACCATGCGTATGTACAGGCTGATCTGGATAATGGATATACACTGGTCGAAAAACCCATAAGCCACATTTCTCCAGTCAAATCCACATTTTAGGGATAGTGAAAGTGGATTTGGTTTAACTTCTCAGCAACAGGCAATGGCATGTACAGACATGGTCTCGGTTCCCAGTTTCGTCCGAAAAACCAGTGGGGCGAAAATATTATGAAAGTACGTGTCATGCCTAAGGCGGGGACTGAACTCACACCATTCGGTATTAAAAGTCAAATTCTCTACCCCTAGAATAACAAGCCATCCCTCAACAACATCAGTTCCGTAACTTTGAGAGAAGTGTAGAAGATAAAATGAATACAATGCAGTCAAAGGTCAATTGCGAATGAGATATGCCGACAAACAACTAATACATGCAGTATATATCTCTATAAAAATGTCGCACCCAAGCAAATAAATACATGTTGATGTGACTGGTGAAATGGGGATTATGGGGTTTGCGACCAGTGTAGATCAAGATCAAACTGATCACAGAAGCCCGTTTCTCCAGTCACAGCCACAAATGATGGAAGGCATTTTCCAATACTAATTAAACACCCAACAAGCGTCCGTGTCGATCCAATCAATATATTGACACATTTCGGCCATTATAATTGTCTCCAATACGAAATAATCCTAAATGGACTAAACAGAACATGAGAGAATGTAGTAGGGTTGAGAGTTATTCTGCAAGAATCGATTGGTTAGTTGTCCAAAATAACTGACACTGCTTCGGTAGACTTTCGGAGATCGGTGCAGTCGAAATCGTCACGGGGAAACGGTGATAATCAGGTGGACATTCGCCAAAATTGTACAATCAATGCACTGTGTAACTCAAACATTGGACCGCGAACGGGACCAATTTATATGTGTTGTCCTGGAATTCGTCCACAACGAAGAAATCTGCTCTTGGTGGCAAACACTAAAATTGTATTTTATTGCAAATTGGGCTTTCACAGTATAATACTTGTCTAATAAATATGCAAATGACATTGTTTTCATTAAACACATTTGGTGATCAGTACAGCTTCAATGTACGATGCTGTGCGTATGCAATAAATAGGAGCAAACGTTTGTGCTGATATTTTCTAAACTCGTTGATTGATTACTCAGCTTAGCCCCGTTTGTTATTAAATCAGTAGACGCGTTTAATCATATTAAATTACCGCACATGTAAGATTATCGATACAACCATGTAAATTCTCAAATGCCTGAATTACAGTGGAACCTCTCCAAACCGGACACCCTGGGGACCTCCCAGGGTGTCCGGTTTGGAGAGGTTCCACTGTATAGTCATACATACTGATGAGTGTGTAGATGTAATACTATTAAATTGCTACTGGGTTGTAATATTGCTGTAAGTGCTACATTTGTACAACAGACCGCACCAGAATCATTAATCATGCCATGCGAAATCAAACACAGGCGTTTTTGGAACACATCAGTGACTACACTGGTTGAGCGTTGATACAATTGTCCCATGCATAACATCAATGTCTTGCAGTGAGACAGAGCTCGCTAATCCAGCCATGAGACATCAAAACCAGGAATATATCAAAGCGTGGCCAACTGGATGGTAAAGTATCACTTTGCCATGACAGAGTAGAGCTCGCTAATCCTGCCATGAGAAATCAAAAGCATCACATATCACATCATGACCAACACAATGGTGAAGTATCAATGTGCCACGACAGAGCTCGCTAATCCAGCCGTGATACGTCAAAACGCATCACTTATCACATCGTGGCCAACAAAATGTATCAATTTGCCGGCATGACAGAGATCGCTATTCCAGCTATGAGAAATCAAAGGCTCCACATATCACATCGTGGCCAACAGCATGGTAAAGTATCAATTTGCCATGGCACAGAATCGCTAATGTACATGACTCACAGACAGACTGGAGTCATCTTGACCGCCCTTCACAATTCCACGGGGAGTCGATTCTGAAATTGAGCTTCCGCGAATCGTCGGTTTCCATGGCAACAAGTGAAGGGTCAGTAGAACAAGGGGGCTAAGTCCATCATTGACTTAGCGCCCTTGTTCTACGGACCCTTCAATTAATTTGGATTAACTCTAAGCTGTCGTGCGAAACTGACGAACAACTGCTACGCAATTTGACAAATGATTCGTGATGTGACTCAACGTATTTACGTGGGACGAGGTCAGGAGTGTGTGAAGAGTGAAAACAGTGTATACTTTTAAGCCTTTATACGGCTGTCAACATAATTGTCTTGGTAAGGTGCTTTGTAACGGGTGGGCGCTTTACAGGTATGAATGGATATGTGGTTGAAAAAGACCCTATTGTGTATTCGAGTTCGAGCGCTACATTGTTTGCAATTCAGACCATTAGCCGTAGAATGTGGAGCACGTAAATTGCCGTCCGCTGTTGTTTAATAGTTTGCCTTCTTTCTTTCTCATTAAAACATACTTTCACAGCAATTTAGAATCATTTTCATTCATTGGAAATGATTCTCAA